>JASDDO010000024.1:722499555-723080516 GCA_030015575.1 Agapanthus africanus
TTTTGTCAAGATTTTGTCATGATTTGCCTCGAGCTCCGCGTAGATCTCTTGGATTTTGTGCTACCATTGAGCCTTGTGCATGAGAATGACATTGATTTGATCTTTTGTCTTCCTATTGATATCTGGCAACATACGGATGAAGAGCAGAGACCGTGTTTTTATCTGTGGTTGGCAGGAACCCGGATTCTTTCGTGTTTTCCATGAATTTCACCGTTTTGGAACCGAGAACCTGTATCCTGCAATTGACTAGCAAACACGGCTCAAGAGTATCTACGGATATGCAATGTGATAAAAATTGGGCGGTATGAAAATGCAAAAATCTGATATGAACACAGGTCTTTCGAGACTTTGATGTGGAAATACTCAATCAACCACCGACTTTCTACACCCTATCATCCCTAAATAAGTGGGCAGGCTGAGATCTCAAACAGACAGATCAAACTAATCCTGGAGAAGACTGTTGCTAAAAATAGAAAAGACTGGTCGACCAAACTGATGGATGCTCTTTGGGCATTTCGAACTGCATTTAAAATCGACCTAGGGATGTCTCCATATAGGATAGTGTTTGGGAAGGCTTGTCACTTACCCGTCGAGATTGAGCATAAAGCATTGTGGGCTATTAAGGAAATGAATTTTGACCTAAACCAAGCCTGCAACTTTCGGAAGCTGCAACTAAATGAGCTAAGCGAACTCCGCGATGAAGCTTATGATAACGCTGCGATCATAAAGAATAGGACTAAGGGTTTTCATGATAAAAACATTTTGAGGAAAACATTTTCACCTGGTCAACAAGTCCTTCTTTATGATTCACGATTACACCTTCATGCGGGTAAGCTCCGATCTCGGTGAAAGGGACCTTTTGTTGTGCGGTCTGTATACCCGCACGGGGCAGTAGAAGTAGAAAATGATAAAAACGGCACATTTTTCAAAGTGAATGGACATAGACTAAAGCCGTATTTTTCCACTGACGCCACGGAGGAGCTCCTGTTCTTACAGGAGCCATTTTATTTGGATTAAAATTCCTCCGTCTCACCTTCATGTCCAGTATATCATTGCCTCATCTTTTGAATGGAGGTGAGTGAAAAGAGTAAATTTGGGGGAAGTTCTTCACTTATATATTTTGCCCCCATTAATAAATTCCTCCCAGGCTTACAGGATTTGTAGATATAGCGGTTGGCAACAGTGAGGACACTGTTGAAAACAAGTTTGGAGGAGGTTTGTGCTTATTTTCGCATCATTTGCATATCATTTGCATAAGCACAAAACATTTCTTTAAAAACTTGTAAAAATTTAAAAATTTTCAAAATCCATAAATATTTAAAATTTTCAAAATATAAAAATATTTTAATATTTAAACATTTTTTGTACATAAATAAGATAATAAAAGATTAGATAGTGAAAAATTACATCCATAAGATTAGAAAAATTTAAGAAAACCAAGAAAATTAGAAGTTTTCTTATACGAACTAGTAATAAGTAGTTATGAGCCGTTGTCCCAAGGGTTAGTAAGATGAAGGACGTCACTAATCTGAGGATAAAAATAAGTCTGAAAATTAGTTTCTATTCTGGAAGCCAAACATTTTGAACGTTGATACCCTGCTATTCGCACTTACACACGTCTTAAAGCCTGGGATAGTAGAGGATACCTTGAAATGCTCTTGTCTTAAAACCAAAATTATGAAGGAAATAAAAAAAATGAAGAAAATATAAAGTGGTGAGAAAAATGGACACTGGTTTTGTTATCGCCAAGGCAGCAATAAAAAAATATAGCGAGGGTGCCTCTTCACCTAGTGCCCTAAGGCCAACTGGTCTGGGAGTCACTGCTAAGCCTTAGGTGGTGCAAGACGAGGAAAATACACCAAGTAAGAAAGCACAGGAGTAATCGGTCGGTTAGTACCACAAGAAGTATTAACGGTCGCATTAAAGTGTGTGAGCAATCTCATCTAAATATTCATTAATTAAAAAGTACTGAGGCTGATGGGCAAGAGTATGATAGCTTGAATTGAATTCTCCGGGTGCAGGGATGTCTTTACACACACGCAGGGTTATATGATCGATGTTTGGAAGAAAGATAGGAATGAAGAATAAGACGATGTTTTATTGAAGGAGGACGTGATTTCTAACATCTTTTCATGACTATTAAGATAGGGCTCATGACAACCGAAAAGCTAGCTTAGTTGGAAACCCTAATTTTCAAAGTCTTTCTTTTACAATTCTTTTCTTTAAATGTAATATTCATGATCTTCCTTTTATTATTGGATATTGTGGGTGCAATCCGCTGAAAACCCTCAGGAGACAACACTCCTCCTACTAGGGACACCTAGAGGTTTAAAGGCTTGTTGCACGTGCTCAGTGCAATCGTGTTGCCTACGAAAGTGTGCTAGTTAGTTTTTTCTCTTTCTTTATTTTCTCCTTCTCTTTTTAATAAAAAGTTCGCTCGAGACGATCGAAAATAAGTTTGGGGGAATTTGATCAGTCGAAAATACTGCATCTTTTAACCGGCAATTTCCCTATCATTTGCACTCATTTAGAAGTGTTCGGCATTCATATCGCACATATTAGCAAATCAGTCATTAAATATCAGATTGCATGTGTTAGACATTAAAACCGGCACCATAAGGGAAATTGACTGCATTTCATAGCATGGCATCATTCCTATATATCGCAACTTGTGTTTCGAAGTCTGTGCAGGACATTACAAAAGATCGATCAAATTTACAAACAAAGACTGTTAAAAGGACGCCAACTCATGGACTTGGAATCTGGTATTGATCTAAGAAGCATTAAGAGATTCAACATATCAGGAAAGACATCAAAGTACAGAATAAGCCAACACTGCAAGTTTGAAGCTCCACAGAAGCCACTTGGCCGCGGAACCGCGGCCGGAGCTGCCTTGCGCCGCGGTTCCGCGGCGGCTTGTCCACATCACCACTCCAAGTTTGCTTCATAACTCCTACATCAGCTTCAACACTTCAGAAAGACATTACTTTCTCCAGAAAGCCCCAGAAGCTTCTGCCAGTTCAGCAAACCTAGGGTTCCTAACTAAACACCCCTAGCTTCCTTAACAAGCTTCAAATTAAACTCTATTAAGGACCTAGAACCTTCCCCTAACCTCCTAGCTTAGGGTAGAAGCTAATCCCCTAACTAACTACTTCTAGAAGCCTCTTCCCCTAACTAACTTTTGGAGGGAAAACTCAAATTTGAATTCCTAGACCTAGGGTTTGGAAAACCTATAAATAGACCCCTAGGCACACTTGTTCAAGGCTAATCTTTAATCAATCATTAGTGGTTGAATCCTTAGTTGATCAATCTCTAATTTTCCCCAATCTTCTTCTTCCCCAATTTCCACCCACAAGTCTAGTGACAAGCCTTGTGTCAAAACCCTAGCCCTAATCCAATCCAAAATCAAGAAACTTCAAGATTCTTTGAGTGCAAGCCAAGAAAGTCTTCAAGATCATTTAGAAGCGGAACCGGTTTTCAACGGAGCACGAGATCGAAGCGATCCAAGACTCAAGAAGCCGAGCGATGCGAGATTCGATGAGCGAAGTTCCTACCTCTTGTAAATCTTGAGAGTTGTAACTACTTGTTGATGTAATAAAGGTGAAAATTCTTTAACTTGCTTATTTTCAATTCAAGCAATATGATTCATTTCGATTCTTGAATATGTACTTTATGATGACGCTTGAATGAAACTCCGCTCGTGGAGGAATCGAAACAATTGTAAAATGATGATGTTGATGAATTTTTAAACGTTTTCTTAAGTCTTAAAACAATTGTAAATTCTTGAAAATCGATTGATTGATGATCTAGATCGATGCGAATGTGTTCTTGATTCCTTTCGCACGATCTAGAGATCAACAATTGATCATTCGACTTTCAAGAAGCTATCTGGTGAATGCTATTCATAGAAAGGACAAAGGATAGGATGAGGAACCCTAATTCTTCGCAAGATCCTTGATCCTCGATGAATTCTACATCGATTTAGCATCAATTTGTTACTAGATAAGAAATCGTAATCTTGAATCTTCATTACATCTACAATTTACTCGATTCCTATGAGTTTTACTTAAAATCTTGTGTCACGACCCGCAGGGTACGGAACGTGACTGGCACTTAAGTTTACGAAACGCCTCAAGACGTCCGTAAAATAAGTAAGCCAAAGCCCAGAACCCAAAACCAAATAAGTAAAAGAGTGAAGAAAAACCAATCAATTGAAAGCGAGTTTATCAAATAAGTCATATAAAACCCTTTTTAAAAACAATATCAATTTTTCCGAAAATTTCGGCAGAGTCTCCTTTGTAAATACTGGCCCCCAAAATGGGTACAACAAGAATATATATGAATCCAACAAATAAGGCATCCCCAAGCGGGAGCTAGCTCTTCGCCACAAGGCGGTCACAAATCCCACGCAATATAAAGCAACAACATGCGAAATAATCATAAGGAAGCATGAGAAAAACAGCATGTCGACTCAAGTAAACTCGACCCCAAAATACAGCATAAAAAGTCCACAAATCTCACAGTCTCATCTCTAGGTCAATATACAACAATACTGGTAGATACAGTAGATGGAGTACACTAGATACAAAGAATATACAAGGTGGTACAAAAATCATAATATAACCCACCTAAAAGCAAAACCTCGAGTCCAGGCAAAAGAAGCAAGTGCGCCCGCCGCTACTGTACTGACGGAGCGGACCTGAAAAAGGCTGTGGCACAACGGGGGTGAGTTGCCAACTCGTGAGTAATAAATAACATCTACACAGGCTATCGAATGCATGCACACAAGCATCCTAGCATCTATAATACAGGTATGGCAGGACATAATAGCAGGTATGTATGCAATATGAATATACTAGCAGGTATGAATGCAATATGAATCAACTCATGATCTGAATGTGTAAGTATAAGAATCATGTTTTTCCTTTAGGAACCTCTTTTGAAATACCAGCATAATACCACTAGAATCAACAAGAACCTGTGTCCAGCAACGACACCTCAAAACTATCATAAATCTCATATATCCATGTCATAGTATCTCTGGCCTCAGCCATCCGGCTGACCCATCTCAATATCAATATCTCATCAACTCGCGGCCACGGTCGGTATCCTCTGGATATCCGCCGTCCCAAACAGTCACCGGTAGGTAATCCGCCCCCTGCCAGGCTCATCGTCAGCACCATGAGCTTCTTGCCCCGGGGTACCTTACCGGGCCCACCATGTACCCGAGACGGTTCATCCAACTCCTCGAAACGGGTCTCGAAAACCACAGCAAGCTCATGGTGGACGACACTTACATCACTAGAAAACCGCAATTTACATATTTTAAAAATATAATAAGTTTAGAAATTTTGCGGCTTTCCCCCGAAATCCAGAAATATCATAAAATCTCAAGAAATCCTCATAAATGCATATGTCAATGATAATGAATGCATATGGTATCAATAATCAAGTTGCGATGTGTGATTAATAGACTAAGCATGAACAAATAATATGATGAGGTACATGCACATGAATAGAAACCCTACGATTTCATTTTAAGGAATTAAAGGCAACAGCACAAGTTTAAGTATCAATTATAGTAAAAGGTTTCAATTTAAAGGTTATCTAGTGTGGTGGCATAGCAATTACCAGGGCGTGGGTGTAATCATGAATAGTGCTCGTGCTGCATATAAAAACCCTGGCAATGGTGCATGTGTCCTATAAAATGGTTTCGCATATGTATGTCAATATAAGGCATGAATGTAGCAATTAATCATACAAGTATTACACCCCTAATTACTAACATTACTAAGAATTTTTTTAAGCTACTAAAACTATCGGGCGACTTGCGCCATCCAACGATAATCCCCCGTAGATGTTACATCTACTCACCGGAATCCCTAGCTAGTCACGTCCAATCACCGCTTTCCCCTTTCGTGCCGCGTCTGACGTCTCCGCGACCGAACCTGGAATTTACATCAATACCAAACATAAGGTTACATATCAAGAACGACGTAAAACCCAAACAAAAATACTAACGTTCACAAGCTAGGTACAACGTGCACAAGGTGCGCGGAACACACGCGAAAATCGCAAAAACTAACTAAAACGTCGACTTGGTCGCCCGGCAAAACTAAAACCCGAACACTCAAAAATCCGCACTCACACATCCTAAATGTCATAGGATATGCCAAAAATATCCTCAAGATATTGCAAATAAATTATCACATACTTTTATCACAAAACTAGTAAGCACAAACATTCTAAAAAAAACGACGCAACATCGCCGTTATGCGATAAAGTGCTCACAATCCAACACAAACCTCCAACTAACCCACTAGATGGCCACTACATTAATTTTAAACCACTAGCAATGCTTAAAAACCTAATTTCCATAAACAAAACCTTTTCTTGATTTTTGTAATTAACAAACTTAAACCAAACTATACATGAAAAACCTTAATTTAACACTAGATTTTAACCTAATTAGCAAGTTAACCACTTAGATTTAGGTTAGCAAAACACTAGATAGCAAAATAATTTTAATTAACTAAATAATGGTTTCTAAAACCCTAGTTAAATCAAACCATTAACTTTAAAAAAACTAGAATGAAACTAACACTAAATTAACACTAAAACAATTTAATTTAAGAAACGTAACCAAACGAATTTAATTAGGTAGAATTTATACCTCAAACTAGAGATCTAGCAAGAACAATATGCCTCCAAAGATGCCATTTTTCTCCAAGATTTAAACCAATTTGGGCTTGAAAAGAGATAGAATAAGGTTTTGTGTTGAATTTGTGAAGAAAATTAGGGATTTCGATGGATTTCATTGTGGGTCTACCCAGGACCAGTCGAGGGTATGACTCCATCTGGGTGATCGTAGATCGATTGACGAAAGCGGCTCACTTCCTGCCAGTGAAGACGACTTTCAGCTTCGCTCAGTAAGCCCAGCTTTACATCGACGAGATCGTGCGGTTGCATGGTGTACCGACTTGTATCGTGTCAGATCGAGGCACCCAGTTCACCAGCCGACTTTGGCAGAGACTTCAGGAGGCTTTGGGCACTCGTTTGAGCTTCAGCACAGCGTTTCATCCGCAGACCGACGGACAGTCAGAGCAGACCATTCAGACTCTCGAGGACATGCTCAGAGCGTGCGTTTTAGACTTCGGCGGTAGCTGGGATCGTCATTTACCTCTAGTGGAGTTCTCCTACAACAACAGCTTCCAGGATACTATTCAGATGGCACCTTTCGAGGCATTGTATGGGAGGAGATGCAGATCGCCCGTCTGTTGGACAGAGCTCAGCGAGAGCAGTATTTTGGGGCCGCAGCTTGTTGAGGAGGCGACAGCAAAGATACAGTTGATCCGAGACCGGATGAGAGCGGCTCAGAGCAGGCAGAAATCGTATGCGGACAGGTGCCGTCGCAGATTAGAGTTCGCAGTTGGCGACCATGTTTTTCTGAGAGTCTCTCCGATGAAGGGCGTGATGCGTTTGTTAGTTGTATGTATGCCCTAGAGGCCAGTATTGTACAGATGATGTATATTATATTGGATGCTTGGACATATATAGAGATGACTTTCTTGCTCGATATGATAGTATGCTATCTGGTTACTCTTTATCTTAACATGTACACTTGTCTCTTTAAACTGTCTTATAGTTACATGTTGATAAAGCCCTTAGGATGTGTACTTGACTACCTGGACTATGATGCAGATCATACTAGTGGGGACATGGTAGTCCATAAGTACATCCTTCAAGGTCCCTAGTCGTGGGTGTATCGAGACAGGGCATCGATATACCAGTGTAGACTAGCGTATACGCTTCTCGACCCATGAGATGGGCGATGGATGATCCCATATCCATTGATGTTTGACATCAGAGATGGTATACGGGTGCTCAGTGGAGACTGGGTATACTGGACGGACTCGCCGAGAACTCCCAGATGGTATTATACCTCACGTCAGATGGCAGTTCTCAGGTGACACTTGTACAGGTTAGTCTGTAGACCCGAGATCGTCATAGAGTCTTGTGTGATTCCCACTGTGCTATGATCTCCACCTTACCACATCCATGAGGGAGTGCAAAACGGTGGTCTTTGGGTACAGTCCCGAGTCACATGGAGGCAATGAGCTATAGGAGGGGTTTCGTCTCTCCCGGTATTGGGGGTTGATGTTGCGCAGTGCTCGATTGGCCGTAACAGGGAAGTCCCTGGCCAGGGCTGATCAGAGATTTGCTGGTAAGTGTTACCAGTAGTTTCTCGACCCGTTATGAGCCTCACATCGGCATGACTTATCGGTTATTGGGGTCTGACGTTTACCACCCCTAGACTTGATATGCGACATATCAGACGAACAGACCGGACTGTACGGTAAGTGTTACTGGTTGGATTCACAGGAGTGTGAGCGGGCTAGCTCGTCGATCTTCTGATCGCTCAATACCCGGATGGCCGTTACGTTTAGCAGACCGCTTGCGGCTTGTGGGTGCTTGATATGATCATCATCTGCTACCGGCGTATTGACGAGTCTTTAGAGTCCTACGCAGAGGTTTCCTGGCTCAAGCGAAACGAAATAGGAGTGCATATGAGATATGCGCAGGACCGAGAATGATGCGTGTATGTGATACCGTATTCCATTCTCGCGATGGATGTATCGACTGGTTATATTCGATATAACCTAGATATCGAAGCAAGGATTGATTCGATAAGCTGATACATAGGATACTAGTCGGTTATATGCGATATGGCCGGATCGTTAAATCAAGTGTTGATTTAATGATTTAATGTATAATTATATATTTGATATATTACTTTGCATTAACTAGTATTGGTTCATTTTAAATGGATTTTCTCACTTGATGTGCAAGAAGTATATGTGATATACTTTTGTGCACATATTTGTATCATGTTTGATGATGCTTGATCATGTGGTTAAGTGTAAAGGATTAAACCATGGTTAAGAGATGATTAGGGTTTTTCTTTTTCATTCATTTGTTTATTTATTTATTTGGAAAAGATTTATATAAGAATGGTGGCTATGTTTGTTTTTAGTTGAAGCTTCATGAAGCTTTGACTTCTTAACCATTCTTGTCTTCATGCTTAACCCTAACCCATCCAAGTAACCATGGTCTATTCTCTACACTCAACTATGGTTAGCTTATGATAAGTATTGAATTATTTTTCATTTTAATTCAACACTTATCATATTCTTTCTTCTTCTTCATCTTCTTCTTGAAGATAGAAAACTTGATGCCATCAATGGCAACTTGAGATCTAAAGTGAGAAATCCAATTCTAAAGTGAACCCACCTCCTATTTCTTCACCCTCTACCTCTTGCCAAGTTGTTTTGGGTGTTTTCTTCACAAGTTTCACAACTTGGTGAAGTCGGAGCTTGAACTTGTGAAACCTCGACGTAGATCATCTTCAGCATGAAGCCGACGACCTAGTCCGCCCAATTCTCCGATGAAGCCGATGTTTGAGTTCGGGATTCGAGATGGACAGCGAGAGGACGCGTACGTGGAGCTAAGGAAGTGGAGAACCGGATCTACAAAGGTTGTAGCCTCTCTCCTTTAGTTAAGTTGTTAACTAGTTCCGTTTATCGCCTAAATTTCTAGTCAACGATCCGTATTAGGGTTTCTCGGCACCCATAAAATTTGAAATTGGCATGGTTGATGCCTTGTGAGACCTCTATAGTGTGCCTAGGAACCCTACAGTGGTATCAGAGCCTAACTAGAGCCTTAGGCGAAGTCTAGACGGAGTTTGAAGTCCGATCGACCCGAAACCCCAACTCAAATATTGCTCTCTGGACTTTTTCTAAAAAATGGGATTTTTCCATATTAAAAATTCTTAAAAATATCAGCATGAAGATATAAGAATTATGGTGCAAAACGAGCTCATGATGCGTCTAAACCGCCGCGGAAACACGGCAGAAGCATGGCTTCTGCCGCGGTTCCGCCGCCTACTGTTCACAATGCGCAATAATTTTTGCACAGTAATTCCTCTTTTCTGGTGCTGAGTTTTATGGGAATTTTTAATATTTATTCAAGAGTTGAATTTTCTGGGATTGTTTTGGGGATTCGGTGTTTCGATCGGAGTATCAGATTTTGTCTATGTGGCTTTCCGGATAAATTTCAGAATATGTTAAAAAGTTCGAACGGATATAAATACCCAATTTTTCCCCTGTCGGGAAATTTCCAAGTGTTGGATTTTTCCGTAGTTTAACGACGTTCTAAGTAGTGCAAGTAACGCGATGGACCCTCTAGAAGACAACAAATTTTAACTCGATTATGTGACCGTCTTGAACTGCCCTTTGAACCTTCAGGTTTGGGGCAGTACGGCGTGCCACATGTGAGGCGTTGGCTTGACCCTTCTATGGCTGGACCGTTGGTACTGAGGCACGAACTGAATGTTGTTAGACTTATTTCATGTGTTGAGCTGTATCGGGAAAACTTGGGTATTCGACTGTTCGATCGGAAAGTTTAACATTTTCTGTTTATCTGGAATGTGATACAATAATTGGAATTCACAAACAGTTATGAGATAACTGAATGAATGTTATAAATCTAGCGTTTTAGTTTCACTTGATATTGAAAAGAGTTTTCGATAATGAGACTAAAATGCGGGGTTTATAACTGTTAGGCATGTGATGTCTAAGTATTTCATTTCATTAGGCATGTGATGTCTAAAGAGGTTGCGGATTCCAACTGTTGTAGTTTTACACTTTCTTTTCTGTGACCGTAAGTGTAATATGTGATATCGCCGGTTTCGTTGCTATATGTCAACGACAATTGGGATGCGCATATTTACTTACGTTGATGACATGTGATGTTATGTGTTGCTGGATATGTTATATTGGATTGTCGTGTTTGAATAGCCGGGGGTTTTTATGTGAGATGAGTGTTTTTCATTTTCATTCATGTAAAAACTTGTATGTAATATTCTTTTATTTGGGGCACTTCCAGGTTGCGGAAGTTGTCACCTTTTGTATATTATTTACTTTTCCGCATTAGAATAGACCCAAGGAGGGGAGCACAAGTAACCGGGTTCTAGGGTTCAGTGGGAGACCATCTCGAGGAGTCGAGTCCGGGTCTCCTAACCCTAGAATTGGTAGGGTTGCTTGCCGCTCTCGTAGGGGTCCAGGAGTGTGGGATTGGCTATTCATCACGACCGTGGAATCCGTGTTTTATACTGGCTCGTATTGAAAACACGGACGTTCTAGTATATCCAATGTTTCATATGTTTCTTCTGCTGCGATATCTGTGATGTGATCATGTGATGTTCTGTGATAGATACAGTATATAGTATATATGATATATTATATAGACGTTACTTATGTTTTGCACCCGCACTAGCCCTGCCCTGCTCTGTCGTTAGTTACCTAACCTAACGGTGCACGAGGGGACATCGAGGCGAATGCGGATGGCATAAGTGTACGTCGTATTTATCTGTGATGTTTAGGTATTTAAATGATGGGACTTCATTAATGTGATTAATGAAAGAAAAGAAACCTAAGATGTTGTAGAATCAAATTTTAAACAAAATAGGTAGCTACAGTTCTTGCTTTGCATAGCGGTATATATGATATACCCTGCACCTTATTCGATGAGGAAAGGACCGAGATCCCTTCACCGGGAGTGACTCCTTTAGCGATAACTGGCAGATGCTACACACTCGGTTTGTTTTTGATTGCTTCTATAGTTTCTGCTTTGCACAGCGATATATATGATATATCCCACACCTCATTCGACGAGGAAAGGGCCGACGATCCCTTCACCGGGAGTGACCCCTTTAGCAAAACTAGAAAAGCCTCAAAATCACTCCATTTCAAAACTTCATTTAATTCTACAACGATATCAAGTTCATTACGCAATAGGTTTTCAGAAAAACCTGTCGTAGCCCTCCGTCATTTCAGATAAGTACTAGTTAGTATTCGTGCTGCGGTTGTTTGGCATGCGTCAAGGCGTAGTGTACGGTAGCTAACTAGTGCTTATCTGCTAGCATACGATGCGATTGGATTAGGGTATTCGCACGCCGTTGTTTGGCATGCGTCAAGGGTCATGCGGGTGGGTTTAATTCAATCAAGAAATGTACGGGTTGAACTTGACTAGCGGACTATGGGTTGTTTGGCATGCGTCAAGGTCATAGCACACTAGGGGCAAAATATTATCGGGAATTTCAAGTGTTGAAATTTGCAATGAGATTGCATACCTTCTATGAGATAGTTGGATCCCGATACCCACTGCGAGTAAGAGTTACTCCTGGGAGAGTTTTACACATTACAATTAGCCGATCAAGTAGGTGTCTAGAAAGGTGTTAACGAGGTTATGTCTCTGGGAAAATGAGGTATACATTAATTAGGTTCGTGCGAAAGCACGGGGGACCTCCCTCAAAGTACCGACACTGGCCTGGCTGAAAGATTGGCGAACTTGTAGTGTGTAATTAATCCCGGCTAGTCTTTCCTTTTAGGGTTTGAAGGAAGATTTGATAAAAAGCAGTGGGAGCCATCCTGATTAGATAAGATAATAACCAATCTGATCTTGCACGAGCATACGCTAAAGTGTTTTCTTCTCTCTCTCTCCAGGTAGCGACCATTTCATGCCCTAATAAAGATAATAATATGGATGTATTGACCGAACCCGCATGTTATACTGTGCTGGGGAACGTTGGTTCCGTTCTTTTCTATAAGAGTTATAGGAATGAACAGGATATAGGGGAATACCAGGATTCCCATGCCACCCGAATGAAGAAAGTACATGATGATGCATTTTCTTCGGGTGTGTTCGTTACAGAGAACTGTTTCTCCATTTGCTCTACGTCCTGGGTATTAGATACCGGGTCAGGATCCCATATATGTAATCAGTTACATGGGCTTAGAAAAGGTAGAGAACTTGGAGAAGGTGATAAAGACATAAGAGTTGGAAATGATGCAATTGTTGCAGCTAAGACTGTCGGGGAATATCACCTTGAATTACCAACTGGTAATACATTGGTTCTGAACGAATGCTATTACATGCCGAACCTGATATGCAACATTATATCTGTTTCTTTATTGAGTAAAGAGGGATATAATTTTGTATTACAGGACAATGTTATGAACATTCTCCGTAACCAAAAGTTGGTTGGATCAGGCACGTTGTGCAATGGCATTTACGTTCTAAACCAATCAACAGTTCTGAGCATAACAAACACACACAAGAGGAAGAGTTCAGAACTGAACGAATCCTTCTTGTGGCATTGTAGACTGGGTCACATCAATGCGACACGACTGGCTAAGTTGCATAAGGATGGATATTTAAATCCGTTTGAATTTTCATCTTATGACACTTGCCATTCATGTCTCAAAGGCAAGATGACCAAAACTCTATTTACGGGACACGGAGAAAGAGTTACCGAACTCTTGGGACTGATACATAGTGATGTATGCGGTCCCATGTCTACACATGCCAGGGATGGTTCTTCGTACTTCATTACATTCACTGACGATCTCTCTAGATTCGGATATGTGTTCCTGATGAAACACAAATCAGAAGCTTTTGAGAAATTTAGAGAATATAAACAAGAAGTCGAGAACCAAACCGGAAAAAGTATTAAAATCCTTCGATCTGATCGAGGAGGAGAATACTTAAGCAATGAATTCCTGGACTTCCTAAAAGAGAATGGGATTCTCTCTCAGCTGACTCCTCCATATACACCACATCACAACGGTGTATTAGAACGGAGGAACCGCACCCTATTAGATATGGTGCGCTCAATGATGAGTACAGCTGAGTTACCTATTTCCTTCTGGGGATATGCGCTTGAGACAGCCATGGACCTATTGAATAGAGTTCCTACCAAATCAGTGCCTACCACTCCATATGAGGTATGGAAAGGGAAGAGACCACATCTTAATTATATTAAGATATGGGGTTGTCCAGCCTATGTCAAAAGACAAAATCCGGACAAACTCGAGACAAGATCTGTCTTATGTAAGTTTGTAGGATATCCCAAAAATTCACAAGGGTATATCTTCTACCACCCCGAGGAACAAAAGGTGTTTGTTTCTCGACATGCCACTTTCTTAGAAAATTTTTTTCTTATGAAACAGATAAGTGGCATTGAGGTAGAACTGGAAGAGGTTCCAGCGACACAGACTACAACAGAAGATTTGGTTGAACCAGAGGATTCCGTAGTTCCCGATGAACCCCAGCCACTCCGCCGATCTAGTAGGGTTCCTCGCCAACCTGAAAGATACTACGATTTTCTCATGGATGGAGGGAGCGAGGATTGCATCATGGAGGATGATGACCCAACTAGCTTCGAGCAGGCCATCACGAGTAGGGACTCACTGAAATGGCTGGATGCTATGCGGTCCGAGATGGAATCCATGTACACCAACAAAGTATGGACTTTGGAAGTTTCTCCTGAAGGCGTAAAACCCATTGGGAGCAAGTGGATCTTCAAGAAGAAACTTGGTGTAGATGGGAAAGTGGAGACTTTCAAAGCTAGACTTGTAGCAAAGGGTTTTCGTCAAAGACCAGGTGTGGACTATGACGAGACATTTTCTCCAGTGGCTATGCTTAAATCCATCCGGATCATGCTTGCCATCGCTGCATATTATGATTACGAAATCTGGCAAATGTATGTTAAGACCGCCTTTCTAAATGGTGATTTAGAAGAGTGCGTGTACATGACTCAGCCAGAGGGCTTCGTAGACAGTGGGAGCAGCGGGAAGGTGTGCAAGCTGCTTAAATCCATTTATGGATTAAAGCAAGCATCGCGGAGTTGGAACATCTGCTTTGACGTCGTTATCAAAGAGTTTGATTTCGTCAAAAAACCAGATGAACCTTGTATTTACAAGAAGGTGGCAGGGAGTAAGGTTGTCTTCCTCGTATTGTACGTGGACGACATACTCTTGATAGGAAATGATATTCTTATGCTGCAATCGGTCAAGCTCTTCTTGTCACAAAGATTCTCAATGAAAGATCTTGGTGATGCCTCCTGCATATTAGGAATTAGGATCTATAGAGATAGATCCAAACGGATTTTGGGATTGTCCCAATCCAGGTACATTGACACCATACTAAAGAGGTTTAGTATGGAAGAATCCAAGCGTGTGAACTTGCCCACGATCTCTGGAGTCACTCTCTCCAAAGAGATGTCTCCCAAGACTGATTTGGAGAGAGCTCGCATGCAAGGGATACCTTATGCTTCGGCTGTAGGCTCTATCATGTATGCGATGCTATGTACCAGACCCGATGTAGCATACTCACTAAGTATAGTGAGCAGGTATCAAGCTGATCCTGGAGAGAGTCACTGGACAGCTGTGAAGAGCATTCTCAAGTACTTACGAAGGACTAAAGAGATGCTCTTGGTGTATGGTAACGGAGAACTCCAAGTGGAGTCTTTTACCGATTCGAGCTTCCAGAGTGATAAGGACGACTCTAAGTCGCAGTCGGGTTTTGTCTTTACCCTTTACGGAGGGGAGTTTAGCTGGAAGAGTTCCAAGCAGGAAACCGTGGCAGACTCGACGATGGAGGCTGAATACATCGCTGCCAACGATGCTGCTAAAGAGGCTGTCTGGATCAAGAAGTTCATTACTGAACTTGGAGTGGTTCCATCCATTGAGCATCCAATACCTTTGTATTGCGATAACAATGGAGCGGTGGCTTTGGCCAAGGAACCCAGGTCCCATCAGCGATCCAGGCATATTCTGAGGCGGTATCACCCGATCCGGGAGATAGTTGATCGCCGGGAGATCGAGGTCAGGAGGGTTGACATGAAGAACAACACGGCGGATCCACTCACGAAGGTCATTCCCCAGATACAGTTTGAGAGACTCTTCGGGATGCTCGGTATGCGATACTACAGTAGCTGGCCCTAGTGCAAGTAGGAGATTGTTAGTTGTATGTATGCCCTAGAGGCCAGTATTGTACATATGATGTATATTATATTGGATGCTTGGACATATATAGAGATGACTTTCTTGCTCGATATGATAGTATGCTATCTGGTTACTCTTTATCTTAACATGTACACTTGTCTCTTTAAACTGTCTTATAGTTACATGTTGATAAAGCCCTTAGGATGTGTACTTGACTACCTGGACTATGATGCAGATCATACTAGTGGGAACATGGTAGTCCATAAGTACATCCTTCAAGGTCCCTAGTCGTGGGTGTATCGAGACAGGGCATCGATATACCAGTGTAGACTAGCGTATACGCTTCTCGACCCATGAGATGGGTGATGGATGATCCCATATCCATTGATGTTTGATATCAGAGATGGTATACGGGTGCTCAGTGGAGACTGGGTACACTGGACGGACTCGCCGAGAACTCCCAGATGGTATTATACCTCACATCAGATGGCAGTTCTCAGGTGACACTTGTACAGGTTAGTCTGTAGACCCGAGATCGTCATAGAGTCTTGTGTGATTCCCACTGTGCTTTGATCTCCACCTTACCACGTCCATGAGGGCGTACAAAACGGTGGTCTTTGGGTACAGTCCCGAGTCACATGGAGGCAATGAGCGATAGTGTAGCGTTTTGAAAAATCGTTTCGGTGAAATTTCGGAAAATCGGTAAAATAAGGGGGTTTTCTGTAAAAAAGTCAAAATGCAAATATCTTATTATAAAAATTAAATATACATATTCTAGCTATGAAATTGCTAGTATTTGGTGTTTATTGAGCCACTGGTGAAATTTCAAATTTTCTGAAAAAAATTTATTTTATTATTATTTTAAGCCGGTAAGAAAATACATTAAATTAGCGATAAATACAAATTTAAATGGGCTAATTTTAATCCTTAAAATCATGTTGATTAAAATCTAGTTGTAATATAAATTTTTTGTATTTTATTTCAAGTTTTAATTGATTTATTTTATGGAAAACAAAAATATAGTTATTTTGAACTAAAACTTGCAAATTTGGTATTGTGGGGGGTCATTTTGCATAGAATTTTTTTGTAAAGTCTCTCACACTCACCCTCACTCCCCTTGGCCGGCCCCACACTATTGTAGCAGCCCAAGAATTTTATTTCCCTCTTTTTGACCTTAAATCATGTGAGAAATGGGTTAAAATAAGGTTTTTATATATAGTAAAGTAGGTGGGGGTATTATGGTAATTGGGAGGAGCTTTGACCTTGGAATTTCCACACCAATCACTCACCTCTCCCCACTCCCCTCTTCTGGCCGAAATATTCAGCAGCCCCCCCTCATTTTTCCCCCAAGTTTCCACTTCATTTCATCTCCAAAAACCTCACAAAAATCCATCAAAAATCCCACAAAATCAAAATCCGACTCCTACCCATTTTCCCTCATCTCCTTTAGCATGGATCTTGGTGCAAGGATTTCAAAATGGAGGTCTAGAATTCAAGTTTGATTATGGTTTGTGAGGTATAGCTTTTGACCCATTATTCATTTTGTTTGATTTAAATTCCTTAATGAAGCTAATTAGGTGTTAAATTGTGGGTTTAATTGAATGTTTGGAAATTCAATTGGGAATTTTGAATTGAAGCTAGGGTTTGAATTAAATTAGGTTCTTTATCATTAGCTTATGATTGTAATGAGGGGATTAACATGTAATTGAATGCAAAATCTAATTTGGTTACTAATTGCTAATTTGTTAGTTTAAAAATGGTGATAATTATGCTAAATTGCTAACTAGGTTTTAGAAATTAAATAAAAACGTGGGATTAAAATCTAGTTAGGATTTTTAGCACATCATTAAGGTTTCCATGAGTGGTTTAACCATTTAATATATGCAAAACCAAGTTTAATTGTAAAATTGTGAATTTTACAATAAAAAGTGTTAAAATTGATATTTTTGCAATCTAGGATTTTGGAAATTATGCAAATTTATGTGATTAAATTATGGAAATGGTTTTTATGACTTATTTAAGTTATTTAATAAGTATTATGGCCGCTAGAATTGTTTAAACATCGAGTTTTGCACTAAAATGGGTAATTTTGCTTGCTAGTTTTTCGGAAAAACGGCTTTAAAAGTGAATTTGGGGTTTTTGTGAGTTTTAACCTAGTTTATATTAAAATTAGTGTGCGTGAATGTGCAAATGAGTGTGATTGGATTTTTCTCGATGGTTTGACGTTTGTACATCGACATCGAGGGTTGGTTTGACTATTCTTGCATGCGTAGGCGATAAGTTTGGACCTATGCGTGATACGCGTGCCGATTTGATTTTCGTATGCCGTTTCGATTTCGAATTTAGTTTTAATGCGATACGGTGCGTTATGATATGTAGGTACCCCATGTGGACTTCGAGACGACCAGCAAGCGCGTGGCGACGTCGGCACCGGCGAGCGAGGACCAAGTGCGTAGATTTATATCTACGGGGAGAAGTCGGGTGGATGGCGTATAGCACCCCCGCAGTTCATGGTGATGTTTACGGACACGTATACACATATATATATATTGGTTATATATTGTTTGAGTTATTGATGATAAATATGGATATTTGGTGTTCTTGGATGATTGAGTGTCGCGAAACCCTAGAGTAGCGGTCGCACCACACTTGCACACACCCACCCATACTTGCATACTTTCTTCTTTCTTTTGTGCTTATTCGGGAATATATAGCTATGTGTTCACATAGGTATGGGACTGTGTGTTCACATACGGATTTGAGGATAGTACTTGGGATTTATGATGAGTCGATGAGATTTGATTTGAGGCCGTGAGATCGGTGATATAGCGGGGTTCGTATTTGAGATACGACATGACGTTGTAGCGGGTCCTTGACGTAGTTTTACACACGTGCATGCATACTTAGGCGATATCAGTATTGTACTAGACGTAGATCAGTACCAGATCATAATATTGATAAAGAGGATACCAGGTGAATAGTATGATGAATGTGATTTTGACCCGTACCCAGAATTGGAGGATGCCGTACGACGGATTTACGTACGAGCTATATCTTGATGATTGATCCGCACTCTTGACTTGGGATGTCTGATTATAGATATAGTATCGGATATGATATTATTGAGGCGGGATCACCGACTAATATATATACAGGTATGTATATGTATCGACTCAGACGTTAGGCGGTTTCCTTACCTGTAGTCCAGCTTGTTAGCTTAGCCCTTTAGCTTAGTTTAGTTGTTAGATTAGATTCGATTCTTACCTATTTCAAATCTTACGAATCATGCGTATTTTAAAAGACAGGTCAAGGTATTCTACGGATATTTCAAAAAAACGTATCTTTCTTAAAAACACCGTAGCCCCTATTTTCAAAACCCCATGATTCGTGTTATTTCAAAAGGCACCATTTGTAGGACTTATATTAGATTAGTGCAGATTAGTTATAGTTGCGTCTAGTATTCAGCTCCCGCTCATTTTTACTGTTCGCTCCGCATCGCATACATATATTATAATTTCTTATTGCATTATTAATATCATGCTGTTAGGACACCAGCACCAGTACCGATGACGCGTATGTACCACGTACACTTACTTGCCGGCTCACACACATCTTCATCGGTAATTGACATGTCACGAACACTTTAGAAAATACTATTTCATTTGACATAGGTTGTTAGCTAATAGTTTAGACATGATATTAGTGTACTTTCTGCAAGTGCACGGCGGCGCCCCGGCCGTCAATCCGACGACCAATTGCGGAAGCGGTGAATAACTTAAATTTTCTTGAACTGGCAAACCGCCGCGCACTAATACCCGGATCGAACCATTAACTAGTCCTAGCAAACTACAAGAAAGGAAATAGAGATATACCGACGATCCAAGTCCTCCGGTCTTCTCGTCATGGTCCCGATCTCCTGCGGAAAAGTCCCGTCTCCTCCTCGTCGCCGGAAGTGCACCACATCGCCTACTTTGTTTACGGGCTCCCACCTCAATGCCGAGGCAACTCGGGCACGAAGCCGGCTACTCGACGTGCCTAAGGTTTGCTGTAGAATGTAGTGTAGAGATCCATGTCTCATTTTGGGGTTAAGGAGGTGCCATTTGGTGGAGGGATGAAACAAGAACAAAATGTGGAGGAGCTTGGGGTATTTTGGAGCATCAAATGAACAACATATCCCCACTAAGAATTTTGGACAGCCCCTTAAAATGTTTGGCCGGCCATGCCCATTAGAGAGAGGAGAGAATGAGAGTGGATAGCATGAAGAAGTGAGTGGATCAATAATGCAAGAGGGCATCATGAAAGAATATGATGACAACACCAAAACCACACTCAACACACAACCATCACTAAACATGATGACTCCAAAAGTCAAGGTATGATGGAAAGGAGAAGTCAATGAAGGTGCACATCATGAAAACCATCATGATGCTACAAATGCAAATACCCCCTCCACAAAAGCCTATTTGCAACAATGCAAATAAAACCTCCTCCACCAATCTTCGGCCAATGAACGATACAAAGGAAATCGGCCGAAACGAAAAGCAAACTGGCAACTCCAGAAAACTGGTCCCGTAATAAATTACAGGAAAACCCCGATACTGTGCATACACACCCGCATTTGTATTCCGACCGAAATACAAATGCAATGAGACAAAATCTACACTGTACTATACTAGGATCCGGCTTAAACCAAAGCCGGCTAGTAATATCCGTTCGATCCTGATCCGTGCAATACCGCACGTATCTGATCGAACCCTGCCATATAACCATACGGCCTGTAGTACAAACTGTCCGATCCTGATCCGTGCAATACCGCACGTATCTGATCGGACCTTGCCATATCTCCATACGGCCTCTACAACCTTTCGCCCGAAAGCTGAGTAACTGAATGTGGGGGACTCTAAAGACTCGTCAACACCATGGTTGTGGATTTAACCACTAGCACGTCAGAGGTATAAGCCAATACGTAACGGGCTACCAGGTACTGACTAAAAGGGACGTCTGTGAGTGAACTCAGCCTGACAACCCTACTGAGCCTTTCAGTGACAATATCCGTACAGTCTGGTCCGTTCGTCTATGAGTATCGCATGGCGGGCCTAGGGGGTTGGTAAAAGTCAGACCCCCAAAAGCGGTACAAGTCGTGTCGGAGTGTAGCCCAGAACACCCTGAGATACTACTGGAATACCTACCAGTAAATCTCCTTGCCTTGGCCAAGGATTTTGTGTAATGGCTCTCCTAGACACAGCACTACCTCACCCCCAATACCGGGAGAGACGAACCCCTGAAGATACGCTCACTGCCTCCATGTGGCTCGGGACTGTACCCAACTAAAACCTGTTTGCACGACTCCTTTGAGCCGTGGTAGGGTAGTAATCAAAGTACAGTGGGAACTCACACGAGACAAATGACGATCCCCAGGTCGATGAACTAACCTGCACACATGTCACCAGGGAACTGCCATCTGACGTCTGGTATATGACCAACTAGCATGTTCCCGGCGAGTCCTGTCCGGTGTACTCATAACCCAATGAGCACCTGTATACATCTTAGGTGATCCAACTGACACCAGTGGCTTGTGAGACCGGCCACCGCCCCTCGTCGGGGTCTCGACTGTATACACTAGTCTACTAATGGAGTATCGATGCCCAGTCTCGAAACTCCCACGACTAGGGACCTTTTAAGGATAAGCTTATAGACCCCAGCTCCCACTTATATGATCGCCCTCATACTGCTGGTGGTCAAGCAAGAATCCTAGGGGCTCTATCAACGTGTAATAGCGACGTATCAGGTCACTTAAAACAGTACACGATGATAAAGGTAAACCAGATAGCATATTATCATCTCGAGTAAGACTGTCCTACCGGGATAGGTCCTCCCTCAATCATTACAATCACGTACCTGTGACCTAATAATTGACTCTGAGGGCACTATCTCCAACAATCTCCCACTTGCACTCAAGGCTAATTATTGCGATGTCGTATACTCACAGCCCGTGTGATACCGAACACCCAACTCCTCTACTAGTCAGTCTCACAAAGCTCGTTTGCGAAACTATTGCGTTCGAGGAATAGCCTCAGTGAGTGGATCCGCTTTGTTGTTTCTTTCAATGTCTCTCTATATCTCAAGTTCGTGGAGAAAACCATCTCCCGAAAAGAGCAATACCTGTCTCAGAATATGTCTGGATGTCTGATGGGACCTAGCTCATAAATGAACTCCAAATCCAAACTTCTTAGACTGTATCGTCAACTGAACTTAATCAGTATCCTGCGCGCCATGCCTCCCTCAATATTGCCTTGGACCACCTGTCCAAAATACTGCCCCTCATCAGAAGGAAAACTATAACTCTGACAACCTCCTTGTCGTCCATGTCACCTTGGAAGCCTGGAATGATAACTGTCTCCTGAATGAGGCTGTCGTTATCATCTCCCTAGAACATCCACTTATGTTCTAAAACTGCTTCCGACTGTTTCTCCAGGATTGGATTAATGTCAACTTATTGCATCTAGTGCAAGAACAACATCTGGTGTGGTACTCGACATCTCACGATTGACTCAATTGCCTGAGCAAGTGATCTGTCAATCATGCCCGTCCCTCTCCCCTTTAGTCTGTAAGACACCTTTGGAGAGGGTGACTCCATTACCTGCAGGTACACTACCGTGTCAGGAGTCGTCCATCCTAAATATTCTTAGAATGCTGTCAAGTACCCTGATTGGGAAACCACCCAAATCTAGATCTAAAACCATAGATCTAGTAACCAGTATGTCTGATATAAAATCCATTTCCTTTGTGGAGAAACAACTGTGTGACGACCAAAGTATAACCGATCGTAGTGTAGGAGTTTCTTTTCCTACTCTGTGTATATCATCCAAATACCAGGATATCACACCCTACTACCTTCTCAACAGATCCATCCCCTATTCTGATGAAGTCAAACCCATGACTGTCACGTCAGAAATAGATGATCTTTCTCCGCTACATCTGCTCTAGTCTATAAATAGACATAAGCAACCTGTCCACCAATGCTTCCGCTGCTCCCACTGACTACGTCAACCCTCTGGCAGAGTCATATAAACGTACACTTCTAAAACTGGTTTAGAACGACGCTATACTCATCTTCCCGCCGGGTCTCGTAACCTGGAACAACAGCAATGGCAATTGTGGGTAAACAAGAACTTCCCTGTCACCGTCCTTGAGGCTACCGTAGCGCCTCTCGGGTGTCTGAAGTTACCCACCTTATCTGCGGAGTGGCCAATGGAATGTCAATCCAGATTGAATCTTTAGGTTCCTTATCAAATCTTCAGTAATCGTTTGTGGTTCTGGAATCACTTCCAGTTCTACCATACTCCCACTACTGTTTTCTGAAAAAAAATTTCCATTTTTAATAAAACTGTGGCGAGTCTAGAACAATATCGCTATTGTTCATCCAGATGGTAGAAAGTCAACCCTCGTCATAGCCTGGGTCAACCCACAAACAGCCATTACAGAAACGTGCCTTGAGTTGTCCAGTGTCTGGTTTTAATCATAAACCGGACAACTCCCCGTACCTTAGCATCGTTAAGATATGAACTGTTCTATATCCAATATAGAAACAGAGGCACTGATTTAATTGAACCAGATCCAAATCATGCAACTGTCTCCAGTGCATGTCAACTAAATGGAAGGAGGCGGATCAGCGTTACTCAACTTAGGAATGCTTCCAATTATGAGTAACCTGAAGGAGAAGCAAGATCTCTTAATCATTACTATCAACTGAATACCAAATACAAGTATCTACATCTTCGATCACTTTGAAGAATCGCGATACTTGCTACACCTGGTTCTCTACTCCATTCAAATACCTATAACTTCTCAACATTCAGACCTTGTGTTTCCTCGAAACACCTGTCTAAAAACTAGAGAAGTCTTAAGTAAACCGAATATAGTACGAGGACCAACCCCTCTGTCCTGATGGACTCTGGACATCATACAATACTCTGTACAAGTCCCTTGAGTCTGATAACTCATTCACTGTGTGTTGTAGGTTGAAAACTGTACTTATGGTTAAGAAGAATTACACTGCTGTTTAATGCTCCTTACCTAACCATCCACTGATATAGGTAAATGTCGTAGACATAATTTCAGAAAGGTATATCTCACTCTATGAAAATAGACGTACAGATATATCAATTTGAAATTGGTGCATAACAGCGGATATTCAAAACCAAATATTTGCCGACCGGCAAACAGCCCAGGTGATTTCCTCAAATATCACCGATTACAACGAATCCTGATATAAAGAGGATAATTACCCAATTCCCAATAACTTACTCCCACTCATCATCTGTAAAACCATACAGATGTGAGAATCGTACCTGGTAAATACATACCCTGGAGTAAGTATCTAATCGGGAAATCAGTTTTCCTTTAACATTACACAGTGAAACTGAAACATTGAAATGTTCCGATGGGGTATCCCGGTATTCCTAGTAATGCCTCTTCCAGATTCACGACTGTAACCGTATAGTTCTTTGCCACCTCTCCAAATCCCTTCATATGTCTTTAGTCTTTACCTTCTGCACACCCTTTTAGGCCAAATGGTTTTCTTCCTTCCCTACCGTTCGGCACCAGCCTATGGTTTGGAAGAAGACTATCCAATAAGCATAATGGGTGTACTGTCCCAATCCTAGGAACACTCGCAATGAGAGAGGGTGAAGATAAAAGACAACCGAATAAACCTTATTCCTATTTCTCCTGAACCAGAATCCATCCCCGAACTGGAATAAATTCCTTTCGAGTTCGTATATAACCATACGATGGAGTATCCAATAAACTGTGGATCTTCGTAGTGATACGGAGTGTTCTGGAGAAATACAAAGGTGATGTGGGAGTGGTAACGAAATATTTGGTTTGGTCGTGAATATCTGTTGCAATTTACTTTGCCCTCTTACTAATCCCTTGCTTTGTCTGAACTTAATACCTTCTGCACACCATCGTTATGCTAATTGGTTTTCTTCATTCCCTACCGGTCGGCACCAGCCTAAGGTTTGGAAGAAGACAATCCAATTTGCGTAATAGGTGTACTACCCCTAAACCAAGGAGTACTCGTAACCTGAGAGAGGGTAAAAGGAAAAGACAACTGAATAATCCTATCCGTTTTCTCCAGAACCGGAAACCATCCTCGAATAAATTCTTTCGAGTTCGTATCTAACCATACGATGGTTTTGTCCAATGGAAGTGGACGTTCGTAGTAGTACGGGGTGTCCTGGAGAAAAGGGTAAAAGTAGGAGTGGCAATGAGGTTTGCAACTCTGACAATCCAAAAGCCGGTGTTTAAGAAGGTTCGGTCAACTTGGTCACTAAGTCAAAGTCTTAGGGTCGGGTCAATGGTCGCTGCCAAAGAGAGAGAGAAAAGAAATACTCAGCGTGCACTCTAACCTAGATCAGAATGGTCACCAATTTATCTAATCTGGAAACCTCCCACTGTACCTCAAATTCTCCTCCAAACCTGAAAGAAGAATTAGTCGGGGTTACCCGAGGAGTAAACTAACTCATCAGTGGGAATCGGGATCCAACTATCATTGCATGATAACGTGACGGAATCCGCTCACGCTATCACACTCCAGAAGGTATGCGCATATCTGGCAAGTTTCAGTTCTTTTGAAACTCCCGATGTGATTTCTGCCCCATGCTCTTATGACCTTGACGAAGGCCAACAAATCACAAGTCACATGTCAAGTTCTACCCGTCATTCTTCAGGTTAATTTGAATCCACCCGTACAAGCCCTTGACGAAGGCCAACAAGGCTATACGACTGTCCCAAACCAACGCATCTATCTATGCTGCAGAAAGGCAACAAGCAGCTACCATACACTATGCCTTGACGAAGGCCAACAAACATAGCATGAATACTACGTGCTACCCGTCTGAAACGACGGAGGGCTACGAATGGTTTCTGGCGAAAACCTTTAACGTAAAGAACTTGATAT
This sequence comes from Agapanthus africanus, assembly GCA_030015575.1. Taxonomy (NCBI): domain Eukaryota; kingdom Viridiplantae; phylum Streptophyta; class Magnoliopsida; order Asparagales; family Amaryllidaceae; genus Agapanthus; species Agapanthus africanus. Next base: position 722,525,365 of record JASDDO010000024.1, read on the forward strand.
CGTTGAAGGAACGGATAGTTTTTTGAAAATATAGTGACGAAAACCGTTGCTAAAGAGGTCACTCCCGGTGAAGGGATCTCGGCTCTTTCCCCGTAGAATGGGGTGCAGGATATTCCAACTGAATACCACGGTGCAAAGCAAAAGTAATCGGCTATAGTGAAGTCATTGCCCTGACGCAAACTTTTGTCCAAGGGGTCACTCCCGGTGAAGGGATCTCGGCCCTTGCCTCGTCGACTGAGGAGCAGGATATTCTAAATGAATACCACGATGCAAAACAAAAGTGAACGTCCTTGCAATAACAGCTTTTTGAAAAGTGTTCCAACAACATCAGATTAGGTTTGTTTTTAACTTGCATTGATCCAAATCAATGCAGTCCCATCAATTGATCACACCAAAAAGAACGAAAATATACTGATGTACGTATATGCCATCCGCATTCGCCACTGGGTCCCGTCATTACCCGTTAGGTTAGCTAACTAACGACAGAGCGGGGACTGGACTAGCGCGGATGCAAAACATATACAACATCTAATAATATATATACCAATATATTATATTCGCTCAAGGCGTGAATAAAATGCAACATCACAGAGAATGAACAGCATCACAGAAACAATACAGATATCTGGGATCCCCGGGTTTCACAGAGCCGCTGAAACCCGACGTTCCCCTGGTCGTGTGGATAGCCTGTGCAATGAAATCCTAGACCACTACGGGCGCGGCAAGTTACCCGCCAAAACCTGAAGCGAGGCAGCCCCCTTCAGCGCCGTGAATGGACCACCCAGCACTTCACGGAATCCGGTAACTTGGGCACCCCTCCTGGGTCAACCTGTACCCCCTACGAGTGCGGCGAACAGCCCGCCAATCCTAGAGTGAAGCCCCCTCCGTCTCAATGCCATGAGATGCGGGCTTGTTGCCCTCCAGAACCCGGCTATCCGTGCACCCCTCCGCGGGGCAATCCTAGTACAGAAAGTAAAATATACATACAACGGGTACATCGACCGCAACCAGGTCGTGCCCCAAAATAATAATACAAACAGGCAGTGACGGCAGTCCACATGTCGGACGCTCGTCCCGCAATATCAAATGTACATAATACAACAAAACTGTACTAGCATTGCATCCAGGCTATCCCCACGACCGATCCGCAACATCACAGCAAAAACAAAACATCAACGTGAAAGTCACGTTCGCAAATCCGTCTAACCGGGCTATAGCAGTTAGACCGGATTTACCGATCAAGTGACATTCACGGTCGCAGATATAATGTAAATACTGTGAAAAATGTGTTTAAAATATCCGATCGATCAAAAATTAACAAGTGGGCCCCCAATCAAAACTGTAGCACTCACAGAAATCCTGGGCCCAATTTTAATATTCCAAAACCCATATTTTAAGCCCAGAAGGCCTCTGTAAAAAATTGGTGAAGTGATCTCCACAGTGTGCGGCGGAAGGGCGGCGGGAAGGGGGTTTTCGCGGCGGTTCCGCGCTCCCATTGTGGAGTTATGATTGAAATGATTTCGGATTGTGTAGTATTAGAAAATTGTAAAGAAATCACAACCAAAAATTATTTGACCGCAATCAACTACGGTGTCGGATGTAGATTGTTAGTGAGTGCGGATCGTCCACAGGGAAAGTGTAATCGTTCGTCTTTTCGAATTTAGATGAGTCGAAACTTTAAAGAAAAGAAAACAAACAATTCATGATTTAAATTTTGTATTTCAAGAAAAAGAAAATATCTAGATCTAATAACAAGAAAAGATAGAATCAAGAATTTATAGTTTGTTGATTTTTTCCAAACCAAATATCAAAAATCGAAATGAGGCTCGTAGGAATCGATCGGATCTATAGATGTGATGTAATCTTACAATTACGTATTCTTATCCTTCGATGAATTGATACTAGATCGATGATGATCGATGAGAATTAGAGACTTCTTGTGAAACTAGGGTTTCATCTTATCCCTTATTCTTTCGTCGATATCATTCACATTCTAGCCTCTAGTAAATTCAAGAAACGATCGTAGATCCCTAATTTCGAGCGATAACAATCAAGAAAGTATCGCAACGAAACTAGGTTGTCGATTCTTGAACTTGCTAGGGTTTACAAAACTCGTAGGACTTAAAAATCGTATTAAGATTTGTTACATCATCATTCTACAATCGTCTCGACTCCTTTACGAGCGGAGTTTTACTCAAACATCACAACAAGAACAACAATTACAAATTGAGATCTAATCATGATGCAAGAATTAAAAGAAAGCAAGATTAAAGAATTTCACCTTTTATTTATATCAACAATTTCATTACATTCGCTCAAGAACTACAAGAGGAAGAATTCGATCGTCGACTTGGCTTTGCTCGTCTCCGTGGATCGCGGATCGGCTTGGATCACTTGCCCGATTGAAGATCGGCTCGGCTCCTAAAAGGTTGAAGGCTTCTCACTTGATTTGGTACTCAAGATCTTGGATTTGGAGTGGAATTAGGGTTAGGGTTTCGCACAAGCCTTGTCACGAGACTTGTGGAAGAAAATGGTGTAGAATGAACAACCTCATCCCTTAGATCTAGGTTCCTATTTATAGCCATCAAAACCCTAGATCTAGGATTTGAATTTTTAGTTTCCCTCCAAAAGTTTGTTAGATGAAATTTGAATTTCCCTCCAAAAGTTTGTTAAATGAAATTCAAATTTCCCTCCAAAAGTTTGATGGATGAAATTTGAATTTCCCTCCAAAAGTTTGTTGGATGAAATTTGAATTTCCCTCCAAAATGAACTACTTTTCCCTCCAAAATGAACTACCTCATTTGAATTTGAATTTTCCCTCCAAAATGAGGTGGTTAGAAAGAATCTTCTAGAAAAAGTTTGTTGGAAGGAATATTCTAGAATGAGGTTGTTACAAGGAGGCTTCTAGAAGAAGGTTGTTGGAGAGAGCTTTCTAGAAGAAGGTTGTTATAAGGAGGCTTCTAGAAGAAGTTAGTTGGAGGGAGGCTTCTAGAACTAGGTTGTTAGGCCGAGCCTTCTAGATGAAGCCACGTGGAGTTTCTGGAGAGTTCTGGAAGCTTTGCCGTTAGAAATAAGCACATGGGGAAAATCTGCTTCTCTGCTGACGTCATCATGCCACGGATCCGCGGCGGGAAGCGCCCATTGGCCTTGAATAAATTTCTGGAATTTTACTGCCAGATCACCAGACTTAGACTTGGTGTAATTTTGATCAGCACTTTTGACAATTTGGCTCGGTTTCTGGAATTTCCTGCACAGACTTCGAAACAAGTGTTGCGCAAATACCAAAATGATGTGATGCCATTGAATGCGGTTAATTTCCCTTAAAGTGTCGGTTTAAAAGTCTAATACATGTAATCTCATATTTTGTGACAGATTTGCTAATATGTAGAATATGAATGCCGAACACTTCTAAATGTATGCAAATGTTAAGGAAATTGCCGGCTAAAATATACAATATTTTCGACTGATCAAATACCCCCAAACTTAATTTCGATCGTCTCGAGCGAATGTTTTATTTAAAAGAGAAGGAGAAAATAAAGAAAGAGAAAAACTAACTAGCACACTTTCGTAGGCAACACGATTGCACTGAGCACGTGCAACAAGCCTTTAAACCTCTAGGTGTCCCTAGTAGGAGGAGTGTTGTCTCCTGAGGGTTTTCAGCGGATTGCACCCACAAAATCCAATAATAAAAGCAAGATCATGAATATTACATTTAAAGAAAAGAATTGTAAACGAAAAGCTTTGAAAATTAGGGTTTCCAACTAAGCTAGCTTTTCGGTTGTCATGAGCCCTATCTTAATGGTCATGAAAAGATGTCAGAAATCACGTCCTCCCTCAATAAAACATCGTCTTATTCTTCATTCCTATCTTTATTCCAAACATCGATCATATCACCCTGCGTGTGTGTAAAGACATCCCTACACCCGGAGAATTCAATTCAAGCTATCATACCCTTGCCCATCGGCCTCAGTACTTCTTGGCAAACGAGATTGCTTACACACTTTCATGCGACCGTCAATACTTCTTGAGGTACTAACCGACCGATTACTAATGTGCTTGCATGCTTGGTGTATTTTCCTCGTCTTGCACCACCTCAGGCATAGCAGTGACTCCCAGACCAGTTGACCTTGGGGCACTAGGTGAAGAAGCACCCTTTTGCTATATATTTTTATTGCCCTCGGTGATAACAAAACCAGTATCCATTTTTCTCACCACTTTAAAACACATATTTTTTTTTTCATACTTTTGGCTTTAAGACAAGAGCATTTCAAGGTATCCTCTACTATCCCAGGCTTCAAGACGTGTGTAAGTGCGAATAGCAGGGTAGCCACGTTCAAAATGTTTGGCTTCCAGAATAGAAACTATTTTTCAGACTTATTTTTATCCTCAGATTAGTGACGTCCTTCATCTTACTAACCCTTGGGACAACGGCTCATAACTACTTATTACTAGTTCGTATAAGAAAACTTCTAATTTTCTTAGTTTTCTAAAATTTTTCCAATCTCATGGATGTAATTTTTCACTATCTAAACTTTCATTATCTTATTTATATACAAAAATATATTTTTATAGTTTTGAAATTTTTTAAATTTTTATAGGTTTTCGAAAAATGTTTTGTGCTTATGCAAATGATATGCAAATGATGCGAAAATAAGCACAAACCTCCCCCAAACTTGTTTTCAACAGTGTCCTCACTGTTGCCATCTGCTAAATCTCGAAAAACCTGTAAGCTTGGGAGGAATTTATTAGTGGGGGCAAAATATTTAAGTGAAGAACTTCCCCAAACTTATTTTTGGCTCAACATTTTATAAAACTTTTCTTTTCAGGAGCCAGAAAAAACATACCCCCCCAAACTTCAGTTATGCAATATTAAACTTTTAAAATCACAAGTGGGGGTCAAAAATCAGTGGTCGATGCCAAGCTTTGCAAAGACCGAATGTCAACACCAACCATTCAAAAATTTTATCAATGCAGTGCTCGGGTTGGTGGAAGAAGAAGTGGGGAAAGGTTAAGTGGTGGAATAGAATGTGTGTGCGTCTCATTTTGGAGAGACGATGCAGTGTATGTGATGGATTACTCGCATTCTTCTTACAGTTCAAAAGAAGGGGTGGAGGTTCAATTTCATTGATTGGGACATGATTCATCTCAACACCCGTGTCATTCAAAAATGCGAGTTCATCAGCGAAGATCTCCTCAAAAGTTCCATCTATACCCCGATGAATAATGTCATCACAAGGTGCGGGGTGATCTTCAGACTCTAAAAGTAGTTCATAATCAGTGTTAATTGTTGACCCGGACATCTCGGTGGAAGAGTCCGTATGTGTATGATACATAGTTGGGTCAAACAATAACGTATGAAAAGAGTCAAGATCGATATCAGGAGGATCATCAAATTCGCTGCTGTCGACATCCATTAAGTCGACAGAACATACCTGAGCAATAGGTTCGGAGGGTACACTTCCCAACTTGTAAATGTTCAGCTCTATTGACCTATTCCCGAAAGATAGGGTCATAGAACCATTACGACAGTTGATTATTGCATTGGAAGTGGCCAAAAAGGGGCGACCTAAAATCACCGGAATTTGATTCCGTGGGTTCGCTACAGGCTGTGTATCAAGTACAATAAAATCCACAGGAAATACAAATTCCCCGATTTTTATTAACACATCCTCCAGTTTACCCCTAGGTTTAGTGATTGATCGGTCAGCCATCTGGAGAGTTATGCTCGAGGGCTTTAACACTCCGATACCTAGTTGCTCATAAACCGAGTAAGGAAGCAAGTTAACACTAGCGCCAAGGTCAAGTAACGCACGGTTGATGTGTTTCTCCCCAATAAAAATGGAAATAGTAGGACAGCCAGGGTCCTTACGTTTCCGTGGTAATTGTTGGGGAAAAACCGTGTCTACAGTACTCGACATGAAGATTTTTTTAGGCACTTGAGTCTTCCTCTTCCTAGTGCACAAGTTCTTAAGAGTTTTTGCATAGGACGGAACTTGTTGAATAGCATCTAGGAGAGGGATGTTGATGTTAACTTCCTTAAACATGTCCACAATCTTCTCCATTTGGGCATCATGTTTCTTGGACCTCAACCTATTTGGAAATGGAGCTCTATCAATAAGTGTTGGCTCCAACAATTGTGGAGAAGTTTGTGGGGGTGGAAAAGATGAGGTGGGTGGAGGGTTCGAGCCTTTGGGAACACGGAGAATAGGCTCGGAAGAAGAAGGTAGGTTAGACGAAATAGGGTAAGAAGTAGAAGTGTGAGTGGAAGTGGAAGTGGAAGCCGGGGTGTTAATGATCAATTCATCATTATCAATTTGTTCACCCGAATGATTGTCTAGCACTCTTCCAGATCTCAACGTTGTAAAAGCGTCCACATTAGTGTAATGTGAAGGTCTAGCATCAGGTACGGGTTGAGATGGAAGATTCCCTTCTTCTCTAGCACTTATTTCGGCTGTTATTTGTTCAATTTGTGCTTCCATTGATTTGATATTCTCGTTTTGAGTGAGAATGATCTTTATCATATTATCAATGGAAGATTGAAAACTTGCCGACTCTTGGATGGATTGTTTCATGAAAGTAACCAAGGTTTTCACCAGTGCAGAGATATTATCAGTACCGGCCAATTGCAAAGAGTTTTCATGTAGTGCAAAAGTGTTGGCAGGATTTTGAAAATTTTGTGATTGGAAGGGGTGCTGACTCAATTGAAGTGGTGGCTGCTGTTGTGGTGGAGGGACCCTTTGAAAATTGTTTAGGATTGGAACCGTGTTTTGAGATTGTGATTGGTTCCAAGCAAAGTTCGGGTAATTCCTCCAATCTTGATTATATGAGGAAGAAGAGGAATAGTTTCCAGGTCTTTGCTGAAGTGCAGCATTAGTGTGACCTTGAAACGGTACATTCAAAGGACATTCTTCCGTCAAATGTGAAGGGTTTGAACAGCAGCTACACACGGTTTTGGGAAGTGTGGATTGGATTAGGGAGGCTGAGGAGATTTTGTTTTCTATAGCGTCGAGTTTCCTTTGTATTGCGTCCATTTCGGCTTTCAAGGTGACGGAAACATCGAGCTGATTGACATCTTCCCTAGATGGTGGTGGTCTAACACTTTCCCATTGTGATGTGTTTTGAGCTAAATCTTCTAAGTATTTCCAAGCTTCACCATCATCTTTAGATAGGAATTGGCAATGACACATGGTTTCAAGCATCTGTCTAGTAGTGAGATCAACACCCTCATAGATAATTCGACACAAATCCCATCTGGGGATTCCGTGATGAGGGCATTGGATAAGAAGATCCTTGAATCGTTCAAAGCATTTCCAAAATGGTTCATTGGGAAGTTGGGTAAATTTAGAGATTTCGCTCCGAACACGGGCGGTCTTGTGATTGGAATAAAATTTCTTAAGGAATGCTGCAACGAATTCGTCCCATGTTGAAATAGAATGTGCGGGTGTGATGTAAAGCCACTTCTCGGCTAAATCGCACAAAGTGAATGGGAGAAGACGTAAACGCAGAGCATCCAAAGACAGTTGTGAATTCCCCATCAAAGCACATACATTTTCAAATTTGGAAATAAACATGTATGCGTTTTCAGAATCAAGACCGTGAAATTTGGGTAACAGTTCGATGAATTGGGGGTTGATTTCAAAATTTTCCCCGTTGGCAGGTGGTATAGAAAGACAGGTGGGAAGAGAAACACGTGTAGGATAACACCTCTCTTGGAGAGAGATGCGTGGAGGATTCTGCGCACCTGCGGGCGGTGGCAGAGTAGTGTTAAAGTTTGATGGATTTGGGTCCATCGCGGGTGTGGTGGGTGGTGGGGGAGAAGATGAAGAATTACCGACTCTGGGGTCGATAAAAGAAACGCGGACAAGACGGGAAATGGAATCCCGTGTCCAGCCTAACATTGTGCTAAACGGTTGTAGCACAAGTGGCAGCGTTGGTATAATTAGAGGAAATGAAGTGTGCGGTGTTTGTTTTGAAAAGATACGGATTTTTGAAAAATATGATGCAACAAAACAAATGCAACACACAAAACCCTAATTCTATTGGTCACCTAGGTCAAACTCTAGACCGCTCCTAACTGCCAAAAGACAAGTCGCAGGATAAATCCTCCACTGCCTCTTTGTCCCCCTGTGGCCGGATAAGTGCCAGGTAAGTGGGAAGGAACCACCACTACAGTGGGCCTAATTAAAAACCACTAGCCTTAGACACACTCGCCTTAGGCACCACAAGAAAACTCGGATAAGCAATGAATTACCCACGGCCTTCTCTTGTCCTAATTGAGCGCGACGGTCCTTAGAGTCATCTCTAGATTTCTTTTAATTAATGAGGGTAAATGAGGATGCAAGTTTTGCGATTTTCGGGGCCTAGGAAGGGTAATGAAATCCCCACCTAATTTGGATTTGGTCGTGCCCCTTAATTTCCGTATTAATATGCAACAACCACAAGAATCAAAAACACGCACAAATTTTATTTTGCTTTGCGGCGCTGCGATTTATTTGCAAAGAAACCTGCAGCAAAATTGTTATTGGAGCAGATGAGGTAAGAGATAAGAAAGTGAGGGACTTACAGAGGAAAATTGGTACAGTGAATCAACAAGGGGAGCGCGGAACCGCCGCGGATTAGGGTCTTTAGCCGCGGAAGGGCGGCTGTATGTGCTGTTCACTCCACCAAATTTCAACAGTAGCTTGCTGTTGATTTCTACAGTTCTCTGGAATTTTCAGAAAATTTTTTCTCCAGCTCCAATGATTCCAGATTTTCTCGCAACAAATCACAACACACGTATTAGTGTTTGCACGAATTTTGATCACAAAAATTTAGATGGAATAAAATTTTCAACTCAAATTTCAAAATACGAACAACTAGCGCACTATCCCCGGCAACGGCGCCATTTGATTGTTATTGATTCTTGATTGGATGTAAAAGTATCGAATCAAATAGTCCCCGGCAACGGCGCCATTTGATTGAAATGATTTCGGATTGTGTAGTATTAGAAAATTGTAAAGAAATCACAACCAAAAATTATTTGAACGCAATCAACTACGGTGTCGGATGTAGATTGTTAGTGAGTGCGGATCGTCCACAGGGAAAGTGTAATCGTTCGTCTTTTCGAATTTAGATGAGTCGAAACTTTAAAGAAAAGAAAACAAACAATTCATGATTTAAATTTTGTATTTCAAGAAAAAGAAAATATCTAGATCTAATAACAAGAAAAGATAGAATCAAGAATTTATAGTTTGTTGATTTTTTCCAAACCAAATATCAAAAATCGAAATGAGGCTCGTAGGAATCGATCGGATCTATAGATGTGATGTAATCTTACAATTACGTATTCTTATCCTTCGATGAATTGATACTAGATCGATGATGATCGATGAGAATTAGAGACTTCTTGTGAAACTAGGGTTTCATCTTATCCCTTATTCTTTCGTCGATATCATTCACATTCTAGCCTCTAGTAAATTCAAGAAACGATCGTAGATCCCTAATTTCGAGCGATAACAATCAAGAAAGTATCGCAACGAAACTAGGTTGTCGATTCTTGAACTTGCTAGGGTTTACAAAACTCGTAGGACTTAAAAATCGTATTAAGATTTGTTACATCATCATTCTACAATCGTCTCGACTCCTTTACGAGCGGAGTTTTACTCAAACATCACAACAAGAACAACAATTACAAATTGAGATCTAATCATGATGCAAGAATTAAAAGAAAGCAAGATTAAAGAATTTCACCTTTTATTTATATCAACAATTTCATTACATTCGCTCAAGAACTACAAGAGGAAGAATTCGATCGTCGACTTGGCTTTGCTCGTCTCCGTGGATCGCGGATCGGCTTGGATCACTTGCCCGATTGAAGATCGGCTCGGCTCCTAAAAGGTTGAAGGCTTCTCACTTGATTTGGTACTCAAGATCTTGGATTTGGAGTGGAATTAGGGTTAGGGTTTCGCACAAGCCTTGTCACGAGACTTGTGGAAGAAAATGGTGTAGAATGAACAACCTCATCCCTTAGATCTAGGTTCCTATTTATAGCCATCAAAACCCTAGATCTAGGATTTGAATTTTTAGTTTCCCTCCAAAAGTTTGTTAGATGAAATTTGAATTTCCCTCCAAAAGTTTGTTAAATGAAATTCAAATTTCCCTCCAAAAGTTTGATGGATGAAATTTGAATTTCCCTCCAAAAGTTTGTTGGATGAAATTTGAATTTCCCTCCAAAATGAACTACTTTTCCCTCCAAAATGAACTACCTCATTTGAATTTGAATTTTCCCTCCAAAATGAGGTGGTTAGAAAGAATCTTCTAGAAAAAGTTTGTTGGAAGGAATATTCTAGAATGAGGTTGTTACAAGGAGGCTTCTAGAAGAAGGTTGTTGGAGAGAGCTTTCTAGAAGAAGGTTGTTATAAGGAGGCTTCTAGAAGAAGTTAGTTGGAGGGAGGCTTCTAGAACTAGGTTGTTAGGCCGAGCCTTCTAGATGAAGCCACGTGGAGTTTCTGGAGAGTTCTGGAAGCTTTGCCGTTAGAAATAAGCACATGGGGAAAATCTGCTTCTCTGCTGACGTCATCATGCCACGGATCCGCGGCGGGAAGCGCCCATTGGCCTTGAATAAATTTCTGGAATTTTACTGCCAGATCACCAGACTTAGACTTGGTGTAATTTTGATCAGCACTTTTGACAATTTGGCTCGGTTTCTGGAATTTCCTGCACAGACTTCGAAACAAGTGTTGCGCAAATACCAAAATGATGTGATGCCATTGAATGCGGTTAATTTCCCTTAAAGTGTCGGTTTAAAAGTCTAATACATGTAATCTCATATTTTGTGACAGATTTGCTAATATGTAGAATATGAATGCCGAACACTTCTAAATGTATGCAAATGTTAAGGAAATTGCCGGCTAAAATATACAATATTTTCGACTGATCAAGTTACTTCGTCGAATTTTTACAGAGCTCTTAGATTTTCCAGTACATCAATATTTTACAACCTGAAAAAATTTTCGACACCAAAAATTTCCAACAGAAAACTGATGCTAACAAAAATGTAGTTTTGGAACATTCGATTGATCGAAACAGAAAAACACACTACACCAAGCTAGACTAAGTTAATGGCGAGGCTCTGATACCACTGTAAGTGCACGGCGGCGCCCCGGCCGTCAATCCGACGGCCAATTGCGGAAGCGGTGAATACTTAAATTTTCTTGAACTGGCAAACCGCCGCGCACTAATACCCGGATCGAACCATTAACTAGTCCTAGCAAACTACAAGAAAGGGAATAGAGATATACCGACGATCCAAGTCCTCCGGTCTTCTCGTCATGGTCCCGATCTCCTGCGGAAAAGTCCCGTCTCCTCCTCGTCGCCGGAAGTGCACCACATCGCCTACTTTGTTTACAGGCTCCCACCTCAATGCCGAGGCAACTCGGGCACGAAGCCGGCTACTCGACGTGCCCAAGGTTTGCTGTAGAATGTAGTGTAGAGATCCATGTCTCATTTTGGGGTTAAGGAGGTGCCATTTGGTGGAGGGATGAAACAAGAACAAAATGTGGAGGAGCTTGGGGTATTTTGGAGCATCAAATGAACAACATATCCCCACTAAGAATTTTGGACAGCCCCTTAAAATGTTTGGCCGGCCATGCCCATTAGAGAGAGGAGAGAATGAGAGTGGATAGCATGAAGAAGTGAGTGGATCAATAATGCAAGAGGGCATCATGAAAGAATATGATGACAACACCAAAACCACACTCAACACACAACCATCACTAAACATGATGACTCCAAAAGTCAAGGTATGATGGAAAGGAGAAGTCAATGAAGGTGCACATCATGAAAACCATCATGATGCTACAAATGCAAATACCCCCTCCACAAAAGCCTATTTGCAACAATGCAAATAAAACCTCCTCCACCAATCTTCGGCCAATGAACGATACAAAGGAAATCGGCCGAAACGAAAAGCAAACTGGCAACTCCAGAAAACTGGTCCCGTAATAAATTACAGGAAAACCCCGATACTGTGCATACACACCCGCATTTGTATTCCGACCGAAATACAAATGCAATGAGACAAAATCTACACTGTACTATACTAGGATCCGGCTTAAACCAAAACCGGCTAGTAATATCCGTTCGATCCTGATCCGTGCAATACCGCACGTATCTGATCGAACCCTGCCATATAACCATACGGCCTGTAGTACAAACTGTCCGATCCTGATCCGTGCAATACCGCACGTATCTGATCGGACCTTGCCATATCTCCATACGGCCTCTACAACCTTTCGCCCGAAAGCTGAGTAACTGAATGTGGGGGACTCTAAAGACTCGTCAACACCATGGTTGTGGATTTAACCACTAGCACGTCAGAGGTATAAGCCAATACGTAACGGGCTACCAGGTACTGACTAAAAGGGACGTCTGTGAGTGAACTCAGCCTGACAACCCTACTGAGCCTTTCAGTGACAATATCCGTACAGTCCGGTCCGTTCGTCTATGAGTATCGCATGGCGGGCCTAGGGGGTTGGTAAAAGTCAGACCCCCAAAAGCGGTACAAGTCGTGTCGGAGTGTAGCCCAGAACACCCTGAGATACTACTGGAATACCTACCAGTAAATCTCCTTGCCTTGGCCAAGGATTTTGTGTAATGGCTCTCCTAGACACAGCACGACCTCACCCCAATACCGGGAGAGACGAACCCCTGAAGATACGCTCACTGCCTCCATGTGGCTCGGGACTGTACCCAACTAAAACCTGTTTGCACGACTCCTTTGAGCCGTGGTAGGGTAGTAATCAAAGTACAGTGGGAACTCACACGAGACAAATGACGATCCCCAGGTCGATGAACTAACCTGCACACATGTCACCAGGGAACTGCCATCTGACGTCTGGTATATGACCAACTAGCATGTTCCCGGCGAGTCCTGTCCGGTGTACTCATAACCCAATGAGCATCTGTATACATCTTAGGTGATCCAACTGACACCAGTGGCTTGTGAGACCGGCCACCGCCCCTCGTCGGGGTCTCGACTGTATACACTAGTCTACTAATGGAGTATCGATGCCCAGTCTCGAAACTCCCACGACTAGGGACCTTTTAAGGATAAGCTTATAGACCCCAGCTCCCACTTATATGATCGCCCTCATACTGCTGGTGGTCAAGCAAGAATCCTTGGGGCTCTATCAACGTGTAATAGCGACGTATCAGGTCACTTAAAACAGTACACGATGATAAAGGTAAACCAGATAGCATACTATCATCTCGAGTAAGACTGTCCTACCGGGATAGGTCCTCCCTCAATCATTACAATCACGTACCTGTGACCTAATAATTGACTCTGAGGGCACTATCTCCAACACTTTCCTTATATGCTAGTTAGACATTGTAGTTATTGCCTACTACTTCATGCATGTTATTATTCACTGTTGTGTCGCATTCATGGATTCTCATGCCTATATTCACTGTTTACATGCTATTGATGACTTGGATTCGGATTTCATGAGATTTCTTGGATTTGGAGGAAAACCGCAAAAACATAAATAAACCTTTTCTCCCTTTTAAAATAAAAAGTGCGGTTTTCCCATGATGTATGAGTCGTCCACCATGAGTTTGCTGATGGATTTCGAGACCCGATTCGAGGAGTGGAGGAACCGTTTCGGGTACATGGTGGGCCCGGTATGGTACCCCGGGGCAAGAGGAATGTGGTGTTGACGTTGAGCCTGGCTGGGGAGCACTACCTACCGGTGATATTACCCGACACGTCGGATATCCGGAGGATACCGTCGTGGTCTTGAGATGGATGGTAGGGGCCGGTCTGGACTGACGGCGCCCTAGATATTGAGATTGAGACATTGATATTTCGAGACATTGAGATTTATGTTTTGTGTCGATGCTAGACACTGTTGATACTGATTTCATTTATGATACCTCAGTTTAAAAATACAAAGGAAATCTCACTAATTTATGAAAACAGTTCTTCATTTACATGTATTCTGTTTTCATGCATTCATACCTCATTCATATGATATATTGCTACCTGAGGCACTGACACGGGCACATGAGATTACACTCGGGTTAGATATTTACCCTAGCCTTGTTATAGGCTACGTGTTATTCCTATATTTGAGGACATATTATGATCATTGACCTAGGATTGCGTTATTTATGCGATTTCTGTGCGTAGATGTTTTTCTATTCACGAGTTGGCAACTCACCCCCGTTGTGCCCCAGTTTCTTGCAGGTTTGCCGTACAGGTTTCATTACGGCTTTGCTAGCACTACTTCCATTTCCGGGTGATTTGCTAGTAGGTGGGTTTATTTGTATCGTACCCCCATTATATATCTTGTATATCATTATTCTGTTGTATCTAGAAGTTCCATCAACCAAACATGTATTTATTGAGATAGAGACCGGTGTTGTTTATTCTTTCGACCTTAGAGTCGCTCGTTATATATTTGGTGGTTTGAGTTTCCTTTTGAGTTTTGATCCTCGCCGTTGGCGTTGTATATTATATTGCTTGTGTGGTTGTGACCGTCGATTGACGAAGAGCTAGCTCCCGCTTGGGGATGCCTTTTTCTTGATTCCGTATACTATTCATGTTGTATCCCGTTTGGGGGCCAGTATTTTCAAAGGAGACTCTGTCGAAATTTTAAGTAAAATTTTGATGTTTTAAAAAACCGCATAATTCGGCTTATGGTATTGAAATTACTTGCTTTAAGTTGGTTTTTCCTGCACTCTACTACTTTTCTTGGTTTGGATTTCTGGGTTTTCGGTTTACTTAGATTACGTACGCCTCGAGACGTTTCGTAGTTTAAGTGCCGGTCATGTTCCGTACTTTCGGGACGTGACAGATAGGAGGGGTTTCGTCTCTCCAGGTATTGGGGGTTGATGTTGCGCAGTGCTCGATTGGCCGTAACAGGGAAGTCCCTGGCCAGGGCTGATCAGAGATTTGCTGGTAAGTGTTACCAGTAGTTTCTCGACCCGTTATGAGCCTCACATCGGCATGACTTATCGGTTATTGGGGTCTGACGTTTACCACCCCTAGACTTGATATGCGACATATCAGACGAACAGACCGGACTGTACGGTAAGTGTTACTGGTTGGATTCACAGAAGTGTGAGCGGGCTAGCTCGTCGATCTTCTGATCGCTCAATACCCGGATGGCTGTTACGTTTAGCAGACCGCTTGCGGCTTGTGGGTGCTTGATATGATCATCATCTGCTACCGGCATATTGACGAGTCTTTAGAGTCCTACACAGAGGTTTCCTGGCTCAAGCGAAACGAAATAGGAGTGCATATGAGATATGCGCAGTACCGAGAATGATGCGCGTATGTGATACCATATTCCATTCTCGCGATAGATGTATCGACTGGTTATATTCGATATAACCTAGATATCGAATCAAGGATTGATTCGATAAGCCGATACATAGGATACTAGTCGGTTATATGCGATATGACCGGATTGTTAAATCAAGTGTTGATTTAATGATTTAATGTATAATTATATATTTAATATATTACTTTGCATTAACTAGTATTGGTTCACTTTAAATGGATTTTCTCACTTGATGTGCAAGAAGTATATGTGATATACTTTTGTGCACATATTTGTATCATGTTTGATGATGCTTGATCATGTGGTTAAGTGTAAAGGATTAAACCATGGTTAAGAGATGATTAGGGTTTTGCTTTTTCATTCATTTGTTTATTTATTTATTTGGAAAAGATTTAGATAAGAATGGTGGCTATGTTTGTTTTTAGTTGAAGCTTCATGAAGCTTTGACTTCTTAACCATTCTTGTCTTCATGCTTAACCCTAACCCATCAAGTAACCATGGTCTATTCTCTACACTCAACTATGGTTAGCTTATGATAAGTATTGAATTATTTTTCATTTTAATTCAACACTTATCATATTCTTTCTTCTTCTTCATCTTCTTCTTGAAGATAGAAAACTTGATGCCATCAATGGCAACTTGAGATCTAAAGTGAGAAATCCAATTCTAAAGTGAACCCACCTCCTATTTCTTCACCCTCTACCTCTTGCCAAGTTGTTTTGGGTGTTTTCTTCACAAGTTTCACAACTTGGTGAAGTCGGAGCTTGAACTTGTGAAACCTCGACGTAGATCATCTTCGGCACGAAGCCGACGACCTAGTCCGCCCAATTCTCCGACGAAGCCGACGTTTGAGTTCGGGATTCGAGATGGACAGCGAGAGGACGCGTACGTGGAGCTAAGGAAGTGGAGAACCGTATCGACAAAGGTTGTAGCCTCTCTCCTTTAGTTAAGTTGTTAACTAGTTCCGTTTATCGCCTAAATTTCTAGTCAACGATCCGTATTAGGGTTTCTCGGCACCCATAAAATTTGAAATTGGCATGGTTGATGCCTTGTGAGACCTCTATAGTGTGCCTAGGAACCCTACAGCGTTTTGGGCGAAAGGGGAAGCTTAGCCCTAGATTCGTAGGTCCCTTCGAGATCCTCGAGCGTGTCGGCGCTGTTGCATATCGTTTGGCCCTTCCACCCAGCTTTCCCGATGTTCACCCCGTCTTCCATGTTTCGATGCTCCGCAAGTACCTTCACGACCCTTCGCATGCGATTCAGCACCCGACAGTCCAGCTAGAGCGCGACCTTTCTTTTACAGAGCAGCCGGTGGCCATCCTGGATCGGCAGGTGAAGAAGTTGAGATCGAAGATTATACCAACCGTCAAGGTCCTTTGGCGTAGCCCGAGCAGCGAGGAGGTTACCTGGGAGACCGAGGGCGAGATGAGGAAGAAATATCCCCATCTTTTTGAAGGTACGCGTAGTTATATTTTTAAATTCGGGGACCGAATTTCTTTAAGGGGGGAAGATTGTAGCGCCTTGAAATGTTGTTTTGGTGTTTTCCCGAAAATCGGTGAAAATGTGGTATTTTTCCATAAATCGTCTTTTTTGTTATTTTGCAGTTTAGGACTAATTATACCTAATTTGGATAGGTAATTGCTAGTTTTTAGTAGCCAATGAGTTACTTATGAAATTCTGGTCGTTTAAAAATTTTCCCTAATTTTTCAATTTTTAATATTATTTTAAGCCGGTGAGAAAATACATTAAATTAGCGATAAATACAAATTTAAATGGGCTAAATTTAAGCTTTAAAATCATGTTAATTAAAATCTAGTTGTAATATAAATTTTTAGTATTTTATTTCAAGTTTTAACTAATTTTTATTATGGAAAATGAAATTTATTGAATTTTAAGCTAAAACTTGCAATTTTGGACTTGTGGGGGGTCTTTTTGCATAGAATTTCTTTGTAAAATCTCTCACACTCACTCCCCTCCTCTAGGCCGGCCCCACCATCATCAGGTCCAGAAATTCCTTGCCTCACTTCGACTTTATCTATTGTGAATGAATTGTTTTGGATAGGATTAAAATATAGTAATGTAGGTATGGGTTTTGAGTGACATGTGAGAGCTTTGACTTTAGTTTTTCCAACTCCAATTCCTCACTTTCCCCCCTATCCTTTCCCCTGGCCGAGCCTCAAATTTGTGCAGGTCCCCATTTTCCCCCATCTCCTTTTGCTCCAATTTCATCGGATGTCCCTGAAGTCTCTGCCAAAGTCGGCTGGTGAACTGGGTGCCTCGATCTAACATGATACAAGTCGGTACGCCATGCAACCGCACAATCTCGTCGATGTAAAGCTGGGCATACTGAGCGAAGCTGAAAGTCATCTTCACTGGCAGGAAGTGAGCCGCTTTCGTCAATCGATCTACGATCACCCAGATGGAGTCATACCCTCGACTGGTCCTGGGTAGACCCACAACGAAATCCATCGAAATCTGCTCCTATTTCCACTCTGGAATGGGTAACGGCTGTAGCTCTCCTGCGGGCCTCTGGTGCTCGGCCTTGACTTGCTGACAAGTCAGGCATCTCGAAACGAACTCCGCAATGTCCCTCTTCATCCCGTCCTACCAGTAGGTCTCTCTCATATCATGGTACATCTTGGTGGAACCGGGGTAGACACTATACACTGATCGGTGTGCCTCCTTAAGAATGTCGCGCCGCAATCCATCAGCATCTGGTACGCACAGTCTATATCCATAGCGTAAAATCCCCTGATCGTCAATCACGAACTCGGAAAATCTGCCCTGTCCCATTTGTGCCATGATCTCTGAGCAACGGTCGTCACTGCGTTGTGCCTCATATATACGGTCAAGCAACTGTGGGCGTGCACGAACATGCACGAGCTGTCCCCCTGTCTGAGTGAACTCGAACTCCACTCGGCTGTCGCATAAAATCTGCCAATCTGCTGACGACTGCCTCTGCACTGCACGCAAACATGATAGACTACCCCCGGGCCTCCTACTCAACGCATCCGCCACTACATTCGCCTTGCCTGGGTGGTATAAGATCTCGCAGTCGTAGTCTTTCACCAACTCCATCCAACGACGCTGTCTGAGGTTCAGGTCTCGCTGCTGAAATATGTATTTTAAGCTCTTGTGGTCTGTGAATATTTGGCACGACTCACCATATAAGTAATGTCGCCATATATTCAGTGCAAAGACCACTGCAGCCATCTCCAAATCGTGAGTGGGGTAGTTCTGTTCATGCTTCTTCAACTGCCGAGAAGCATATGTGATCACCCGGCCATGCTGCATCAATACGCATCCTAATCCCACTCGCGAAGCATCACAATAGACCACAAATCCGCCTGATCCCGAAGGCAAAGATAATACCGGCGCCGTAGTCAAACATGTCCGCAGCTGCTGATAACTGCGCTCGCACTCCTCTGTCCAAATGAAAGGAACTCCCTTCCGGGTCAAACCGGTCAAAGGTGCAGCTATACGGGAGAAGTCCTGAACAAAACGCCTGTAGTAGCCCGCCAGGCCTAGGAAACTTCGGATCTCAGTAACCGATGTAGGTCGGGGCCACTGCTGAACAGCCTCAATCTTCTTCGGGTCCACACATATGCCGTCTCTCGTAACCACGTGACCCAAGAATCCGACGTTGTCCAGCGAGAATGCACACTTGGAGAACTTTGCGAACAGCTGGTGCTCCCTCAGAGTTTGTAACGTAATCTGTAAGTGCTGCTCGTGCTCCTCTCTGCTCCGGGAGTACACCAAGATATCGTCGATAAACACGATGATGAACAAGTTAAGGTACGGCCTGAATGTACGGTTCATCAAATCCATGAATGCTGCTGGGGCGTTGGTGAGTCCGAACGACATCACCAAAAACTCGTAGTGGCCGTAGCGCGTGCGGAAAGCTGTCCTCGGTATATCCTCCTGTCGAACTCGCAGCTGATGGTATCCTGATCGCAAGTCGATCCTCGAAAAATACCCCGCACCCTGAAGCTGGTCGAACAAATCATCAATGCGTGGCAACGGATATCTGTTCCGAATGGTAACTTTGTTCAGCTGGCGGTAGTCGATACATAAGCGCAAACTTCCATCCTTCTTCTTGACAAACAGGACCGGAGCACCCCACGGATAAACACTAGGTCGAATATGCCCCTTATCTAACAAATCCTGCAACTGATCCTTCAGCTCTCGAAGCTCTGCCGGGGCCATCCGATAAGGCGGTATAGAAATAGGCCCCGAGCCGGGAATCAAATCAATGCAGAACTCAACATCGCGCTCAGGTGGTAGCCCAGGTAGCTCATCAGGGAAAACATCAGGGAACTCACAAACAACCGGGACCCGGTCCAACGGAACCTCTGCAGCTCGAGTATCACAAATATACGCTAAGAATCCCTGACATCCCTTTCGCAAGAGCTGACCAGCGCGAAGAGACGAAATCAAGCTGGGAAGGGTGACGCTGCGGTTTCCCTGAATAACAAGGACTGGCTCTCCCGGAAAGCTAAATATGACTGCCTTCTCACGGCAGTCCACCGAAGCATAACAAGTGGCTAGCCAATCCATGCCCAGAAGCACATCAAAGTCCAACATATCGATGAGAATCAAATCAACTGATGAATCCCTCTCCCCGATACGAACGGAACACAATCGAAATACAAAACGAGCGACAAACGACTCGCCTACCGGAGTAACAACAACAAGCTGATGATCTAACGACGATGACTCACGGCCCAACATCGGTGCAAAGTGTGTAGAGACGTACGAATGTGTGGAACCTGGGTCGAATAATACCCGTGCGTCGAAAGAACAAACTGGCAAGGTACCTGTCACAACGGCATTGGATGCCTGCGCATCCTGCGGTGTCAAAGCAAAAACTCGGGCCTGTCCTCCACCGATAGCGGGCTGACCTCGACCTCGGCCTCTGCCTCCTCATCCTCTCTGAACAGGACTGCCGCGTCCACGGCCTCTGGGTGCACCTAACTGGCGTGGAGCATCGCCTGAGGTAGGAAGTAGGGCTCTCTGAGAAGGGGGTGGTGATGGTGGTAGGGTCACTTGCGGAACGGTCGCCGCTCCCTGTCGTCTCGCCGGACAGTCTCTGACAAGATGGTGCGGACTCCCGCACCCAAAACACCCTGGCGACGGCTGCTGCCCCTGGGGATAAGAACCATATAACTGTCCCCGCCCAAATCCTCTGCCAGGCCTATCTCTCAGAAAGAATCTGGCGCGCTGCCTCTGAGACGGTACATCGAAGCGAATCCTCTTCGGCCCAGAAACGGCCGAAGTCTGTGATATGCGTGCCTCCATCCGTAATGCCGTATCCATAGCAGCTGAATAAGTGTCGTAGTGCTGGGCGCCAATGGCAAGATATAGCTGGGCATCTAGTCCCTGTACGAACCTCTTCACCATCTTCTCTTCGGTATCCACCAAATACGGAGCATATCGGGATAACTGTGTAAACTGGATGTCATACTCAGACACCGTCATCCCAGGTGTCTTGACTATGGCTTCGAAGCTACGAGCTCTGGCGTCACGAATGCTCTCTGGGAGGAAACGAGCTAGAAAGACCGCTGTAAACTCGGCCCAAGTCATAGGCGGTAGACCTGCAGCTCGACCTCTCAAGACTGACTCCCACCATGTCTGCGCGAGACCCTCTAGTCGGAAACTCGCAAGCTCTACCCATCGATCATCCGAACATCTCAGCGAACGGCAGATCCTGGCTAAACTGTCAAGGAACGTCTGTGGGTCCTCCGCTGCCTCGGTGCCGGTGAATACTGGAGGTCTCAGCCTCATGAAATCCTGTAGCGAAACCGGAATGGCCACGGTGGTAGTAGTAGGAGCAGGTATCATGGTCGTCTGTGATGTAGTAGGTACGTCATCCGGCCTCGGTGTACGACTGGCTGCAACTAGGGATCCTACCATCTGACGTAGCTCCTGCATGCCCCCCATCATCCGTCGCAACTCCTCCATACCAGTCTCGAGCCTATCCATACGGCCTGGGGAAGGTGGATCGGTCTGTCCCTGCGGCGTAGGCATACCACCCTGCTCAGTCCTAGTCTCGGACGAGCCAGCTCGAATCTCGTCTCGGGCGGCAGCCCTCTGTGCCCTCGTAGCCTTCGGCGGCATAGTGGCTGTTACAGGAAAACGGATAGTAAGAACAGTGCAATAGAATCATAGGATACACGGAAATGAAGAAGGAATTTCAAGCAAGTATATCCTAAAGTCACTTAGGCGGAGTACCGTATCGTAAGTATGTCGCGGACATACACACGCTACGTTACCCTACTTAAGTCACTTACTCCATCTACCAAGGGTCATCCTACACTCAAAAAGGTAAAACCTATCGCTCTGATACCAACTTTGTTACGACCCGCAGGGTACGGAACATGACTGGCACTTAAGTTTACGAAACGCCTCAAGACGTCCGTAAAATAAGCAAGCCAAAGCCCAGAACCCAAAACCAAATAAGAAAAAGAGTGAAGAAAAACCAATCAATTGAAAGCGAGTTTATCAAATAAGTCATATAAAACCCTTTTTAAAAACAATATCAATTTTTCCGAAAATTTCGGCAGAGTATCCTTTGTAAATACTGGCCCCCAAAATGGGTACAACAAGAATATATATGAATCCAACAAATAAGGCATCCCCAAGCGAGAGCTAGCTCTTCGCCACAAGGCGGTCACAAATCCCACGCAATATAAAGCAACAACATGCGAAATAATCATAAGGAAGCATGAGAAAAACAGCATGTCGACTCAAGTGAGCTCGACCCTAAAATACAGCATAAAAAGTCCACAAATCTCACAGTCTCATCTCTAGGTCAATATACAACAATACTGGTAGATACAGTAGATGGAGTACACTAGATACAAAGAATATACAAGGTGGTACAAAAATAATAATATAACCCACCTAAGAGCAAAACCTCGAGTCCAGGCAAAAGAAGCAAGTGCGCCCGCCGCTACTGTACTGACGGAGCGGACCTGAAAAAGGCTGTGGCACAACGGGGGTGAGTTGCCAACTCGTGAGTAATAAATAACATCTACACAGGCTATCGAATGCATGCACACAAGCATCCTAGCATCTATAATACAGGTATGGCAGGACATAATAGCAGGTATGTATGCAATATGAATATACTAGCTGGTATGAATGCAATATGAATCAACTCATGATCTGAATGTGTAAGTATAAGAATCATGTTTTTCCTTTAGGAACCTCTTTTGAAATACCAGCATAATACCACTAGAATCAATAAGAACCTGTGTCCAGCAACGACACCTCAAAACTATCACAAATCTCATATATCCATGTCATAGTATCTCTGGCCTCAGCCATCCGGCTGACCCATCTCAATATCAATATCTCATCAACTCGCGGCCACGGTCGGTATCCTCTGGATATCCGCCGTCCCAAACAGTCACCGGTAGGTAATCCGCCCCCTGCCAGGCTCATCGTCAGCACCACGAGCTTCTTGCCCCGGGGTACCTTACCGGGCCCACCATGTACCCGAGACGGTTCATCCAACTCCTCGAAACGGGTCTCGAAAACCACAGCAAGCTCATGGTGGATGACACTTACATCACTAGAAAACCGCAATTTACATATTTTAAAAATATAATAAGTTTAGAAATTTTGCGGCTTTCCCCCGAAATCCAGAAATATCATAAAATCTCAAGAAATTCTCATAAATGCATATGTCAATGATAATGAATGCATATGGTATCAATAATCAAGTTGCAATGTGTGATTAATAGACTAAGCATGAACAAATAATATGATGAGGTACATGCACATGAATAGAAATCCTACGATTTCATTTTAAGGAATTAAAGGCAATAGCACAAGTTTAAGTATCAATTATAGTAAAAGGTTTCAATTTAAAGGTTATCTAGTATGGTGGCATGGCAATTACCAGGGCGTGGGTGTAAGCATGAATAGTGCTCGTGCTGCATATAAAAACCCTGGCAATGGTGCAGGTGTCCTATAAAATGGTTTCGCATATGTATGTCAATATAAAGCATGAATGTAGCAATTAATCATACAAGTATTACACCCCTAATTACTAACATTACTAAGAATCTTTTTAAGATACTAAAACTATCGGGCGACTTGCGCCATCCAACGATAATCCCCCGTAGATGTTACATCTACTCACCGGAATCCCTAGCTAGTCACGTCCAATCACCGCTTTCCCCTTTTGTGCCGCGTCTGACGTCTCCGCGACCGAACCTGGAATTTACATCAATACCAAACATAAGGTTACATATCAAGAACGACGCAAAACCCAAATGAAAATACTAACGTTCACAAGCTAGGTACAACGTGCACAAGGTGCGCGGAACACACGCGAAAATCGCAAAAACTAACTAAAACGTCGACTTGGTCGCCCGGCAAAACTAAAACCCGAACACTCAAAAATCCGCACTCACACATCCTAAATGTCATAGGATATGCCAAAAATATCCTCAAGATATTGCAAATAAATTATCACATACTTTTATCACAAAACTAGTAAGCACAACCATTCTAAAAAAAACGACACAACATCGCCGTTATGCGATAAAGTGCTCACAATCCAACACAAACCTCCAACTAACCCACTAGATGGCCACTACATTAATTTTAAACCACTAGCAATGCTTAAAAACCTAATTTCCATAAACAAAACCTTTTCTTGATTTTAGTAATTAACAAACTTAAACCAAACTATACATGAAAAACCTTAATTTAACACTAGATTTTAATCTAATTAGCAAGTTAACCACTTAGATTTAGGTTAGCAAAACACTAGATAGAAAAATAATTTTAATTAACTAAATAATGGTTTCTAAAACCCTAGTTAACTCAAACCATTAACTTTAAAAAAACTAGAATGAAACTAACACTAAATTAACACTAAAACAATTTAATTTAAGAAACTTAACCAAACGAATTTAATTAGGTAGAATTTATACCTCAAACTAGAGATCTAGCAAGAACAATATGCCTCCAAAGATGCCATTTTTCTCCAAGATTTAAACCAATTTGGGCTTGAAAAGAGATAGAATAAGGTTTTGTGTTGAATTTGTGAAGAAAATTAGGGATTTCGGTGGATTTTTTTGATGAAATTGGAGCAAAAGGAGATGGGGGAAAATGGGGACCTGCACAAATTTGAGGCTCGGCCAGGAGAAAGGATGGGGGGGAAAGTGAGGAATTGGAGTTGGAAAAACTAAAGTCAAAGCTCTCACATGTCACTCAAAACCCATACCTACATTACTATATTTTAATCCTATCCAAAACAATTCATTCACAATAGATAAAGTCAAAGTGAGGCAAGGAATTTCTGGACCTGATGATGGTGGGGCCGGCCTAGAGGAAGGGAGTGAGTGTGAGAGATTTTACAAAGAAATTCTATGCAAAAAGACCCCCCACAAGTCCAAAATTGCAAGTTTTAGCTTAAAATTCAATAAATTTCGTTTTCCATAATAAAAATTAGTTAAAACTTGAAATAAAATACTAAAAATTTATATTACAACTAGATTTTAATTAACATGATTTTAAAGCTTAAATTTAGCCCATTTCAACTTGTATTTATCGCTAATTTAACGTATTTTCTTACCGGCTTAAAATAATATTAAAAATTGAAAAATTAGGGAAAATTTTTAAACGACCAAAATTTCATAAGTAACTCATTTGCTACTAAAAACTAGCAATTACCTATCCAAATTAGGTATAATTATTCCTAAACTGCAAAATAACAAAAAAGACGATTTACGGAAAAATACCACATTTTCACCGATTTTCGGGAAAACACAAAAACGACATTTCAAGGCGCTACATCTTGAAACCCTAAAGTGATTGGAATTCTATCGAAACTCGATTCTCTATGTTTATCATTTTCTTGATTCTTGATTAGAATAGTGATACTTGAAACCATCGATAAAAATCTTGAATCATATTTTCTTCTCTTTTCTATTAACTTTTCAATTCAAACAAATCAAAATAGGAACGAATCGCACAATCCCTGTGGACGATCCGTACTCGCTAATGATCTACATACGACACCGTAGTTGATTGCGGTCAAATAATTCTTTGATTGTGAATTCTCTATTCATTTTCTAAACCGACACAATCGGGAAACACATTCAATCAAGTGACCACGACAGTTGGCCAGAGATTCTTGGAGGATGTGCTTGAGCGGGACTATTCCGCCATACTTGATTTCGGTATTTTGGGCGATCTATTCGCACGTTGAGTTTTGATGACTGAGTTTCATGATATTTGTTTTCGTGCACCATATTGCACCTACTGGGTATTTATATTTTGTACATAGTTATTGCACTAGAGATATGCTTTATACACCGTTGTGTTGATTTATGATTTGTGCACAGTTATTGCACTTGATATTGTTTTGTGCCTTGGCTGCACATGTTTATGCTTTCCAGGATTTCATACAGTTGGGTTGATTTTGTGCATGTGGTACGCACTCGATTTGGTTTTTGCACTCGGTATAGTTCGCATATGCTTGCAGTGCATTGATACGTATTTTGTGCACCACAGTTGCACTTGACTTCGTTTTGATGTCATTCGAGATATTGATTTTTGGTTTCATGCCAATGTTATGCATGTGACAAGAATTGTGTTTCCAGCATAGTTTACATGCACTTTTAGTATTGTGATTCGATTTGTGCACGCTGATGCATATGGTTGTGACATTATATGCCACGGTATACTTGATTTGGATTTGGATTGAGATGTGTTGTATACCGTCGATTTCGATTGTGATGCTCGATATTTGTTTTTGTGCACCTTGTGCACTTGATTTGGATTCTTGCGCATATTGATGCGCTTGATGCGATATCGGTGCACACCAGATGCACTAAATCGAGATTCTTGGTGCATATCAGATGCACCTGATATTGCTGTCAGGCACACCCGTTGCCCTTGACAGGTGTTTTGTGCACACCCGTTGCACTTAGATTTTGTTTCTGTCCATATGTATGGCACATTCATGTAGGGTTCCTAGGCACCCTAGTGAGGTCTCTAAAGGCATCGAACATGCCAATATAAAATTTTACGGGTGCCGAGAGACCCGACTACGGATCGTTTGCTAGAAAACTAAGCGAAAAAGCTAACTAGTTAACACTTAACTAAGGGAATACGGATATACAACCTTTGTAGATCCGGTGCTCTACCTCCACAGCTCCGCAACGAAGTCCTCTCCGCTGTCCAAAAAGAATCCGGGCTCTAGCGTCGACTTCATCGGAGAATAAGCGAGCTAGGTCGTCGATGTCCATGCCGAAGATGATCTACGTCGAGGCATCGCTAAATCAAGCTCCGACTTCACCAAGTCAAGAAACTTGTGAAGAAAACACACTCTACTACTTGGCAAGAGGTAGAGGATGAAGAAATAGGAAGTGGGTAGACTTTAGAATTGGATTTCTCACTCATTTCCATCACTTGCCATTGATAGGGCAAGCTTTCTTCACTTGAAGAAAAATGGAAGAAGAAGAAGAAGAAAATGTATTAAGTTCAATATGAAAAGAATAATAATTTCATTCTTATCATAACTTTAACCTAAGTTAAGTGTAGAGAATTGACCAAGGTTAAAGGAATGGTTAGGGTTTAGGAGATGAGACAAAAATGGTTGCATCATCAAAGCTTCATGAAGCTTCAAGTGCAAACAAAATAAGCCACCATTTTTCTTTCATTTCTTTTCCTTTTTCCAAAATAAAAAGACTAATTAATGAATAAGTAAAACCCTTAACCATTTAAATAACTTTGGTTAAATTCTTTACACATAACCTAGCAATCATGCATCATCAAACATGATACAATAAAGTGCACAAAATCATATCGCATATGTAATGCGCACACCCGAGTGAGAAAATCCATTTTAAAGTGAACCGATACTAGTTGATGCAAAGTAATATATCAAATATATAATTATACATTAAATCATTAAATCAACACTTGATTCAATGATCCGGTTATGTCCCACATAACCGACTGGTATCATTAGTAACAACTTATCGAATTAACACTTGATCCGATAACCCGGCTATATCGCATATAACCGATCAATGTCACATCGCGAGAATCGAATACAGTATCATATACTGGTATTATTCTCGGTCCCGCACATATCTCATATGCGCTCCTATTTCGTTTCGCTTGAGCCAGGAAACCTCTGTGTAGGACTCTAAAGACTCGTCAATATGCCGGCAGCAGATGATGATCATATCAAGCACCCACAAGCCGCAAGCGGTCTGCTAAACGTAACGGCCACCCGGGTATTGAGCGATCTGAAGATCGACGAGCAAGCCCGCTCACACTCCAGTGAATCCAACCAGTAACACTACCGTACAGTCCGGTCTGATCGTCTGATATGTCGCATATCTCGCCTAAGGGTGGTAAACGTCAGACCCCAATAGCTCGATAAGTCGTGTCGATATGAGGTCTATAACTATTCGAGAAACTACTGGTAACACTTACCAGTAAATCTCAGCAACCCTGGCCAGGGATTTCCGGTTATAGCCAATCGAACACAGCGCAACATCAACTCCCTATACCGGGAGAGACGAATCCCCTCCTATCGCTCATTGCCTCCATGTGACTCGGGACTGTACCCAAAAACCACCGTTTTGCACGCCCTCTTGGACGTGGTAAGATGGAAATCAAAGCACAATGGGAACCACACAAGACTCTATGACGATCTCGGGTTAACAGACTACTCTGTACCAGTGTCACCAGAGAACTGCCATCTGACGTGAGGTATAATACCATCTGGGAGTTCTCGACGAGTCCGTCCAGTGTACCCAGTCTCCACTGAGCACCCGTATATCATCTCCGATGTCAAACACCAATGGATATGGGATCATCCATCGCCCATCTGTATGGGTCGAGAAGGTACACGCTAGTCTACTCTGGTATATCGATGCCTTGTCTCGATACACCCACGACTAGGGACTTTGAAGGATGTACTTATGGACTACCATGTCCCCACTAGTATGATCTGCATCATAGTCCAGGTAGTCAAGTACAGATCCTAAGGGCTTTACCGACATGTAACAGAGAGACAATCAGCATACACGTTAAGGTAAAGATCAACCAGATAGCATACTATCATGTCGAGCAAGAAATTCCTCCCTATATATGTCCCAGCATCCACTACAATATACATCCAATGTACAGTAATGGCCTCTAGGGCATACATATAACTAACAATCTCCCACTTGCACTAGGGCCATCTGTAGCAGTGGTTGTAGTATCTCATACTCAACCTTCCCATAAAAGTCTCTCTCTGGGAACAGGCCTTTGTGAGTGGATCCGCTGTGTTGTCCTCTGAGTCTACTCTCCTAACCTCGATCTCCCTGGAGATCAACCATCTCCATGATCAGGTGATACTACCTTAGAATATGTCTGGATCACTGATGGGACCGGCGTTCCTTGGCATAAGCCACAACTCCATTGTCACACAATGGGAGGAACATAGTTCATCTCATGAACCAATATACACCCAAACAGCCTCTTTGGTAGCATCTTAAGTAGCGATGTATCCAGCCTTTATCGTCTAGTATGTCACGGTATCTAGCTTGGAACTCTTCCAACATACCGTCCCTTTACTGAGGGTAAAGACAATGCCTGCGACTGACATTCAGTCGTCTTTATCACCCTGGAACCCTTCCAGTGATTCTCCCCAGGATCAACTGATACCATCTCACTACAACTAGTGAGAATTCTAACATCCAATTAGATCTATCTCATAGATCCAAAACCCAGGATTTAGTAGGTATCACTTTGATCCTATGTGGAGAATCTTTGCGATAAGCGGAGATTGATCGAGCGTAGCATAGGAAACTCCTTCCCTATCAAGAGTATGTCATCCACGTACTCTACGAGGATTGTCACCATACTCCCTACTTCCTTCTTGTTTATACAAGGTTCATCTACCATTTTGATGATGTCAACTTCTTTGACTAATCCATCAAAACAGATGTTCCAACTCCGCGATGCCTGCTTTATCCTATAAAGCATCTTGCACACGTTTCCGCTGCTCCCACTGTCTACGAGGCCCTCTGGCTATGTACTTATAGACTCCCTCTTCTAAAACATCATTTAGAAAAGCTGTCATGACACCCAACCACCAGATATCGTAGTCATGGTATTTAGCCGTGGCAAGTAGGATCTGGATGGACTTAAGCATAGCTACTTGGAAAAGGTTTCATCATCATCCATACCTGGTCAATGATGTAGACCTTTAACAAGTCTAGCTTTGAAAGTCTCAACTCTTCCATGTACACCAAGTAATCTTCTCAAGATATACTTGCTTCTGATGGGGATTTAACCCTTCAGATATAGCAACCAAAGTCCATACTTTGTTGGTGTATAAGGATTCCATCTCAGATCGCTAACCATCCAGCCATTCTTACAGAGTCTTACTCCTGATGGCCAGCCCGAAACTAGTTGGGTCATCATCTTATGATGCAATCCTCGCTCCCACTGTCATAGAGAAACAGAAGTATCTCTCAGGTGGGTGAGGAACCCTACTAGATCGGCGGAGAGGCTGAGGTTCGTTGGAATCTACTGAATCCTTTGGTTCTATCAAATCATCTGCTGTAGTTTGTATAGCTGGAACCTTTCCAGTTCTACATTACAGACCTTGCCTCGAGCTTGTCCGGATTTTGCCTTTAGACATAGGCCGGACAACCCCAAATCTTAACTAACTTAAGAGATGGGCTCTTCCCTTATCATATCAAATATGAAGTGGTAGGCAACTGATTTGATCGGAACCCTATTCAATAGGTATGCAGCTTCATAAGTGCATAACTCCCAAAAGGAAATAGGTAACTCAGTATTACTCATCATAGAGCACACCTTATCACATAGGGTGTAATTGCTCCACCCTGATATACCATCGTGCTATGGTGTATACAGAGGAGTAATGCCGAGAGAGAATCTCATTCTCCTTTGGAATAATCCAGGATTTTCGTGCTCTAGTATTCTCCTCCTCGATCACATCAAAGGACATAATACTTATACCCGTATTGGTTCTCTACTTCTAACTTATATTCTGTGAATATCTCAAAAGGTTCGGACTTGTGTTTCAACAGGAACATATGTCTGAATCTCGAGAGATTATTAGAGAATGTAATGAAGTACAAAGAACCGGTCTTGGCATGTGTAGACTGGGGACCTACATACATCAACATGTATCATCCCAAGAGTTCACTAACTCTTTCTCTGTTTCCAATAAACGGAGCTATGGTCATCTTATCTTTGTGACATGACTGGCGAGTTTCACAAGATGTAAATTCAAACTGATTTAAATATACATCTAAATGTAACTTCAGCTAGTCGGGTCACATTGATCTGACCTAGTCTACAATACCTCAAGAAGAATCCGTTCATTTCTGAACTCTTCCTCTTGTGTGTGTTCCGTATACTAAGAACTGTAGTTTGATTTAGAACGTCAATGCTTTTAGACAACGTGCCTGAACCGATCAACTTTTGATATAGGAAATGTTCAAAACATTATCCAACAATACGAAATTTTATCGTTTCTTTACTAATAAAGAGACAGATATGATTTTGTATATGAGGTTCGGTATCTAATAACATTCGTTCAGAATCAATGTATTACAATAAAGGGTGACAGTGACCAACAGACTTGGCTGCAACACTTGCCCCGTTTTCTGTCTCATGAAACTTATCACCCGTTCTCAGTTCTCTACCCTTCTGTAGCCCTATGTAACAGATTACATATCTGGGATCCTGATCTGGTATCACATACCCAGGACGTAGAGGATACGGAGAAACAGTTCTTTGTAATGAACACACCCGAAGATGATGCATCAGCATGCACTCTCTTCGTTTGGGCGGCACGGGAAATCTGGTATTCCCCTATTTCCTGCTCTGTCTTATAACAATTATAAGTTTGAGCGGGACCAACGTTCCCCAGCTCAGTATAACAAGCGGGTTGTTGGAGATAGTGCCCTCAGAGTCAATTATTGGATCACAGGCACGTGATTGCAATGATTGAGGGAGGACCTATCCCGGTAGGACAGTCTTACTCGAGATGATAGTATGCTATCTGGTTTATCTTTATCATCGTGTACTGCTTTAGGTGACCTGACATGTCGCTATTGCACGTTGATAGAGCCCCTAGGATTCTTGCTTGACGACCAGCAGTATGATGGCGATCATATACGTGGGAGCTGGGGTCTATAAGCACATCCTTAAAATGTCCCTAGTCGTGGGAGTTTCGAGACTGGGCATCGATACTCCATTAGTAGACTAGTGTATACAGTCGAGACCCCGACGAGGGGTGGTGGCCGATCTCACAAGCCACTGGTGTCAGTTGGTTCACCTAAGATGTATACAGGTGCTCATTGGGTTATGAGTACACCGGACAGGACTCGCCGGGAACCTGCTGGTTGGTCTTATACCAGACGTCAGATAGCAGTTCCCAGGTGACATGTGTACAGGTTAGTTCATCGACCTGAGATCGTCATTTGTCTCGTGTGAGTTCCCACTGTGCTTTGATTACTACCCTACCACGGCTCAAAGGAGTCGTGCAAACAGGTTTTAGTTGGGTACAGTCCCGAGCCACATGGAGGCAGTGAGCGGATCTGCAGGGGTTCGTCTCTCCCGGTATTGGGGGTGAGGTCGCGCTGTGTCTAGGAGAGCCATTACGCAAAGCCCTCGGCCGAGGCAGGAGATTTACTGGTAGGTATTCCAGTAGTATCTCAGGGCGTTCTGGGCTACGCTCCGACACGACTTGTACCGCTTTTGGGGGTCTGACTTTTACCAACCCCCTAGGCCCGCCATGCGATACTCATAGACGAACGGACCGGACTGTACGGATATTGTCACTGACAGGCTCAGTAGGGTGTCGGGGTGAGCTTCCTCATCGACGTCCCTTTTAGTCAATAGCTGGTGGCCCGTCATGTATTGGCTTATACCTCTGACGTGCCAGTGGTTAAATCCACAGCCATAGTATTGACGAGTCTTTAGAGTCCACCACACTTTCAGTTACTCAGCTTTCGGGCGAAACGCTGTAGAGGCCGTATGGAGATATGGCAGGGTCCGATCAGATACGTGCGGTATTGCACGGATCAGGATCGGACGGTTTGTACTAGTAGCCGTATAGGTATATGGCAGGGTTCGATCAGATACGTGCGGTATTGCACGGATCAGGATCGAACGGATTTTACTAGCCGGCTTTGACTTAAGCCGGTCTTAGTTTAGTACAGTGTAGATTTTGTCTCATTGCATTTGTATCCGGACGGAATACAGATGCGGGTGTGTATGCACAGTATCGGGGTTTTCCTGTAATTTATTACGGGACCAGTTTTCTGGAGTTGCCAGTTTGCATTCCGTTCCGGCCGGTTTTCCTTTGTTCTTTCCCGGCCGGACTTTTCCGATGGAGGGGGTAATTTGCAGTTTTGCAAATTACACTTTGTGGAGGGGTTTTATGCAATTGTGTTGATTATGATGGCTTTCATATCTTGCACATTGACTTGATTTAAATGTGAAGTGAAAGGGTATGGGTTTGTAAGTTAAAAGCATGGTTGATGTTTTGTTGACTTTGGTTGTGGTCACCACTTCATTCATCCTACCATCACCTCCCTCTTGCTTTGGTTTTGACACCCCCACCACCATTTCCATATAGACTTGGCCGGCCACATTTGATAAGGATGATGGTTCATTTTTATTTTGATGAGGGTGTGAAAAAATTATTGTATCATCTCATTTTTTCCATTGCTACAAAAACCCAAGTTCACTTCTTATTGATTCCTCCATCATGGCAACTACATAACCCCAAAGTGAGACAACCATCTTCTACACTACATTCTACAGCATATCTTGGGCATGTCGAGTTGCCGGCTTCATGCCCGAGTTGCCTCGGTATTGAGGCGGGAGCCCGTAAAAGACGAAGGCGATGTGGTGCCCCTTCCGGCGAGGAGGCGACGATGTGGAGCCAAGACTTTCCGCGGGAGATCGGGATGATGAAGAGAAGACCGGAGGACTCGGATCACTCGGTATACTTCTCACCCTATCTCTTGTTTGCTAGCGTAGGTTAATGGTTATCGATCCGGGTTTTCTTTGTCCGCGGTAGCGCCGGTTTCCGAGCAAGGAAAAATTTTTTATTCCGCAATTTGGCCTCGAGTAAGACGGCCGGGGCGCTGCCGTGGCGCAACATGGTATCAGAGCCACGCCATTAACCTTACCTAGCTTGTTCTAATGCGTTTTACTTATCCGATCGACCAAAATCTCAAAAACCGTATTTTAGTTCACATCAGTTTCTGTTGAAATTTTTTGGTGTCTAAAAATTTTTCAGGTGGTCTCAGAAAGATGTGCAGGGTGTTCTAAGAACTCTGGAGAAAAACGACAAAGTGAACCCTTACTTGGAGCGCGGAAGCGCGGCAATAACCCCCTTTCTGCCGCGCTTCCGCCGCACTATGGTGGGCCCACTTGGTAATTTTTCTTCAGTTGTCTTATGGGCTGAAAATAGGGCTTTTGGGATATTAAAATTGGGCCAGTTATTTCTGTGAGTGCTACAGTTTTCTTTTGGGGCCCGCTTGTTAATTATTTGATCGATCGGATATTTTAAACACATTATTTCACAGTATTTACATTATATCTGCGACCGTGAATGTCACTCGATCGGTAAATCCGGCCTAACTGCTATAGCCCGGTTAGACGGATTTGCGAACGTGATTTTCACATTGATGTTCTTTGTTTATGCTGTGATGTTGCGGATCGGTCGTGGGGGATAGCCTGGATGCAATGCTAGTACAGTTTTGGTGTATTATGTACATTTGATATTGCGGGGCGAGCGTCCGACATGTGGACTGCCGTCACTGCCTGTTTGTATTATTCTTTTGGGGCACGACCTGGTTGCGGTCGATGTACCCGGTGTATGTATATTTTACTTTCTGTACTAGGGTTACCCCACGGTGGGGTGCACGGATAGCCGGGTTCTGGAGGGCAACGGGCCCGCATCTCAGGGCATTGAGACGGAGGGGGCTTCAGTCCAGGATTGGCGGGCTATTCGCCGCACTCGTAGGGGGTACAGGTTGACCCAGGAGGGGTGCCCAAGTTGCCGGATTCCGTGAAGTGCTGGGTGGTCCATTCACGGTACTGAAGGGGGCTGCCTCGCTTCAGGTTTTGGCGGGTGACTTGCCGCGCCCGTAGGGGTCTAGGATTTCATTGCACAGGCTATCCACACGACCAGGGGAACGTCGGGTTTTCAGCAGCGGCTCTGTGAAACCCGGGGTTTCCAGATATCTGTATTGTTCTGTGATGCTGTACTATTTCTGTGTTGTTGCATTTTATTCACGCCTTGAGCGAAATACTATATATTGGTATATATATATTAGTAGATGTTGTATATGTTTTACACCCGCGCTAGTCCAGTCCCCGCTCTGCCGTTAGTTAGCTAACCTAACGGGTGATGACGGGACCCAGTGGCGAATGCGGATGGCATATACGTACGTCAGTATATTTTCGTTCTTTGTGGTGTGATCAATTGATGGGACTGCATTGATTCGGATCAATGCAAGATAAACAAACCTAATCTGATGTTGTTGGAACATTTTTCAAAAAAAAAAAAAGCTGTTATTGCAAGGACGTTCACTTTTGTTTTGCATCGTGGTATTCATTTGGAATATCCTGCTCCTCAGTCGATGAGGCAAGGGCCGAGATCCCTTCACCGGGAGTGACCCCTTGGACAGAATTTTGCGTCAGGGCAATAGCTTCACTATAGCCGATTACTTTTGCTTTGCATCGTGGTATTCAGTTGGAATATCCTGCACCTCATTCTACGGGGAAAGAGCCGAGATCCCTTCACCGGGAGTGACCTCTTTAGTAAAAGTTTTCGTCACTATATTTTTATAAAAGTTATCCAGTTCCTTCAACGATATCAAGTTCATTACGTTAAAGGTTTTCGCCAGAAACCATTCGTAGCCCTCCGTCATTTCGGATTAGTATTGCTTAGTATTCGCGCTACGTTTGTCGTTGCTATTCGCCGAGGCGTAGTGTGCGGTAGCTCTGTAATGCTTTCTGTCGCATGGATATGTGGATTGGTTAGGACAGTCGTGCGACTTTGTTGATTATTCGTCAAGGGTCGTGCGGGTGGGTTTAACGCAATCAAGATAATGACGGGTTGAACTTGACTAGGACCTTTTGATTTGTTGATTATTCGTCAAGGTCACTTGGGTCCTAGGGGTAAAAATCACATCGGGAGTTTCAAAAGAACTGAAACTTGCCAGGCATGCGCATACCTTCTGGAGTGTGGTAACTTGAGTGGATTCCGTCAAGTTATCATGCGATGATAGTTGGATCCCGATTCCCACTGATGAGTTGGTTTACTCCTCGGGTGATCCCGACTAATTCTTCTTTCAGGTTTGGAGGAGAATTTGAGGTACAGTGGGAGGTTTCCAGATTAGACAAAGTGATAACCATTCTGATCTAGGTTAGAGTGCACGCTGAGTGTTTCTTCTCTCTCTCTCTGGCAGCGACCATTGACCCGACCCTGGACTATGACTCAGTGACCAAGTTGACCAAACCTTCTTTACACTGGCTTTTGGATTGTCAGAGTTGCAGACCTCATTGCCACTCCTACTTTTACCCTTTTCTCCAGGACACCCCGTATTACTACGAACGTCCACTTCCATTGGACAAAACCATCGTATGGTTATATACGAACTCGAAGGACTTCGAGGATGGTTTCTGGTTCTGGAGAAAGCGGATAGGATTATTCAGTTGTCTTTTCTTTTCACCTTCTCTCAGGTTGCGAGTACTCCTTGGTTTAGGAGTAGTACACCTATTACGCAAATTGGATAGTCTTCTTCCAAACCTTAGGCTGGTGCCGAACGGTGGGGAATGAAGAAAACCAATTAGCATAACGATGGTGTACAGAAGGTATTAAGTTTAGACAAAGCAAGGGATTAGTAAGAGGGCAAAGTAAATTGCGACTGATATTCACGACCAAACCAAGTATTTCTTCGCCAATCCTAAATCACCTTTGTATTTCTCCAGGACACTCCGTATCACTACGAAGATCCCATTTTATTGGATATTCCATCGTATGGTTATATACGAACTCGAAAGGAACTAGTTCCAGTTCGGGGATGGATTCTGGTTCAGGAGAAATAGGAATAAAGTACATTCAGGTGTCTTTTATCTTCACCTTCTCTCGCATTACGAGTGCTCCTAGGATTAGGACAGTACACCCTTTATGCTTATTGGATAGTCTTCTTCCAAACCATAGGCTGGTGCCGAACGGTAGGGAAGGAAGAAAACCATTTGGCCTAAAGGGGTGTACAGAAGGTAATGACTAAAGACATATGAAGGGATTTGGAGAGGTGGCAAAGAATTATACGGTTATAGTTGTGAATCTGGATAATGGAAGAGGCATTACTAGGAATACCAGGATACCCCAACGAAACATTTCAATGTTTCAGTTTCACTGTGTACTGTTAATAGAAAACTGATTTCCCGATTAGACACTTGCTCCAGGGTATGTATTTACCAGGTGGGATTCTCATATCTGTATGGTTTTACAGATGATGAGTGGGAGTAAGTTATTGGGAATTAGGTGACCATCCTCATTATATTGGGATTCGTTGTAATCGGTGATATTTGAGGAAGTCACCTGGGTTGTTTGCCGGTCGGCAAATATTTGGTTTTGAATATCCGCTGTTGTGCACCAATTTCAAATTGATATATCTGTACGTCTATTTTCATAGAGTGAGATATACCTTTTGATATTATGTCGACGACATTTACCTATATCAGGGGATGGTTAGGTAAGGAGCATTAAACAACGGTGTAATTCTTCTTAACCATAAGTACAGTTTTCAACCTACGACACACAGTGAAAGAGTTGTTAGACTCAGCGGACTTATACAGAGTAGTGTATGTTGTCCAGTGTCCATTAGGACAGAGGGGTTGGTCCTTATACTATATTCTGTTTACTTTTAACTTCTCTAGTTCTTAGACATGTGTTTCGTAGAAACACAGGGTCTAAGTTTTGAGGAGTTATAGGTATTTGAATAGAGTAGAGAACCAGGTGTAGCAAGTATCGGGATTCTTCAAAGAGATCGAAGATGTAGATACTTGTGTATGGTATTCAGTTAATAGTAATGATGAAGACAGATTGCTTCTCTTTCAGGTTACTCATAATTGGAAGCATTCCTAAGTTGAGTAACGCTGATCGACCTCCTTCCATTTAGTTGACATGCACTGGAGATAGTTGCATGATTTGAATCTGGTTCAATTAAATCAGT
The DNA here is from genome assembly GCA_030015575.1 of Agapanthus africanus. Classification (NCBI taxonomy): domain Eukaryota; kingdom Viridiplantae; phylum Streptophyta; class Magnoliopsida; order Asparagales; family Amaryllidaceae; genus Agapanthus; species Agapanthus africanus. Next base: position 722,562,959 of record JASDDO010000024.1, read on the forward strand.
GCCTCTGGTTCTATATTGGATATAGAACAGTTCATATCTTAACGATGTTAAGGTACGGGGAGTTGTCCGGCTTATGCTTAAAACCAGACTCCGGATAACTCAAGGCACGTTTCTGTAATGGCTGTTTGTGGGTTGACCCAGGCTATGACGAGGGTTGACTTTCTACCATCTGGATGAACTATAGCAATATTGTTCTAGACTCGCCACAGTTTTTATTAAAAATGGATTTTTTCAGAAAAAGTAGTGGGAGTATGGTAGAACTGGAAGTGATTCCAGAACCACAAACGATTACTGAAGATTTGATAAGGAACCTAAAGATTCAATCTGATTTGACATTCCATTGGCCACTCCGCAGATAAGGTGGGTAACTTCAGGCACCCGAGAGGTACTCCGGTAGCCTCAAGGACGGTGACAGGGAAGTTCTTGTTTACCCACAATTACCATTGCTGTTGTTCCAGGCTGCGAGACCCGGCAGGAGGATGAGTATAGCGTCGTTCTAAACTAGCTTTGGAAGTGCACGTCTATATGACTCTGCCAGAAGGTTGTCGTAGTCAGTGGGAGCAGCGGAAGCATTGGTGGACATCAGGCTTATGTCTATTTATAGATTAAAGCAGATGTAGCGGGGATAGATCATCCATTTCTGATGTGACAGTCATAGGTTTGACGTCATCAGAATAGGGGATGGATCTGTTGAGAAGATAGTAGGAAGTGATATTCCTATACTACGATCGGTTATACTTTGGTCGTCACACAGTGTTTTCTCCACATGGGACTTGGATATTATATCAGACATACTGGTTACTAGATCTATGGTTTTAGATCTAGATTTGGGTGGTTTCCCAATCTGGGTACCTTGACAGCATTCTATGAGTATTTAGAATGGACGACTCCTGGCACGGTAGTACACCTGCAGGTAATGGAGTCACCCTCTCTAAAGGTGTCTTACAGACTAAAGGGGAGAGGGATACGCATGATTGACAGATCACTTGCTTAGGCAATTGAGTCAATCATGAGATGTCAAGTACCACACCAGATGTTGTTCTTGCAGTAGGTGCAATAAGTTGATATTAATCCAATCCTGGAAAAACAGTCGGAAGCAGTTTTAGAACATAAGTGAATGTTCTAGGGATATGATAACGGCTGCCTCCTTTAGGAGACGGTTATCACTCCAGGCTTCCAAGGTGACATGGACGACAAGGAGGTTGTTAGAGTTATAGTTCTCCTTCTGACGAGGGACAGTATTTTGGACAGGTGGTCCAAGGCAATACTGAGGGAGGCATGGCGCAGGATACTGATTAAGTTCAGTTGTTGATACAGTCTAAGGAGTTTGGATTTGGAGTTCATCTATGAACTAGGTCCCATCAGACATCCAGACGTTCTAAGACAGGTATTGCTCATTTCGGGAGATGGTTTTCTCTGCGAACTTGAGATATAGAGAGACATAGAAAGAAACATCACAGCGGATCCACTCACTGAGGCTATTCCTCGAACGCAAAAGTTTCGCAAACGGGTTTTGTGAGACTGACTAGTAGAGGAGTTGGGTGTTCGGTATCACACGGGCTGTGAGTATGCGACATCGCAATAATTAGCCTTGAGTGCAAGTGGGAGATTGTTGGAGATAGTGCCCTCAGAGTCAATTATTGGATCACAGGCACGTGATTGCAATGATTGAGGGAGGACCTATCCCGGTAGGACAGTCTTACTCGAGATGATAGTATGCTATCTGGTTTATCTTTATCATCGTGTACTGCTTTAGGTGACCTGACATGTCGCTATTGCACGTTGATAGAGCCCCTAGGATTCTTGCTTGACGACCAGCAGTATGATGGCGATCATATACGTGGGAGCTGGGGTCTATAAGCACATCCTTAAAATGTCCCTAGTCGTGGGAGTTTCGAGACTGGGCATCGATACTCCATTAGTAGACTAGTGTATACAGTCGAGACCCCGACGAGGGGCGGTGGCCGATCTCACAAGCCACTGGTGTCAGTTGGTTCACCTAAGATGTATACAGGTGCTCATTGGGTTATGAGTACACCGGACAGGACTCGCCGGGAACCTGCTGGTTGGTCTTATACCAGACGTCAGATAGCAGTTCCCAGGTGACATGTGTACAGGTTAGTTCATCGACCTGAGATCGTCATTTGTCTCGTGTGAGTTCCCACTGTGCTTTGATTACTACCCTACCACGGCTCAAAGGAGTCGTGCAAACAGGTTTTAGTTGGGTACAGTCCCGAGCCACATGGAGGCAGTGAGCGGATCTGCAGGGGTTCGTCTCTCCCGGTATTGGGGGTGAGGTCGCGCTGTGTCTAGGAGAGCCATTACGCAAAGCCCTCGGCCGAGGCAGGAGATTTACTGGTAGGTATTCCAGTAGTATCTCAGGGCGTTCTGGGCTACGCTCCGACACGACTTGTACCGCTTTTGGGGGTCTGACTTTTACCAACCCCCTAGGCCCGCCATGCGATACTCATAGACGAACGGACCGGACTGTACGGATATTGTCACTGACAGGCTCAGTAGGGTGTCGGGGTGAGCTTCCTCATCGACGTCCCTTTTAGTCAATAGCTGGTGGCCCGTCATGTATTGGCTTATACCTCTGACGTGCCAGTGGTTAAATCCACAGCCATAGTATTGACGAGTCTTTAGAGTCCACCACACTTTCAGTTACTCAGCTTTCGGGCGAAACGCTGTAGAGGCCGTATGGAGATATGGCAGGGTCCGATCAGATACGTGCGGTATTGCACGGATCAGGATCGGACGGTTTGTACTAGTAGCCGTATAGGTATATGGCAGGGTTCGATCAGATACGTGCGGTATTGCACGGATCAGGATCGAACGGATTTTACTAGCCGGCTTTGACTTAAGCCGGTCTTAGTTTAGTACAGTGTAGATTTTGTCTCATTGCATTTGTATCCGGACGGAATACAGATGCGGGTGTGTATGCACAGTATCGGGGTTTTCCTGTAATTTATTACGGGACCAGTTTTCTGGAGTTGCCAGTTTGCATTCCGTTCCGGCCGGTTTTCCTTTGTTCTTTCCCGGCCGGACTTTTCCGATGGAGGGGGTAATTTGCAGTTTTGCAAATTACACTTTGTGGAGGGGTTTTATGCAATTGTGTTGATTATGATGGCTTTCATATCTTGCACATTGACTTGATTTAAATGTGAAGTGAAAGGGTATGGGTTTGTAAGTTAAAAGCATGGTTGATGTTTTGTTGACTTTGGTTGTGGTCACCACTTTATTCATCCTACCATCACCTCCCTCTTGCTTTGGTTTTGACACCCCCACCACCATTTCCATATAGACTTGGCCGGCCACATTTGATAAGGATGATGGTTCATTTTTATTTTGATGAGGGTGTGAAAAAATTATTGTATCATCTCATTTTTTCCATTGCTACAAAAACCCAAGTTCACTTCTTATTGATTCCTCCATCATGGCAACTACATAACCCCAAAGTGAGACAACCATCTTCTACACTACATTCTACAGCATATCTTGGGCATGTCGAGTTGCCGGCTTCATGCCCGAGTTGCCTCGGTATTGAGGCGGGAGCCCGTAAAAGACGAAGGCGATGTGGTGCCCCTTCCGGCGAGGAGGCGACGATGTGGAGCCAAGACTTTCCGCGGGAGATCGGGATGATGAAGAGAAGACCGGAGGACTCGGATCACTCGGTATACTTCTCACCCTATCTCTTGTTTGCTAGCGTAGGTTAATGGTTATCGATCCGGGTTTTCTTTGTCCGCGGTAGCGCCGGTTTCCGAGCAAGGAAAAAATTTTTATTCCGCAATTTGGCCTCGAGTAAGACGGCCGGGGCGCTGCCGTGGCGCAACACGGGTTCGGTCAATATTCCGTATTATTATCTTGATTAAGGCGTGATATGGTCGCTACCTGGAGAGAGAGAGAAGAAAACACTCAGCGTGCGCTCTTTCAAGAATAGATTGGTTATTATTTTATCTAATCAGGATGGCTCCCACTGCTTTTTATCAAATCTTCCTTCAAACCCTAAAAGGAAAGACTAGCCGGGATTAATTACACACTACAAGTTCGCCAATCTTTCAGCCAGGCCAGTGTCGGTACTTTGAGGGAGGTCCCCCGTGCTTTCGCACGAACCTAATTAATGTAAACCTCATTTTCCCAGAGGCGTAACCTCGTTAACACCTTTCTAGACACCTACTTGATCGGCTAATTGTAATGTATAAAACTCTCCCAGGAGTAACTCTTACTCGCAGCGGGTATCGGGATCCAACTATCTCATAGAAGGTATGCAATCTCATTGCAAATTTCAACACTTGAAATTCCCGATAATATTTTGCCCCAAGCGATCTATGACCTTGACTGAGTCAACAAACCATAGACCGCAAGTAAAGTTCAACCCGTCATTTCCTGATTGAATTAAACCCACCCGCACGACCCTTGACTGAGTCAACAAGGCCGCACGACTACCCTAATCCAATCTGCATCATATGCATAAACAGATAAATAGTAATCAGCTACCGCACACTATGCCTTGACTGAGTCAACAAACGCAGCACGAATACTAACTATTACTTACCTGAAATGACGGAGGGCTACGTCAGGTTTTTAAGGAAACCCTTTGCGTAATGAACTTTATATCGTTGTAGAATCAAATGAATTTTGAAATGGAGTGTTTTTGAGGTTTTTCTAGTTTTGCTAAAGGAGTCACTCCCGGTGAAGGGATCGTCGGTCGTTTCCTCGTCGAATGAGGTGCGGGATATATCATATATATCACTGTGCAAAGCAAAAACACTTAAAAGCAATCAAAAGACAAACCGAGTGTGTAGCATCTGCCAGTTATTGCTAAAGGAGTCACTCCCGGTGAAGGGATCTCGGTCCTTTCCTCATCGAATAAGGTGCAGGATATATCACAAATACCGCTGTGCAAAGCAAAAACTGTAGCTACCTGTTTTATTTTGAAATTCGATTCTACAACATCTTAGGTTTCTTTTATTTCATTAATCTCATTAATGAAGTCTCATCAATTATGTACCTAAACATCACAGATAGATATGACGTACACTTATGCCATCCGCATTCGCCTCGATGTCCCCTCGTGCACCGTTAGGTTAGGTAACTAACGACAGAGCAGGGCAGGGCTAGCGCGGGTGTAAAACATAAGTAACGTCTATATAATATATCATATATACTATATACTATATCCATCACAGAATCACAACACAGATATCGCAGCAGAAGAAACATATGAAATATTGGATATACTAGGACGTCCGTGTTTTCAATACGAGCCAGTATAAAACACGGATTCCACGGTCGTGATGAATAGCCAAACCCACACCCCTAGACCCCTACGAGAGCAGCAAGCAACCCTACCAATTCTAGAGTTAGGAGACCCGGACTCGACTCCTCGAGTTAGTCTCCCACTGGACTCCAGAACCCGGTTACTTGTGCTCCCCTCCTTGGGTCTATCCTAATACGGAAAAGTAAATAATATACAAACGGTGACTACTTCCGCAACCTGGAAGTGCCCCAATAAAAGAATATTACATACAAGTTTTTACATGAATGAAAATGAAAAACACTCATCTCACATAAAAACCCCCGGCTATTCAAACACGACGATCCAATATAACATATCCAGCAACACATAACATCACATGTCATCAACGTAAGTAAACATGCGTATCCCAATTGTCGTTGACATATAGCAACGAAACCGGCGATATCACATATTACACTTACGGTCACAGAAAAGAAAGTGTAAAACTACAACAGTTGGAATCCGCAATCTGCATAGACATCGCATGCCTAATCAAATGAATACCTTAGACATCACATGCCTAACAATTATAAACCCCGCATTTTAGTCTCATTATCGAAAACACTTTTCAATATCGAGTCGGGCAATTCAACAAGATTCCCGACAGTCTGATCGAATACTCGTCGTAAACTTCAGTAGATGGCCGCACCCCTGATACCGTCGACGAAGTGCACCAAGGCGGAACACCGCTACCGCGAGCACCCGAACGGATGCTTTCGGCGACGGGGTTCTCCTACAGTCACTTGGTCGGGGCTATGGAGTGAGGCTGTCTATTAAGTTTACCCGGCGAGTATCCGCGTACGCTACGTGATTGCGACGGACTTTTGATCACATCAAAATTCCGTGGCAACCGATCAAGTGAGACTAAAGTGCTATGTTTATAACATTCATTCAGTTATCTCATAACTATTTGTGAATTCCAATTATTGTATCCCATTCCGGATAAATAGAAAATGTCAAACTTTCCGATCGAACAATCGAACACCCAAGTTTTCCCGATACAGATCAACACATGAAATAAGTCTAACAACATTCAGTTCGTGCCTCAGTACCGACGGTCCAGCCGTAGAAGGGTCAAGCCAACGCCTCACATGTGGCACGCCGTACTGCCCCAAACTCGAAGGTTCAAAGGGTAGTTCAAGACGGTCACATAATCGAGTTAAGGTTTGTTGTCTTCTAGAGGGACCATCGCGTTACTTGCACTACTTAGAACGTCGTTAAACTACGGAAAAATCCAACACTTGGAAATTTCCCGGCAGGGGAAAAATTAGGTATTTATATCCGGTCGAACTTTTTAACATATTCTAAAATTTATCCGGAATGCCACATAGACAAAATTTGATACCCCGATCGAAACACCGAATCCCCAAATCAACCCAGAAAATAAAACTCTGGAATAAATTTTCAAAATACCCAGATAACTCAGCACCTGAAACAATGAATTACTGTGGAAAATTCTACGCCACATAAGACAATACTGCCGCGGAACCGCCGCACGAGCCATGCTCGTGCCGCGGATCCGCGACGCAATGATGGAATTAGGCGTACAAATTTTACAGTAACCCTTAGAAATTCCTGCTGATATTTCTACATATTTTTAATTTTGAAAAAGACCAGATTTCATAAATCGTCCAGAGAGCAATTTGCCGGGTTGGTTTCGGGTTCGTTCGGGCTTCAAATTCCGTCTAGACTTCGCCTAAGGCTCTAGCTAGGCTCTGATACCACTGTAGGGTTCCTAGGCACCCTAGTGAGGTCTCTAAAGGCATCGAACATGCCAATATAAAATTTTACGGGTGCCGAGAGACCCGACTACGGATCGTTTGCTAGAAAACTAGGCGAAAAAGCTAACTAGTTAACACTTAACTAAGGGAATACGGATATACAACCTTTGTAGATCCGGTGCTCCACCTCCACAGCTCCGCAACGAAGTCCTCTCCGCTGTCCAAAAAGAATCCGGGCTCTAGCGTCGACTTCATCGGAGAATAAGCGAGCTAGGTCGTCGATGTCCATGCCGAAGATGATCTACGTCGAGGCATCGCTAAATCAAGCTCCGACTTCACGAAGTCAAGAAACTTGTGAAGCAAACACACTCTACTACTTGGCAAGAGGTAGAGGATGAAGAAATAGGAAGTGGGTAGACTTTAGAATTGGATTTCTCACTCATTTCCATCACTTGCCATTGATGGGGCAAGCTTTCTTCACTTGAAGAAAAATGGAAGAAGAAGAAGAAGAAAATGTATTAAGTTCAATATGAAAAGAATAATAATTTCATTCTTATCATAACTTTAACCTAAGTTAAGTGTAGAGAATTGACCAAGGTTAAAGGAATGGTTAGGGTTTAGGAGATGAGACAAAAATGGTTGCATCATCAAAGCTTCATGAAGCTTCAAGTGCAAACAAAATAAGCCACCATTTTTCTCTCATTTCTTTTCCTTTTTCCAAAATAAAAAGACTAATTAATGAATAAGTAAAACCCTTAACCATTTAAATAACTTTGGTTAAATTCTTTACACATAACCTAGCAATCATGCATCATCAAACATGATACAATAAAGTGCACAAAATCATATCGCATATGTAATGCGCACACCCGAGTGAGAAAATCCATTTTAAAGTGAACCGATACTAGTTGATGCAAAGTAATATATCAAATATATAATTATACATTAAATCATTAAATCAACACTTGATTCAATGATCCGGTTATGTCGCACATAACCGACTGGTATCATTAGTAACAACTTATCGAATTAACACTTGATCCGATAACCCGGCTATATCGCATATAACCGATCAATGTCACATCGCGAGAATCGAATACAGTATCATATACTGGTATTATTCTCGGTCCCGCACATATCTCATATGTGCTCCTATTTCGTTTCGCTTGAGCCAGGAAACCTCTGTGTAGGACTCTAAAGACTCGTCAATACGCCGGCAGCAGATGATGATCATATCAAGCACCCACAAGCCGCAAGCGGTCTGCTAAACGTAACGGCCACCCGGGTATTGAGCGATCTGAAGATCGATGAGCAAGCCCGCTCACACTCCAGTGAATCCAACCAGTAACACTACCGTACAGTCCGGTCTGATCGTCTGATATGTCGCATATCTCGCCTAGGGGTGGTAAACGTCAGACCCCAATAGCTCGATAAGTCGTGTCGATATGAGGTCTATAACTATTCGAGAAACTACTGGTAACACTTACCAGTAAATCTCAGCAACCCTGGCCAGGGATTTCCGGTTATAGCCAATCGAACACAGCGCAACATCAACTCCCTATACCGGGAGAGACGAATCCCCTCCTATCGCTCATTGCCTCCATGTGACTCGGGACTGTACCCAAAAACCACCGTTTTGCACGCCCTCTTGGACGTGGTAAGATGGAAATCAAAGCACAGTGGGAACCACACAAGACTCTATGACGATCTCGGGTCAACAGACTACTCTGTACCAGTGTCACCAGAGAACTGCCATCTGACGTGAGGTATAATACCATCTGGGAGTTCTCGGCGAGTCCGTCCAGTATACCCAGTCTCCACTGAGCACCCGTATATCATCTCCGATGTCAAACACCAATGGATATGGGATCATCCATCGCCCATCTGTATGGGTCGAGAAGGTAGACGCTAGTCTACTCTGGTATATCGATGCCCTGTCTCGATACACCCACGACTAGGGACTTTGAAGGATGTACTTATGGACTACCATGTCCCCACTAGTATGATCTGCATCATAGTCCAGGTAGTCAAGTACAGATCCTAAGGGCTTTACCAACATGTAACAGAGAGACAATCAGCATACACGTTAAGGTAAAGATCAACCAGATAGCATACTATCATATCGAGCAAGAAAGTCCTCCCTATATATGTCCCAGCATCCACTACAATATACATCCAATGTACAGTAATGGCCTCTAGGGCATACATATAACTAACAATTCATGGATTTCGATTTTCGTGCGCACCAGACGCACATGGCATTCTTATATCCATTTTGGGATTTGATTTCCTTTGAGCAGTAGGTTTTCATGATATTTACTATTTGATATAGTAGCTGAGCAGGAGTAGTCCGAGGACAGTACCTGAGCATATTTTGCATGCATTAATTGTTATCGAACGGATTTCCAAAAAGGGAGCTATAGTCTCAGTATTTACCTACGTGTCTGAGATGACACGAAACGTTTAAAACAAGGAATCCCTTCTAATTTTTTTTCAAACGGCGGGACGTGTATGTTAAACAAAGGGTATATATATATAGTTATTTTCTTATAATAGACGTCCGCCACTATGCCGTGATACGCACATCGCACAGCGACTTGGAAAGGTTTGGCATGCAATGCTTCAAGATGTTTTGATGATGTTTACATGTATAGTCGATGTAAATCATGTTGGTTTTCGTATTGGATTTAACATTGGTGTCTTCACCATAACTCCGATGATTGCGGGATGCTTAACGGAGTTTTGATTTTGGTTTATATACCCATTTTTCATGCGCATGCATTGCGCTACGATGTGTTTTATGTATTTATGATTTCGGAGCCCGATGACTTGGACATTTTACTGAAATGTTTTAGTATTTGAGGAGTTTAAATTTAAATTCGGGGACCGAATTTCTTTAAGGGGGGAAGACTGTAACATTTCAGAAAAATAAAATATTATTTTTGGGAATTTTTATGATTAAATAATAAATGTAATGAATATTTTAATAGTTCGGTATAATTAAATACCGATAAATTGGGAGAAATTTGGAAAATTATAGAAATTACTGAAATGAGGGTGCTTTTAATGTGATTTAGGCAAATTATAGATTTTTATAATTTATTATACACTATTTTAACGCTAATCGCGATTAAATATCGCTAATCGCGCATTAAGCTAGTTTTGTACACATAACATGCACCGTGTCGTATTTTACACTTGTGTTACATTTTATAACCATGGTTTCATTTGGGATTTATTGTGTTTGGTTTTAAATAAGAAAAGATAAGAAAACAAAAGAAAAGATAAGAAAAGAAAGTGAATAAAATAAAGAGGTATGGGTGAGAGAGAAAGAGAGGTGAGGGGTCAAACCTTAGTCATGGCTTTTGTACCCTCATTGTTTTTCCTTCATCATCCTTTCCCCTCTTCTCACATGGCAGCACCCATCTCCCCCTCCTCTTCAAACCTCATAACAACACCCAAACAACCTCAAAACCTCATCCCCACTTCATTAAAAATGTGCACAAGCTCACAAGCTACACTTTGGACCAAGAAAGGAATGATTTTGGGTACTTGGGGCAACTAAAGAAATTTCTTGAGTTGCCAAATGAGGTAATATCTGAACCATTAGTGTAGTATTTGGTTTACTTTAGCTTCCATGCATGTTTAGAAGTGATTAGGCGATGTTTAGTGAGATTTGGAAATTCTAAGTTTAGGGTTAGGGTTTGAATTGAATTGTGATAGTGTAATTGAGTTATTAGTGACCTTAAACCCCCTTTAGTGATATCATATTGGACCCAAGACCTGAGACTTAACCCCAAATACGAACTTTGAAATTCTGCCTATACGGGAAATTGTGGAATTTATGATGGTTTATTGATATCTGCTAACATTCGTTGGACTCTAAAAATGTTTTATCAAACACAGTGAGTTATGCAGGTGATAAGGAGCATACCCTAAAGACCCGAGACCAAACCCTAACACCATGGCCGCAAATAAATTCCCCCTGGCTGCAAATTACGGCCAGGACTTGACCTGGGTGCCTTATTCTTGGTTCATGGATCCATTAGCCGTAAAATAGACCCTTTACATATGCAAAGTTGGCTAATTTCACTTAGGGTAAAATTTAGAGCAAGTTTTCCATGTTTCTGGTTATGTTTCGTGACCTTTTACGATTTTTGATTTCAAAACTTGGGTTTTTGGTATTCGAACCACGGATTCGATCGTTGGACGTTTGTACATCAACGACGAGAGATTTCTGATAGTTTTAGTGTGCGTAGATCATAGGTTTTAACCTATGTGTGATTCGTGTGTCCTTTAGATTGCGAATTGGATTTTTATGAGATACAATGTGTTATGATATGTAGGTACCCCCACGAGGACTTCGAGACGACAAGTAAGCGCGTGGCATCATCGACTCCAACAAGCGAAGACCAAAGTGAGTAGATATATATCTACGGGGGAAGTCGGGTGGATGTCGTATAGCACCCCCGCAGTTCGTAGTGTAGAATATGTTATTCTATTTATATATTACACATATGTGTGTTGTGAGGTTATGATTTTCAAGATAGATTCGATGTTTATGGATTAGTGTTAGGGTAATTAGAAGTAACCTAGCATAGCTTCTTAATCGCGAACCCTAGAATAGGTTTATACCCATACGCACACACACTTGCATACATTTATTTACATGTGCGTATATGGGTATACACACACACACACACACACATGGGTATGGGACTATGCATATATATATATATATACACACACGTATACATATACAAGGATTATGAGGATAGTACTTGGGATTGGAGATGATTCGATGAGATTGGGCTTGAGGCCATGAGATCGGTGATGAGACATGGTTCGTAATTTTAGATACGACATGATATTGTAGCGGGTCCTTAGGCGATGTGTTTTCAGACACACGCATATACACACACACACACACACATATATATATATTGATGGTATCAGCATGTTCTAGACGTAGATCAGTACCCCCAGATCATGATGTATGATGAAAAGGATACCATATGAGAAATGAGATAAATGTGATATTTGACCCGTACCCAGATTTGGGATGCCGTACGACGGATTTACCGTACGAGCTATATATTGATGATAGATTCGCACTCTTGACTTGAGGATGTCATATTATAGATATCGTATCGTATGCGATACTATTGAGGCGGGATCACCGACTATTATTACTATTATTATTATTATTATTATATATATATATATCGACTCAGACTTAGGTGGTTTTCCTCACCCTTTCGATTAGCCTGTTAATTTAGTACTGTAGTTTACTTAGTAGATGTTAGACTAGACTCGAGTCATAACTATTTCCAAAAACTAAAGAATCGTGGGTATTTTAAAGACATGTCTTATTTTCTATAAACCACGATTCGTGCGATTTCAAATGCCAGACTGTATGACTCGATTATATACAATGTTTATTCCTTATTTTTGCATTGCTATTTATTCCTGCATATTCTTGTGGTTATCATCGCACATTCATATTATTCATATCGCATTTGCATGCTTATACTTGTGCTTTCGTTATTGTTATGAAACCATGCTGTCAGGACACCAGCACCATTACCGATGATGCGTATGTTCCACGTACACCTGCTTGTCGGCTCACACACATCATCATCGGTAATTGCCATGCTACGTACACTGTAGAGAATATTAATTCTTTGATATCACTTGTTAGCTGATAGCTTAGACATTGCATTTATTACTGTGATTGTCATGCATATTTATACGTTCATTTTCATGCATCATTATCAAGGCCAGTCCGGATTGCCGGAGCCCAATATGTTAGAATTCATTGTTTATTTATACTTGAGATAGGGATTTTCGGATTTTCATGAGATTTCTAGATTTGGAGAAACCGCAAGAATTTTATAAACTGATTATCATTTTAAAATGAAAGTTTGCGGTTTTCTCATGATATGATTTCAGATATGTCCACCATGAGTTTTCTCGGCTCTTTAACGATATCATACACCCAATTCGAGGAGGAGTAGGAACCGTCTATGGGTGCATGGTGGACCCGGTGCGGTACCCCGGGGCAAGAAGATCGCAGTTGATCGGCGTTGAGCCTGTGACAAGGGAGTATTGCTGACCGGTGATTGTATTGTGACTCGTCGGATATCCGGAGGATACCGATCAGAGTTGGGCCAGTCCGGATAGCCGGAGCCCAGGGGCCAGTCCGGATAGCTGGAGCCCCGGATATTGATATTGAGGTATTGAGATATTATGATATGGGCCAGTCCGGATAGCCGGAGCCCGAGATATTGGATATTGGGATTTATGTTTTGTGTCGATGCTATGCACTGATTTATATTGATTTATTAATGATACCTCATTTTAAATATACAGAAATCTCACTAAATTAAGAAAACAGTTTTCTCATACATGATGTTGGTTATAGTGCCCTCAAGGAAATTATCATAGTCGCGGACTTGTGATTATGATGATTGAGTGAGGACCTATACCAATAAAACAGTCTTACTCAAGATGATAGTGTGAGTGCACGGCGGCGCCCCGGCTGTCAATCCGAAGCCGGAATGCGGAAACGAAAACTTTTCTAGAACTTAGAAACCGGCACCACCGCGCACTAAAATCCCGGATCGGGCCATTAACCTAACTACTAGAAAACTAAAAGATGGGTAGAGAGAAGCTATACCGAGCGATCTGTATCCTTCGGTCTTCGCCTCTACTCCGATCTCCTCGCGAAATCTCCGGTCATCGCCTCCTCGTCGAAACGGGCACCACATAGCCGAGTTCTTTTACGGGCTCCCACCTCTGGACCGAGGCAACTCGAGCGTGAAGTTGGCTAGCCGACGCATCCAAGGAATGCTGTAGGCAAGTGTAGTGACTTGTCTCTTTGGGGTTATGAAGTTGCCTTTGAAGGAGGAATGAGCAATGGACTTTGGAGTGAGGTGGATGAATTTGTGAAGCATGCAAAAATGAGATGATCAAATTTTCCTCATCAAAAATGAACCTCTCTCTCTCTCTAAGTGGCCGGCCCCCTCATGTGAAATGGTGGAGGGAAAAAATATCAAAACCAAGAAGGGAGGTGAGTGTAGGAAAAACAAAGGGTGACCACATCCAAAAGTGATGATAACAATATCATCTCAATTTCTAATCAACTCTAATCTCATTAATGCAAGAAATGATGAAAGAAAAGAATGGAATCAAAAGATGCTATCATAATCTTTCATTTCACAAATACCCCCTCCACAAATGCTAATTTGCGAACTTGCAAATTAGCCCCTCCATCACAAAAGTCCGGCCGAGAAGCAACAAAGGAAAACGGCCGAAACCGGAAAGCAAACTGGCAACTTCAGAAAACTGATCCCGTAATAAATTACAGGAAAACCCCGCGACTGTATATACATACTCGCATTTGTATTCCCACTGAACACAAATGCAAAGAGATAAAATCTACACTGCACAATACTAGGATCCGGCTTAAACCAAAGCCTGCTAGTAAAATCCGTCCGATCACGATCCGTGCAATACCGCACGTATCTGATCGAACCCTGCCATATCTCCATACGGCCTTTACAGCGTTTCGCCCGAAACTTGAGTAACTGTTTGTGGTGGACTCTAAAGACTCGTCAATACTATGGCTGTGGATTTAACCACTAGCACGTCAGAGGTATTAGCCATACGTGACGGGCTACCAGCTATTGACCAAAAGGGACGTCGATGAGCAAACTCATCCTGACACCCTACTGAGCCTGTCAGTGACAATATCCGTACAGTCTGGTCCGTTTGTCTATGAGCATCACATGGCGGGCCTAGGGGTTGGTAAAAGTCAGACCCCCAAAGGCGGTACAAGTCGTGTTGGAGTGTAGCCTAAAACACCCTGAGATACTACTGGAATACCTACCAGTAAATCTCCTGCCTTGGCCAAGGACTTCGTGTAATGGCTCTCCTAGACACAGCGCGACCTCACCCCCAATACCGGGAGAGACGAACCCCTGCAGATCCGCTCACTGCCTCCATGTGGTTCGGGACTGTACCCAACTAAAACCTGTTTGCATGTCTCTTTTGAGCGTGGTAGGGTAGTAATCAAAGTACAGTGGGAACTCACACGAGACAAATGACGATCCTCAGGTCGATGCACTAACCTGTACACATGTCACCAGGGAACTGCTATCTGACGTCTGGTATAATCCCAACTAGCATGTTCCCGGCGAGTCCTGTCCGGTGTACTCATAACCCAATGAGCACCTGTATACATCTTAGGTGAACCAACTGACACCAGTGGCTTGTGAGACTGGCCACCGCCCCTCATCGGGGTCTCGACTGTATACACTAGTCTACTCTGGAGTATCGATGCCCTGTCTCGAAACTCCCACGACTAGGGACTTTTTAAGGATGTGCTTATAAACCCCAGCTCCCACGTATATGATCACCCTCATACTGCTGGTAGTCAAGAAAGAATCCTAGGGGCTCTATCAACATGTAATAGCGACTCGTAAGGTCACCTAAAGCAGTACACGATGATAAAGATAAACCAGATAGCTTACTATCATCTTGAGTAAGACTGTCCTACCGGGATAGGTCTTCCCTCAATCATTGCAATCACGTGCCTGCGATCCAATAATTGACTTTGAGGGCACTATCTCCAACAATCTCCCACTTGCACTCAAGGCTAATTATTGCGATGTCGCATACTCACAGCCCGTGTGATACCGAACACCCAACTCCTCTACTAGTCAGTCTCACAAAGCTCGTTTGCGAAACTATTACGTTCGAGGAATAGCCTCAGTGAGTGGATCCGCTGTGATGTTTCTTTCTATGTCTCTCTTTATCTCAAGTTCGCGGAGAAACCCATCTCCCGAAATGAGCAATACATGTCTTAGAATATGTCTGGATATCTGATGGGACCTAGCTCATAAATGAACTCCAAATCCAAACTTCTTAGACTGTATCGTCAACTGAACTTAATCAGTATTCTGCGTCATGCCTCCCTCAGTATCCGCCTGGATCACCTGTCCAAAACACTGCCCCTCGTCAGAGGGAAAACTATAACTCTGACGGCCACCCTGTCGTCCAGGTCACCTTGGAAGCCTGGAATGATAACTGTCTCCTGAATAAGGCTGTCGTTATCATATCCCTAGAACATCCACTTATGTTCTAAAACTGCTTCCGAATGTTTCTCCAGGATTGGATCAATATCAACTTATTGCACCTACTGCAAAAACAACATCTGGTGTGGTACTTGACATCTCATGATTGACTCAATTGCCTAAGCAAGTGATCTGCCAATCATGTACATCCCTCTCCCCTTTAGTCTGTAAGACACCTATAGAGAGGGTGACTCCATCATCTGCAGGTAAACTACCATGCCAGGAGTCGTCCATTCTAAATACTCTTAGAATGCTGTCAAGTACCCTGATTGGGACACTTCCTAAATCTAGATCTAAAACCATAGATCTAGTAACCATAATGTGTAATATTATATCCAAGTCCCATGTGGAGAAACCACTGTGTGACAACCA
The DNA here is from genome assembly GCA_030015575.1 of Agapanthus africanus. Classification (NCBI taxonomy): domain Eukaryota; kingdom Viridiplantae; phylum Streptophyta; class Magnoliopsida; order Asparagales; family Amaryllidaceae; genus Agapanthus; species Agapanthus africanus. The sequence goes on from JASDDO010000024.1 coordinate 722,579,488, forward strand.
AAATATAACCGACCGTAGTATAGGAATTTCACTTCCTGCTCTGTGTATGTCAACAAATACCAGGACATCACACCCTACTACCTTCTTAACAGATCCATCCTCTATTCTAATGAAGTCAAACCTATGACTGTCACATCAGAAATAGATGATCTATCTCCGCTATATCTACTTTAGTCTATAAATAGACATAAGCCACTTGTCCACCATGCTTCCGCTGCTCCCACTGACTACGACAACCCTCTGGCAGAGTCATATACACGTGCACTTCTAAAGCTAGTTTAGAACGACGCTATACTCATCCTCCTGCCGGATCTCACAGTCTGGAACAACAGCAATGGCAAGTCTGGGTAAACAAGAACCTCCCTGCCACCGTCCTTGAGCATACCGAAGTACCTCTCGAGCGCCTAAGGTTACCCATCATATCTGCGGAGTGGCCAATGGATTGTCAAACCAGATTGAATCTTTAGGTTCTTATCAAATCTTCAGTAATCGTTTGCGGTTCTGGAATCACTTCCAGTTCTACCATACTCCCACTACTGTTTTCTGAAAAAATACATTTTTGTTAAAACTGTGGCGAGTCAAGAACAATATCGCTATTGATCTTCCAAATGGTAGAAAATCAACCCTCGTCATAACCCGGGTCAACCCACAAACAGCCATTACAGAAACGTGCCTTGAGTTACCCGGAGTCTGGTTTTAAGCATAAGCCGGACAACTCCCCGTACCTTAACAATGTCAAGATATGAACTGTTCTATATCCAATATAGAAACAGAGGCACTGATTTAATTGAACCAGATTCAAATCATGCAGCTGTCTCCAGTGCATGTCAACTAAATGGAAGGAGGCCGATCAGCATTACTCAACTTAGGAATACTTCCAATTATGAGTAATCTGAAAGAGAAGCAAGTTCTCTTAATCATTACTATCAACTGAATACCATACACAAGTATCTACATCTTCGATCACCTTGAAGAATCCTGATACTTGCAACATCTGGTTCTCTACTTTATTCTTATACCTATAACTCCTCAAAACTTAGACCTTGCATTTCTACGAAACATATGCCTAAGAACTAGAGAAGTCATAAGTAAACAGAATATAGTATGAGGACCAACCCCTCTGTCCTAATGGACACTGGACAATATACAATACTCTGTACAAGTCCCCTGAGTCTAATAACTCATTCACTGTGTGTCGTAGGTTGAAAACTGTACTTATGGTTAAGAAGAATTACACCGCTGTTCAATGCTCCTTACCTAACCATCCACTGGTATAGGTAAATGTCATAGACATAATTTCAAAAAGGTATATCTCACTCTATAAAAATAGACATACAGATATATCAATTTGAAATTGGTGCATAACAACGGATATTCAAAACCAAATATTTGCCGTCCGGCAAACAACCCAGGTGACTTCCTCAAATATCACCAATTACAACGAATCCCGATATAATGAGGATGATCACCTAATTCCCAATAACTTACTCCCACTCATCATCTGCAATACCATACAGATGTGAGAATCTAACCTGGTAAATACATACCCTGGAGCAAGTGTCTAATTGGGAAATCAGTTTTCTTTTAACAGTACACAGTGAAACTGAAACATTGAATGTTTCGTAGGGGTATCCGGGTATTCCCAGTAATGCCTCTTCCATTATCCAGATTCACAACTGTAACCGTATAATTCTTTGCCATCTTTCCAAATCCCTTTATATGTCTTTAGTCATTACCTTCTGTATACCCTCTTAGGCTAAATGGTTTTCTTCCTTCCCTACCGTTCGGCACCAGCCTATGGGTTAGAAGAAAACTATCCAATAAGCATAATGGGTGTACTGTCCTAATCCTAGGAGCACTCGCAATGCGAGAGAAGGTGAACATAAAAGACAACCGAATAAACCTTATTCCTATTTCTCCTGAACCAAAATCCATCCCCGAACTGGAACAAGTTCCTTTCGAGTTCGTATATAACCATACGATGGAGTATCCAAATAAACTGTGGATCTTCGTAGTGATACGGAGTGTCCTGGAGAAATACAAAGGTGAAGTGGGAGTGGTAATGAAATACTTGGTTTGGTCGTGAATAGCAGTCGCAATTTACTTTGCCCTCCTTCTAATCCCTTTATTTGTCTTTACTTAATACCTTTTGTACACCTTTGTTAGGTTAATTGGTTTTTTTCATTCCCTACCGTTCGGCACCAGCCTATGGTTTGGAAGAAGACTATCCAATTTGCGTAATAGGTGTACCGTCCTAATCCAAGGAGCACTCGCAACCTGAGAGAAGGTAAAAGGAAAAGACAACTGAATAGTCTTATTCGTTTTCTCCAGAACCGGAAACCATCCTCGAATAAATTCCTTCGAGTTCGTATATAACCATACATGGTTTTATCCAATGGAAGTGGACGTTCGTAGTAATACGGGGTGTCCTGGAGAAAAGGGTAAAAGTAGGAGTGGCAATGAGGTTTGCAACTCTGACAATCCAAAAGCTAGTGTTTAAGAAGGTTCGGTTAATTTTGGTCACTGAGTCATAGTCTAGGGTCGGGCCATGGTCGCTGCCAAAGAGAGAGAGAAAAGAAACACTCAGCGTGCACTCTAACCTAGATCAGAATGGTTATCACTTTATCTAATCAGGAAACCTCCCTCTGTACCGTCAAATTCACCTCCAAACCTAAAAGAAGAACTAGTCGGGATCACCCGAGGAGTAAACCAACTCATCAGTGGGAATCGGGATCCAACTATCATCGCATGATAACGTGACGGAATTCGCTCACGTTATCACACTCCAGAAGGTATGCGCATATCTGGCAAGTTTCAGTTTCTTTAGAAACTCCCGATGTGATTTTTACTCCATGCTCTTATGACCTTGACTTTGGCCAACAAATCATAAGTCACATGTCAAGTTCTACCCGTCATTCTCCAGGTTAATTTGAACCCACCCGTACAAGCCCTTGACTTTGGCCAACAAGGCTATACGACTGTCCCAAACCAACGCATCTATCTATGCTGCATACGAATACCCAATAGCTACCGAACATTGTGCCTTGACTTTGGCCAACAAACACAGCTTGAATACTATTGACTATCCGTATGAAACGACATAGGGCTACGAATGGTTTCTGGCGAAAACCTTTAACGTAATGAACTTGATATCGTTGAAGGAACCGGATAGCTTTTTAGAAAAATATAGTGACGAAAACCTTTGCTAAAGAGGTCACTCCCGGTGAAGGGATCTCGGCTCTTTCCCAGTAGAATGAGGTGCAGGATATTCCAACTGAATACCACGATGCAAAGAAAAAGTAAACGACTATAGTGAAGTTATTGCCCTAACGCAAACTTCTGTCCAAGGGGTCACTCCAGGTGAAGGGATCTCGGCCCTTGCCTCGTCGACTGAGGTGCTGGATATTCATAACCGAATACCACTGTGCAAAATAAAAGTGAACGTCTTTGCAATAACAGCTTTTTGAAAAATATTCCAACAACATCAGAATAGGTTTGTTTAGCTTGCATTGATCCGAATCAACGCAGTCCCATCAATTGATCACACCAATAAAGAATGAAAATAATAATGTACGTATATGCCATCCGCATTCGCCACTGGGTCCCGTCATCACCCGTTAGGTTACTTAACTAACGACAGAGCGGGGACTGGACTAGCGCGGATGCAAAACATATACAACATCTACTAGTATATATATCAATATATAATATTTCGCTCAAGGCGTGATAAAATGCAACATCACAGAAATGTAATAAGCATCACAGAACAATACAGATATCTGGGATCCCCGGGTTTCATAGAGCCGCTACTGAAACCCGACGTTCCCCTGGTCGTGTGGATAGCCTGTGCAATGAAATCCTAGACCCCTACGGGCGCGGCAAGTTACCCGCCAAAACCTGAAGCGAGGCAGCCCCCTTCAGCAACGTGAATGGACCACCCAGCACTTCATGGAATCCGGTAACTTGGGCACCCCTCCTGGGTCAACCTGTACCCCCTACGAGTGCGGCGAATAGCCCGCCAATTCTAGAGTGAAGCCCCCTCCGTCTCATTGCCATGAGATGCGGGCCCGTTTCCCTCTAGAACCCGGCTATCCGTGCACTCCTCCATGGGGTAAACCTAGTACAAAAAGTAAAATATACAACTGGTACATCGACCTCGACCCGGTCGTGCCCCAAAAGAATAATATACAAACAGGCAGTGACGGCAGTCCACATGTCGGACGCTCGCCCCGCAATATCAAATGTACATAATAAACCAAACTGTACTAACATTGCATCCAGGCTATCCCCACGACCAATCCGCAACATCACAGCACAACACAGAACATCAACATGAATGTCACGTTCGCAAATCCGTCTAAAAGGGCTATAGCAGATAGACTGGATTTACCGATCAAATGACATTCACGGTCGCAGATATAATGTAAATACTGTGAACTAACATGTTTAAACTTTTCGATCGATCAAATTTACCTAAGCGGGCCCCAAGCACAACTGTAGCACTCAGAGAAAATCTGGGCCCAAAAAGAATATTCCAAAAACCCTATTTCCATGTATAAAACCCTCTGTAAGATTTTGGTACGGCGTTGACTTCCTTCCACCGCGGAACCGCGGCCAAACTAGGGGTTTGGCCGCGTTTCCGTGGTCTAACTGAAGCATCACCCAACCAAATTTTTGCAGAATGCTTAACTTTACCTGCATGTGTTTCTGCAACGACCTGAAAAAATTTTAGAGCCCAAAAAAATTTCGACAGAAACTAATGCAATGAAAACGCGGATTTTGAAAATTCGTCCGATCAAAATTCAAAACACGTTAGATCAAGCTAGACTAGGTTAATGGAGAGGCTCTGATACCACTGTGAGTGCACGGCGGCGCCCCGGCCGTCAATCCGACGCCGGAATGCGGAAACGAAAACTTTTCTAGAACTTAGAAACCGGCACCACCGCGCACTAAAATCCCGGATCGGGCCATTAACCTAACTACTAGCAAACTAAAAGATGGGTAGAGAGAAGCTATACGAGCGATCCGTGTCCTTCGGTCTTCGCTTCTACTCCGATCTCCTCGCGGAATCTGTTGGATATATGTATGCCCTAGAGGCCATTATATGATAGTGGATGTATTTGTACATGTATATATATATATATTCAGTATGCATTCTTGCTCGACATGATAGTATGCTATCTGGTTCTTCTTTATCTGACATGTTGATTTGATCATGCTTATTATTCACTCATACATGCTGATAAAGCCCTGAGGGTATTGGCTTGACTGCTCTGATTATGATGGAGATCATACTAGTGGGACATCTGTAGTCTATAAGCATATCCTGGAAAGTCCCTAGTCGTAGGTATATCGAGACGGGGCATTGATATACCAGAGTAGACTAGCGTATATGATACTAGACCCATGCGATGGGCGATGGATGTTCCCACATTCATTGATGTTTGACATCAAGATCATATACGGGTGCTCAGTGGTGACTGGGTACACTGGACGGACTCACTAAAAACTCCTATATGGAATTATATCTATCGTCGGATAGCAGTTCTCAGGTGACACTGGTACAGGTTAGTCTGTAGACCCGAGATCATCATGGAGTCTTGTGTGTTCTCCCACTGTACTTTGATTGCCACCCTACCATGGCTCTACTGAGTCGTGCAAACAGGTGGCCGTTGGGTACAGTCCCGAGACACACGAAGGCAATGAATGATAGGAGGGGTTTCGTCTCTCCCGGTATTGGGAGTTGATGCTGTACTGTGCCCGACTGGTTATATCAGTAAGTCCCTGGCCAGGGCTGCTGAGATTTGCTGATAAGTGTTATCAGTAGTTTCTCGATCTGTTATAGACCATTCACCGGCACGACTTATTAAGTTATTAGGGTCGACGTGACCATCCCTAGGCTCAATATGCAGCATATCTGATGAAGAGACCGGACTGTACGACAGTGTTGCCGGTTGGCTCGACGGGAGTTGTAGCAGGTTCGCTTGTTTTCTTCTGATCGCTCAATACCCGGGTGGCCGTTACGTTTAGCTGACCGCTTGCAGCTTGAGGGTACCTGATATGATCATCACCCTCTGCCGGCGTATTGACGAGTCTCAGAGTCCCACACAGGAGTTACCTAGTCCAGGCGAAACGTTGTGGTGCGCGTATGCGATATGCGCATAGACCCGATTAAAATGCGCGTATATGATACCTTACATTGATCGGGCGGCTTGCTTTTGGTGGGGTCATATGTGATATGGCCGGATTGATAAATCAAGTGTTGATTTATCATTTAACCATTAGTTTTCTCACTTAAAACCTTTTCTTGGATGATGGATGTGTGCATGCATGTATGTTTTTCTTTCTCTCTTTCTTGCTAGTTTCATGCACATATGGATGTGCATACACACATACATACATACACCCATCTATCATGGTTGTTTACACATGGAAATGGTGGCAATATGAGACTCACACCATGGATAAATCTTTTGTGTTTTATTTGATTTAAGGTTTGAAACAAAATGGAAAAAGGAAAGCATAATCTTCACTTGCTTCTACACTCTTCCTTAACCTAACCATTCTCACCTACCCTTAACCTTAGATTAACCTTTCCTTACATGGTTTAAACCTTAATTAAATACCAACCAAGAGATTTAACCATGGTTTGAAGTGAGAAGGAATAAAATAAAAAAGGATATATTTCATTTCTTTTCTTATGCTTATCATATTTTTCACCTCTTGTTAAAATATTGCCACCATCTTCTTCCTCCTTCATATTTGCTCTCTAGTTTCTTCTAGTGAGTAATACACACATAAAGAGAGGGTTTTGAAGTGAGAATCTTAACCACAACTTCATTCTACACAAGTTTAGCCAACTTGTTTAGAGTGTTCTCTTCGGTTTTACGAAGTTGCGAGCTTGGACGGGGAACTCCGGGCGGATCGTCGTGGACGCAAGAGGACTTCAAGAGGACCTCCATTCAACACCCAAGAGACCAAGGAGTCCAGCAAAAGGGAGCTACAAAGGTTGTAGTCTCGAAACCCTAACTTTATAAGTCTTAAGTTTCGAAACCCTAATTTTCTAGGATCGATTCCTTTGCATGCTTGTTTAGCACCTTCAAAATCCAAACTTTAGGACATGTGATGCTTCAAAACTCATTATAGGGTGTTAGGCAAACCTTACATTGGTATCAGAGCCGACCTAGAACATTAGGCGACGCTTTTACGAAGTAAAAATCCCGATCGGACAAAAATACGACGTTTTTGGACCCTCTCTGGACAAATTTTAAAATCTGATGTTTTTCAGAATTTAAAATACTTAAAAAATACAGCAGGGAAAACTAAGAATTATGGTGAAATACGATGACATGAACAGTTCATATGGCCGCGGAACCGCGGCAATTCCTTGCTTAGGCCGCGGATCCGCGGCCGTATAGTGGTATCATTGAATGAAAATTGCACTATAATTCTTATTTCTGCTTGTACAGTGTTTTCGGTATGTTTAATCTGAATATAGTACTGCATTTTCTGGAGATGGTTTTGGACGCGAAGATTCGATCGGTATTTTCATTTCGTAGTTTTTCCGGGTAAATTAGAGAATATTGAAGTGTTTGAACGAGTGTCATTTGCTCACTATTCACGGGGTTTAAATACTTTGGAGATACGTGCAAGTCTTTTTGTGGTGGACCCTCTAGAAGACAACAAACCTTAACTCGATTATGTGACCGTCTTGAACTTCCCTTTGAACCTTAGGGTTTGGGGCAGTACAGCGTGCCACATGTGAGGCGTTGGCTTGACCCTTCTACGGCTGGACCGCTACTACTGTGTCACATTTCGGATTTTTGAACCCTGCTCAAGTGTTGAGCTTTAGTGAATCTTGGGTACTTGATAGTTCGTTCGAAAACTTTAATACTGTCTGTTTATCTGGATTCTGATACAATATGTGGAATTCATACAGTTTAGGCATGAAATACGAAATATGTGATATTTCGCATTTATGATGTCTAAAGAGAATGTGGATTCCAAATATTGTAGTTTTACACTTTCTTTTCTGTGACCGTAAGTGTAGTATGTACGATATCGCCGGTTTCGTTGCTATACATCAACGACAATTGGAGTATGCATACTTACTTACGTTGATGATATGAGATATTATGTGTTGCTGAGATATGATGTGCAGGATTGTCGCGATTGAATAGCCGGGGTTTTTTTTATGTGAGATGAGAGTTTTATATTTTTATTCATGTAAATTCAAATGTAATGTAATATTCTTTTATTTGGGGCACTTCCGGGTTGAGGTTGTGTCACCAGGGTTGTATATTATTTACTTTTCCGCATTAGGATGGACCCAAGGAGGGGAGTACAGGTGACCGGGTTCTGGGGTTCAGTGGGAGGCCATCTCGAGGAGTCGAGACTGGGTTTCCTAAACTCCAGAATTGGTAGGGTCACTTGCCGCTCTCGTAGGGGTCCAGGGTGTGGGCTTGGCTATTCATCGTGACTGTTGAATCCGTATTTTCTATTCTGGCTAAGTACTAAATACGGACGTCCTAGTATATCCCACTTTATATCTATGTTTCTGCTGCCTGTGTTCTGTGATATCTGAGACGAATGACATATTATATATATGATATATAGTAGACGTTGCTTATGTTTTACACCCGCGCCGGTCCCGTCCTGGTATGCCGTTAGTTAAGTAACCTAACGGTGCATAACGGAACATTGTGGCGAATGCGGATGGCATAAGCGTACGTGTTATTTTCGTTTCTTTTCTGTGATTGGCTTAAGGACTTAAATGATGGGATTACATTAATGTGATTAATGTAAAGAAAATAAACCTAAAAAGATGTTGTAGAATCGGATTTGAAAACCACTCGGCTATTTATAAAAGGGCTATATTTCAAAACTGCGGAGCTTAAGCCACTCCTTTTGAAAACCATTTGATTCTACAACGATATCAAGTTCAAAGCGTTAAAGATTTTCTTAAAAATCATCCACAACCCTCCGTCATTTTAGGAAGTAGAGTACTTAGTATTCGTGCTACGTTTGTTGACCATAGTTAAGGCGTAGTGTACGGTAGCTAAGTGATGTCTTCCTACATTACATATGATGCAGATTAATTAGGACATTCTTATGACTTTGTTGACCATAGTTAAGGGTTATATGAGTGGGTCTAATTAATCAAGAAATGACGGGTAGAACTTGACTGGTACTTATGATTTGTTGACCTTAGTTAAGGTCATAAGTACTAGGGGTAAAAACAACATCGGGAATTTCAATAGTTGAAATTTGCAATGAGATTGCATACCTTCCATGTGATGGTTGGATCCGATCCCACTGTGAGCACTAGTTGCTCCTAGGAGAGTTTTACAGTTTACAATTAGCTAATTCATTAGGTGTCTAGAAAGGTGTTAACGGGGCTCCGCCTCTGGGAAAATGAGGTTTACTCTAATTAGGTCCGCGCGAAAGCACGGGGAACCTCCCTCAAGTACCGACACTGGCCTGGCTGAACGGTTAGCGAAGTTGTAGACTATAATTAATCCTGGCTAGTTTTTCTTTTTAAGGTTTGAAAGGAAAACTCGATATAAGCAGTGGGAAACACCGATTAGACAAGATAATAATAACCAATCTGATCTATGCAAGAGCTTTCGCTGAGTGTATTCTTTTCTCTCTCTTAATGGCAGATACCCATGACAGGACTCAAGCTTTTACTAGATAAAAACAAACTGAATGGGACCAACTATAAAGACTGGCTGAGGAATCTGAAAATCGCCTTGACTTATGATAAAGTATCATATGTCCTCACGGCTTCAGCCCCGCCCGTCCCAGGTCCAAAATCTTCTGTTGCGGACATTGAAGTCCGCAAGACATGGGACGCTGACTGTGCCACGGCCAAATGCCTCGCGCTTGCATCGATGGACAACACACATCAAAAACAGCACGAGGACATGGACATTCACGGTATATTGCTTCATACAAAGGAGTTGTATGGAGAGCAATCCCGCGTATTACGATACGAAGTATCAAAGAAATTGTTTCAGATGCGAATGGCCCATGGCACACCAGTAGGAGACCATGTTCTGAAGATGATAGCTCTTATAGAAGAGCTTGAGAACCTTGGATGGATGATGGACAATGAACAATATATAGATATTATTCTGCAGTCCCTTCCCTCCACCTTTGCTCAGTTCATAGTGAACTTCAACATGCATGGCATGGAGAAGGAACTCCCTGAACTCCTTAATATGTTAAGGAGTGCAGAGAGCACTATGAAGTCAGCAAGAACTCCCGTTATGACTATTGGACAATCTTCTTCTTCTCGCCCGAAAGCTAAGGCCAAGGGAAAGAAAAAGAAGAAGCCCACCAATCCTAAAGGTGGAGTTAAAAAGGTGAAGGGAAAGGGAAAGTCCAAGACTGGAGACTCGGGAAAGGGCGAATGTTTTCATTGCCACAAGAAAGGACATTGGAAGCGCAACTGCACGGAGTACTTAAGTCTCAAGAAGAAGCATGGTGATGTTTCTGCTTCAGGTGCGTTTGTGACAGAAAACTGTTTTTCAATAAACTCTGCTTCCTGGGTATTGGATACCGGTTCAGGTTCTCATATTTGCAATTCTATGCAGGGGCTGAGAAATAGCAAGGTTTTGAAGACAGGTGACCATACTCTCCGTGTTGGAAATGGTTCCAATGTACATACAGTCGCAGTGGGAGAGTATCACTTGGGGTTGCCATCTGAATGTATTTTGGTTTTGAATCCATGTTATTTTGTACCAAGTATGCTATGTAATATAATATCCGTTTCATTGTTGGACAATGAAGGATATAATTTTATATTGCAGAACAATGTTATGAACATTCACCTGAATCAAATGTCGGTTGGGTCTGGTACGCTTAATAATGGAATATATGTCCTAAATCAACACACAGTTTTCAGTATACTACACACTAATAAAAGAAAACTTTCAGAATTAAATGAAGCTTTTCTTTGGCACTGTAGACTTGGTCATATTAACGAAACAAGACTGAACAAGTTACACAAAGATGGATATTTAAACTCTTTTGAATATAAATCTTATGCGACTTGCCAGTCTTTTATCAAGGGTAAAATGACCAAAACTCCGTTTACCGGACACGGAGAAAGAGCTACTCAGCTCCTAGCCCTCATACATAGTGATGTATGTGGGCCAATGTCTGCACAGGCTAGAGGCGGTTTTTCATACTTCATTACATTCACTGACGATTTCTTAAGACTCGGTCATGTATTTTTATTAAAGCACAAGTCTGAAGCTTTCGAGAAATTCATTGAATATAAACAAGAAGTAGAAAAACAAACCGGCTTGAGTATCAAGATGCTTCGATCAGATCGAGATGGTGAGTATTTCAGTACAGAATTTGCAAACTTTCTAAAAGAGAATGGGATTCTCTCTCAGCTCACTCCTCCTTACACACCACAGCACAACGGTGTGTCAGAACGACGGAATAGGACCCTATTAGATATGGTCCGGTCCATGATGAGTGACGCTGAGTTACCAGTCTCGTTTTGGGGGCATGCATTGGAAACTGCAGCATTTCTGCTAAACAGGGTTCCAACCAAAGCCGTGTCTACCACGCCATATGAGATATGGCATGGGAAGAGACCATCTTTTAAGAGAATTAAGATTTGGGGTTGCCCGGCCTATGTTAAAAAGCAGAATCCGGACAAACTCGAGACACGGTCAGTCATGAGTAACTTTGTGGGATATCCAAAGAATTCTTATGGATATCTATTTTACCACAAAGAGGAACAAAATGTGTTTGTTTCTCAATATGCCACATTCTTGGAAAAAGAGTTTTTCACAGATAAAGATGATGGCAAGGTGGTGGATCTAGAAGAGGTTCTAGAGACACAAACTACAAATGACGATTTGGTTGAACCGGCTGTTACAACAGAAACTGAAGAACCTCGGCCACTCCGTAGGTCTGGTAGGACTTCTCACCCACCGGAGAGGTACTACGGTTTCCTCATTGATGGTGACAGAGAAGACTGTATCATGGATGATGATGATCCTACCAGTTTTCAGCAAGCTATCACGAGTAGAGACTCTATGAAGTGGCTGGATGCCATGAGATCCGAAATGGAGTCTATGTACACCAACAAAGTATGGACTTTGGACGTTGTACCCCCTGGGGTAAAACCTGTGGGGGTGCAAATGGATCTTTAAAAGAAAGATTGGTGTAGATGGGCAGGTAGAGACCTATAAGGCAAGACTTGTGGCGAAAGGTTTTCGTCAAAGACCAGGTTTGGACTATGACGAAACTTTTTCGCCAGTAGCCATGCTTAAATCCATTCGGATCCTACTTGCTATTGCTGCTCACTACGACGATGAAATCTGGCAGATGGACGTTAAAACAGCATTTCTAAATGGAGATTTAGAAGAATGCGTTTATATGGATTAGCCAGAGGGTTTCATTGACAGTGGGAGCATCGGGAAAGCATGTAGATTTCTTAAATCCATATATGGGTTAAAGCAGGCATCTCGGAGTTGGAACATCTGTTTCGATGATGTTATCAAAGAGTTTGATTTCATCAAAAATCCAGATGAACCTTGTGTTTATAAGAAGGCTGTAGGAAGAGCTGTCACATTCCTCGTATTGTACGTGGATGACATTCTTCTGATAGGAAATGATATTCCTATGCTACAGTCGGTCAAATCTTTCTTATCACTAAGGTTCTCCATGAAGGACCTGGGTGATGCCACATACATCCTGGGCATAAGGATCTATAGGGATAGATCCAAAAAGTTAATGGGATTGTCCCAAACCAGGTACATTGACACCATCCTAAAAAAGTTTAGTATGGAAGACTCCAAGCGGGGTGCCTTACCCGCTTGCCATGGGGTCACTCTCTCCAAGGATTCTTGTCCAAAGACCGATGAAGAGAGAGCTCGCATGAGCGTTATACCCTATGCTTCGGCAGTAGGATCTATAATGTATGCGATGTTATGTACACGCCCAGATGTAGCTTATGCACTTAGTGTTGTAAGCAGGTATCAATCCAACCCAGGGGAGAACCACTGGACAGCTGTGAAGAACATTCTTAAGTACTTGCGAAGGACTAAAGAATTGTTCTTGGTGTATGGTAATGAAGATCTCCAAATGGAGGCCTTTACCGATTCGAGCTTCCAGAGCGATAAGGACGACAGCAAATCTATCTCTGGGTTTGTATTTACCCTCAATGGAGGGGCGGTGAGTTGGAAGTGTTCCAAACAAGATACCGTTGCAGACTCTACGATGGAAGCTGAGTACATTGCTGCAAATGATGCTGCCAAGGAAGCCGTCTGGATGAAGAAGTTCGTCTCGGAGCTAGGAGTGGTTCCAACCATTATTGATCCAATACCTTTGTATTGTGATAATAATGGGGCTATGGCGTTAGCCAAAGAGCCCAGATCCTATCAGCGGTCCAGACACATCCTGAGGCGTTTTCATTTGATCCGGGAGATTGTAGATCGCCGCGAGATCGAGATTAGGAGAGTAGACACAAAGAATAACGTCGCGGATCCATTCACCAAGGCCCTCCCTCAGCCTCAGCATGAGCGACTTTTTGAGATGTTGGGTATGAGATACGCCAATAACTGGCCTTAGTGCAACTGGGAGATTGTTGGATATATGTATGCCCTAGAGGCCATTATATGATAGTGGATGTATTTGTACATGTATATATATATATATTCAGTATGCATTCTTGCTCGACATGATAGTATGCTATCTGGTTCTTCTTTATCTGACATGTTGATTTGATCATGCTTATTATTCACTCATACATGCTGATAAAGCCCTGAGGGTATTGGCTTGACTGCTCTGATTATGATGGAGATCATACTAGTGGGACATCTGTAGTCTATAAGCATATCCTGAAAAGTCCCTAGTCGTAGGTATATCGAGAAGGGGCATTGATATACCAGAGTAGACTAGCGTATATGATACTAGACCCATGCGATGGGCGATGGATGTTCCCACATTCATTGATGTTTGACATCAAGATCATATACGGGTGCTCAATGGTGACTGGGTACACTGGACATACTCACTGAGAACTCCTATATGGAATTATATCTATCGTCGGATAGCAGTTCTCAGGTGACACTGGTACAGGTTAGTCTGTAGACCCGAGATCGTCATGGAGTCTTGTGTGTTCTCCCACTGTACTTTGATTGCCACCCTACCACGGCTCTACTGAGTCGTGCAAACAGGTGGCCGTTGGGTACAGTCCCGAGACACACGAAGGCAATGAACGATAGGAGGGGTTTCGTCTCTCCCGGTATTGGGAGTTGATGCTGTACTGTGCCCGACTGGTTATATCAGTAAGTCCCTGGCCAGGGCTGCTGAGATTTGCTGATAAGTGTTATCAGTAGTATCTCGATCTATTATAGACCATTCACCGGCATGACTTATTAAGTTATTAGGGTCGACGTGACCATCCCTAGGCTCAATATGTAGCATATCTGACGAAGAGACCGGACTGTACGGCAGTGTTGCCGGTTGGCTCGACGGGAGTTGTAGCAGGTTCGCTTGTTTTCTTCTGTTCGCTGAATACCCGGGTGGCCGTTACGTTTAGCTAACCGCTTGCGGCTTGAGGGTACCTGATATGATCATCACCCTTTGCCGGCGTATTGATGAGTCTTAGAGTCCCACACAGGAGTTACCTAGTCCAGGCGAAACGTTGTGGTGCACGTATGCGATATGCGCATGGACCCGATTAAAATGCGCGTATATGATACCGTACATTGATCGGGCGGCTTGCTTTTGGTGGGGTCATATGTGATATGGCCGGATTGATAAATCAAGTGTTGATTTATCATTTAACCATTAGTTTTCTCACTTAAAACCTTTTCTTGGATGATGGATGTGTGCATGCATGTATGTTTTTCTTTCTCTCTTTCTTGCTAGTTTCATGCACATATGGATGTGCATACACACATACATACATACACCCATCTATCATGGTTGTTTACACATGGAAATGGTGGCAATATGAGACTCACACCATGGATAAATCTTTTGTGTTTTATTTGATTTAAGGTTTAAAACAAAATGGAAAAAGGAAAGGATAATCTTCACTTGCTTCTACACTCTTCCTTAACCTAACCATTCTCACCTACCCTTAACCTTAGATTAACCTTTCCTTACATGGTTTAAACCCTAATTAAATACCAACCAAGAGATTTAACCATGGTTTGAAGTGAGAAGGAATAAAATATAAAAGGATATATTTCATTTCTTTTCTTATGCTTATCATATTTTTCACCTCTTGTTAAAATATTGCCACCATCTTCTTCCTCCTTCACATTTGCTCTCTAGTTTCTTCTAGTGAGTAATACACACATAAAGAGAGGGTTTTGAAGTGAGAATCTTAACCACAACTTCATTCTACACAAGTTTAGCCAACTTGTTTAGAGTGTTCTCTTCGGTTTTACGAAGTTGCGAGCTTGGACGGGGAACTCCGGACGGATCGTCGTGGACGTGAGAGGACTTCAAGAGGACCTCCATTCAACACCCAAGAGACCAAGGAGTCCAGCAAAAGGGAGCTACAAAGGTTGTAGTCTCGAAACCCTAACTTTATAAGTCTTAAGTTTCGAAACCCTAATTTTCTAGGATCGATTCCTTTGCATGCTTGTTTAGTACCTTCAAAATTCAAACTTTGGGACATGTGATGCTTCAAAACTCATTATAGGGTGCTAGGCAAACCTTACAGAATCTCCGGTCGTCGCCTCCTCGTCGAAACGGGCACCACATAGCCGGGTTCTTTTACGGGCTCCCACCTCTGGACCGAGGCAACTCGGGCGCGAAGTTGGCTAGCCAACGCGTCCAAGGAATGCTGTAGGCAAGTGTAGTGACTTGTCTCTTTGGGGTTATGAAGTTGCCTTTGAAGGAAGAATGAGCAATGGACTTTGGAGTGAAGTGGATGAATTTGTGAAGCATGCAAAAATGAGATGATCAAATTTCCCTCATCAAAAATGAACCTCTCTCTCTCTCTAAGTAGCCGCCCCCCTCATGTGAAATGGTGGAGGGAAAAAATATCAAAACCAAGAAGGGAGGTGAGTGTTGGAAAAGCAAAGGGTGACCACATCCAAAAGTGATGATAACAATATCATCTTAATTTCTAATCAACTCTAATCTCATTAATGCAAGAAATGATGAAAGAAAAGAATGGAATCAAAAGATGCTATTATAATCTTTCATTTCACAAATACCCCCTCCACAAATGCTAATTTGCGAACTTGCAAATTAGCCCCTCCATCATAAATGTCCGGCCGAGAAGCAACAAAGGAAAACGGCCGAAACCGGAAAGCAAACTGGCAACTTCAGAAAACTGATCCCGTAATAAATTACAGGAAAACCCCGCGACTGTATATATATACCCGCATTTGTATTCCCACTGAACACAAATGCAAAGAGACAAAATCTACACTGCACAATACTAGGATCCGGCTTAAACCAAAGCCTGCTAGTAAAATCCGTCCGATCACGATCCGTGCAATACCGCACGTATCTGATCGAACCCTGCCATATCTCCAAACGGCCTCTACAGCGTTTCGCCCGAAACTTGAGTAACTGTGTGTGGTGGACTCTAAACACTCGTCAATACTATGGCCATGGATTTAACCACTAGCACGTCAGAGGTATTAGCCATACGTGACGGGCTACCAGCTATTGACCAAAAAGGACGTCAATGAGCAAACTCATCCTGACACCCTACTGAGCCTGTCAGTGACAATATCCGTACAGTCCGGTCCGTTCGTCTATGAGCATCGCATGGCGGGCCTAGGGCGTTGGTAAAAATCAGACCCCCAAAAGTGGTACAAGTCGTGTCGGAGTGTAACCCAGAACACCATGAGATACTAAAAGAATACCTACCAGTAAATCTCCTACCTTGGCCAAGGACTTCATGTAATGGATCTCCTAGACACAGCACGACCTCACCCCCAATACCGGGAGAGACGAACCCCTGCAGATCCGCTCACTGCCTCCATGTGGCTCGGGACTGTACCCAACTAAAACCTGTTTGCACGTCTCTTTTGAGCGTGGTAGGGTAGTAATCAAAGTACAGTGGGAACTCACATGAGACAAATGACGATCCTCAGGTCGATGAACTAACCTGTATACATGTCACCAGGGAACTGCTATCTGACGTCTGGTATAATCCCAACTAGCATGTTCCCGGCGAGTCCTGTCCGGTGTACTCATAACCCAATGAGCACCTGTATACATCTTAGGTGAACCAACTGACACCAGTGGCTTGTGAGACCGGCCACCACCCCTCGTCGGGGTCTCGACTGTATACACTAGTCTACTCTGGAGTATCGATGCCCTGTCTCGAAACTTCCACGACTAGGGACCTTTTAAGGTTGTGCTTATAGACCCCAGCTCCCACGTATATGATCGCCCTCATACTGCTGGTAGTAAAGCAAGAATCCTAGGGGCTCTATCAACGTGTAATAGCAACTCGTAAGGTCACCTAAAGTAGTACACGATGATAAAGATAAACCGGATAGCATACTATCATCTTGAGTAAGACTGTTCTACCGGGATAGGTCCTCCCTCAATCATTGCAATCACGTGCCTGCGATCCAATAATTGACTCTGAGGGCACTATCTCCAACAGATAGTATGCTATCTGGTTTGTCTTTATCATCATGCTGAAAAAGCCCATAGGATTCTTGCTTGACTGCCAGCATTATGATGGCGATAATATATGTGGGAGCTGGGGTCTATAAGCACATCCTTAAATGTCCCTAGTCGTGGGAGTATCGAGACCGGGCGTCGATACTCTACTGTAGACTAGTGTATATTGATCGAGACCCCGACAAGGGGTGGTGGCCAGGTCTCACAAGCCATTGGTGTTAGTTTGTTCACCTAAGATAGTATACAGGTGCTCATTAGGTTATGAGTACACTGGACGGACTCGCCGGGAACCTGCTAGTTGGTATTATATCTATTGTCGGATAGCAGTTCCAAGGTGACATGTGTACAGGTTAGTCTGTCGACCTGAGATCGTCATTTGTCTCGTGTGAGTTCCCACTGTGCTTTGATTACTACCCTACCATGGCTCAAAGGAGTCGTGCAAACAGGTTTTAGTTGGGTACAGTCCCGAGCCACATGGAGGCAGTGATCGGATCGTCGGGGATTTGTCTCTCTTGGTATTGGGGGTTGATGTTGTGTTGTGTACGAATGGCCATCACCATAAATCCGTGGCCACGGTGGACGAGAATTACCGATCCAGGATCGATAGTTTCTCAGGTGGTGATGGGTTTCATACCGACACTAAATGTCGCGTTGTTGGGGGTCTGACTTTATCCACCCCCCTAGACTCGATATTCAATACTCTTAGACGAACAGACCGGACTGTACAGATATTGTCACTGTCAGGCTCAGTAGGGGTTCAGGATGAGTTTGCACGTCGGCCTCCCTTTCGCTCAATACCTGGGTAGCCGTTACGTACAGCTAGTGCCGCTAACGTGCTTGTGGTTAAACCCACTGCCAGCATATTTACGAGTCTTTAGAGTCCCACACAGAGCTTTTTCATGGTTCAGGCGATATGGTGTACATAAAGTATGTTGATACATACACGTGTCCGATTAAATATGTGCATGCTGCACAGACTTTAATCGGTCGGTTGATAATACTAGCGGCTTAGGATTAAACCAGTTTATTAAATCAGGTTTTGATTTAATAATTTACATATGTATTCTAGTATTATTGTTCACTATTCATTTTCTCTCTTGGCTATTCGTATTTTTGTACGAATACGCGTATATGTATTTCGGTACATGTACCGGGAAGTATTCCGTATTTTATACGGAATGGATTCTAGATGATGCCACCTCATTATTGATTTTCCATTTATGGAAAATTCTTTTGTTTCATAATGAGGTGGGGGGTGTGAGGTGGCATGTGAATAGTGTTGAGCATGGTTTTGTGCATGTAGCAAAGGATGGGCACTTATTTGTTTAATGGTTAATTTGGATATGATATTTTTTTCTTTTGGAGAATGAGTGGGGAAGGGGGGCCGGCCACTTAATGAAGTGGGGTGGTTCTTTTCATTTGGGATTATTACAATTCATTACACATCACTCCCTCACTCTCTCATGCTCTCAAGCAAAAGACTTAGCCATTTTTGTTGCCTCATGCCAAAGCTTCATCACCTCCATTCATCTTCTATGATTGCTCTCATGAGCACAAGGTTTGAGAGAAAATTGTAGTGACACTTTCATACACCCCCACTCTCCATCGCTAGCGACTTTGGAGCATCGGTTACCTCGTTTGACGAGGTTGGAGCTTGCGCCGTTTCCCTCGGGTGCATCATCGGAGATGGAGGATGACCGGCAACCAAACATCATCAAAGGATTATTAGGAGCTTGGAATGAAGACCAAAGGACACGGATCAACTCGGTATAACGATTCTAACTCTTAGTTTAGATTGCTAGTTTAGGGTTTAAGGTCGATCCGGGAATCGGGTAGCGGTAGCGCCGGTTTGGTAAATTTTTGTTCCGCGTTTTGACCGCGTTTTGGTGGCCGGGGCGCTGCCGCCACCCTTCATAGTATCAGAGCCACCCTTTAAACCCCTTACTAGCTTGTTTAAACGTACTTAAAAGATCAATCGACGGAATTTACCAAAATCACGATTCCAATTTTTTGTTCTCTGCCGATTTTCAAAAGTGTTCATAAAATATTTTACAGTGGCTTAAAAATCCGTGAAGGCGATTTTATGGGTACAGAAAAAATTTAGGCTTCTGATCCCTCTAAAGCGCCGCGGAACCGCCGCACTTACCCCATATTTACGGCGGATCCGCGGCCATTTAGTGGCGATGGGCTTCGAAATTTTTCCTGTAGCCCCATGACTTGGAATTGTGATTTTTTAATATCCTGTTTTGGCCCAGGTTTCTGTGAAGTGTTGGTTTTGCTATTGGGGCCAATTTAGAACTTAGTCGATCGATATTTTAAGCGTGCGTTTAACAGTACATACATTTCTATCTGCGACCGTGAATGTCACTCGATCGGTAAACCCGTCTAACTGGTATATGTTCTTTTAGACGAGTTTGCGAACGTGACATTCACGTTGATGTTCTGTGTTGTGCTGTGATGTTGGTTGGATCGTCGTGGTGGATAGCTATGGTGCAATGTTAGTAAAGTTTAGATTCATTTGTACATTTGATATTGCGGGGTGAGCATCCGACATGTGGACTGCCGTCACTGCCAGTTTGTATATTATTCTTTTGGGGCACGACCGGGCTGAGGTCGATGTCACCCTTGTATATTATTTTATTTTCTGTACTAGGATTACCCCGAGGTGGAGTGCACGAATAGCCAGGTTCTAGAGAGCAACTGGTCCGCATCTCAAGGCATTCAGACGGAAGGGACCTTACTCTAGAATTGGCGGGCTATTCGCTGCACTCGTAGGGGGTATAGGTTGACCCAGAAAGGGTGCTCAAGTTACCGGATTCCGTGAAGTGCTGGGTGGTCCATTCACGTTGCTGAAGGGGGATGCCTCGCTTATGGTTTTACGGGTAACTTGCCGCGCTCGTAGGGGTCTAGGTTTCATTGCACAGGCTATCCACACGACAGGGAACGTCGGGTCTCACTTGTGGCTCAAGTGAAACTTGGGGCTCCAGATTATCCACCATTCTGTGATGTTGCTTTATATCATGCCTGGGACGATTGTTATATATTTATATATATACTAGTAGATGTTGTATATGTTTTGCACCCCCGCTAGCCCAGTCCCCGCTCTGTCGTTAGTTAAGTAACATAACGGGTGATGACGGGACCCAGTGGCGAATGCGGATGGCATATACGTATATTTTATTTTCGCTCTTTTCTGGTGTGATTAATTGATGGGGCTGCATTGATTCTTATCAATGCAAGGATAAAACAAACCTATATATGATGTTGTTGGAACCAAGTTTTTTAAAAACTGACATTACAGACGTTCTCTTTTGCTTTGCACAGTGGTATTCAGTTTAGAATATCCTGCACCTCATTCAACGGGGCAAGGCCGAGATCCCTTCATCGGGAGTGACCCCTTGAGTAAAAGTTTGCGTCAACGTAATAACTTCACTATAGTCATTTCCTTTTGCTTTGCATCGTGGTATTCAGTTTGGAATATCCTGCACCTCATTCTACGAGGAAAGAGCCGAGATCCCTTCACCGGGAGTGACCTCTTTAGCAAAAGTTTTCGCCACTATATATTTATAAAACCACTTGATTCCTTCAACGATATCAAGTTCATTACGTTAAAGGTTTTTCGCCAAAAACCAGTCGTAGCCCTTCGTCATTTCAGATAGGTATCTCGTAGTATTCGTGCTATGTACGTTGGTCTCTATCAAGGCATAGTGTACGGTAGCTGCGTGATGCGTGTCTGTAGCATGGATATGCGATTATCTAGGACAGCCGCATAGTCACGTTGGTCTCTATCAAGGGCTTGTGCGGGTGGGTTTAGATCAATCTTGGATAATGACGGGTTGAACTTGACTAGCGACTTATGGCACGTTGGTCTCTATCAAGGCCATGAAGTCGTTAGGGGTAAAAATCATATCGGGAGTTTCAAACATATATGAAACTTGTCAGGCTTGCGCATACCTTCTGGAGTGTGGTGACTTGAGTGGCTTCCATCAAGTTATCATGCGATGATAGTCGGATCCCGATTCCCACTGGTGAGTAGGATTACTCCTCGGTTGATTCCGACTAATTCTCCTTTTGGGTTTGGAGGAGAATTCGAGGAAACAGTGGGAGCCATCCAGATTAGATAAAATGATTAAACTTTCTGGTCTAGGTTAGAGTGCACGCTGAGTGTTTCTTCTCTCTCTCTGGCTGCGACTATGACCTGACCTTTGACTAAAACTCATAAACCAAGTTAACTGAACCTTCTTAAAACACTTTGGCTTTTGGAATATCACAGTGTCGCATATATCATTGCCACTTCTATATCACTTTTGCATTTCTCCAGAACACCTCGTATCACTACGAACGTCCACTTCCATTGGATAAATCCATCGTATGGTTATATACGAACTCGTACGAACTTTTTCGAGGATGGATTCTGGTTCTGGAGAGATAGAATAGGATTATTCGGTTGTCTTTTCCCTTTACCTTCTCTCAGGTTGTGAGGGCTCCTAGGATTAGGAGAGGGTACACCTATTGAGATTATTGGATAGTCTTCTTCCAAACCATAGGCAGGTGCCGAACGGTAGGGAAGGAAGAAAACCAATTAAGCTTAAGTGTGGTGTACAGAAGGTAATAAGTAAAGACATATAAAGGATTAGAATAATGGCAATGGAAATTGCGACTACCATCATTCACGACAAAGACCGGGTATACCCCTGCCACTCCCACATCCATTTTGCATTTCTCCAGGACACTCCGTATCACTACGGATATCCAATTTTATTGGATAAATCCATCGTATAGTTACATACGAACTCGAAGGAACTTTTTTCGAGGATGGATTCTGGTTCAGGAGAAATAGAATAAGATTATTCAGATGTCTTTTCGCATTACCTTCTCTCAGGTTGCAAGGGCTCCTAGGATTAGGAGAGTACACCTATTACGCTTATTGGATAGTCTTCTTCCAAACCTTAGGATGGTGCTGAAGGGTAGGGAAGGAAGAAAACCAATTAGCCTAAAGAAGGTGTACAGAAGGTAATAAGTAAAAACATAATAAAGGGATTGGAGTGAGGGCAGGTAAGTATATGGTTACTGTCATGATTCAGGATAATGGAAGAGGCATTACTAGGAATACCAGTTAATCCTTTCGAAACATTTTCATGTTTCAGTTTCACTGTGCGATGTTAATTGAAAACTGTTTTCCCAATTGGAATCTAACTCCAAGGTATGTATTTACCAGATCAGTTTCTCACATCTGTATGTTATTACAGATAGTGAGTAGGAGTAAGATATTGGGAATTAGATGATTAGATCCTCTTTATATCGGAATTCGTTGTAATTGGTGATATTTGAGGAAATCATCTGGATTTTGCCGGATGGAAAATATTTGGTTTTGAATATCCGTTGTTATGCACCAATTTCAAACTGATATATTTGTACATTTATTTTATAAAGTGAGATATAACTTTTTGATATTATGTCTGTGACATTTACCTATATCAGCTGGAGATTAGGTAAGGTGCATTCAACAGCGGTGTAATTCTTCTTAACCATAGTACAGTTTTTCAACCTACGACGCACAGTTTGAGTTATTGAACTCAGGGGACTTATACAAAGTATTGTATGTTGTCCAGTGTCCATTTGGACAATGGGGTTGGTACTCGCACTGCATTATGTTTACTCATAACTTCTCTGATTCTAGACCTGTATTTCGTTGAAATGCAAGGTTCAGATTTTGAGAAGTTATAGGTATAAGAATAAAGTAGAGAACCATTTGTTGGAAGTATCAGGATTCTTCGAGGAATTCGAAGATGTAGATACTTGTGTTTGGTATTCCACTGATAGTAATGGTTTTGAGAACTTGCTTCTCTTTTGGATTACTCATATATGGATGCACTCCTAGATGAGTAATGCTGAATGGCCTTTTTCCATTTGGTTGATATGCACTGAAGACAGCTGCATGATTTGAATCTGGTTCCAATTAAATTAGTGCTTTTGTTTCTATATTAGATACATATAGAATCAATTTATATCTTAACGATGTTAAGGTATAGGGAGTTGTCCGGCTGATTCTTAAAACCAGAATCCGGATAAACTCAAGGCAGGTTTCAGTAATGGCTGTTTATGGGTTATCCCGGGATTTGACGAGGGTTAACTTTCTACCATCAGGAAGATCAATATATATATTGTTCTTGACTCACCACAATTTTAATAAAATGGATTTTTTCAGAAAAACATAAGTGGGAGTATGGTAGAACTGGAAGTAATTCCAGAACCATAAACGATCACTGAAGATTTAATAGAACCTAAGGATTCAATTAGTTTCGACATTCCATTAGCCACTCCACAGATTTGTTGGGTAACCTCAGTCGCCCGAGAGGTACTTCGGTTTTCTCAGAGACGGTGATAGGGAGGTTCTTGTTTACCCAGACTTGCGATTTGCTGCTGTTCTAGACTATAAGACCCCGCAGAAGGATGAGTATAGCGTCGTTCTAAACTAGGTTTAGAAGTGCACGTATATATGACCCTGCTAAAGGGTTGTTGTAGTCAGTGGGAGAAGCAGAAGCATAGTGAGCAAGTAGCTTATGTCTATTTATAGACCAAAGCAGGCATAGCGGAAATAGATCATCTAATTTTGATATGACAGTCATAGGCTTTGACTTCTTCAGAATAGGAGATAGATCTGGTAAGAAGGTAGTAGAGAGTGATGTCCAGGTATTTGGGATGACATGCACTTGATAGGAAGAGACATTCCTATACTACGATCGGTTGTACTATGGTTGTCACAAAGTTGTTTCTCCACACAGGATATAGATATAATATCAAGTTTTCTGGTTACTAAATCTATGGTTTTTGATCTAGATTCGGGAAGTATCCCAATTTGGGTACTTTGACATTATTCTAAAGACATTTTAGAATGGACGACTCCTGGCATGGTGGTGTACCTGCAGGTGATGGAGTCACCCTCTCTAAAGGTGTCTTACAGACTAAAGGGGAGAGGGATCTGCATGATTAGCATATCACTTGCTTAGGCAATTGAGTTAATCATGAAATGTCAAGTACCACACCAGATGTTGTTTTTGCACTGGCTGCAATAAACATATATTAATCCAATCCTGGAGAAACATTAGGAAGCAGTTTATGAACATAAGTGAATGTTCTTGGGATATGGTAACGGCAGCCTCCTTCAGGAGACGGTTATCATTTCAGGCTTCCAAGGTAACCTGGATGACAGAGTGACTGTCAGAATTATAGTTTTTCCCTCTTCTGGGGGACAGAATGTTGGACAGGTGGTCCAAGAGGATACTGTGGAAGGCATGGCGCATGTTACTGATTAAATTCAGTGGAAGATACAGTCTAAGTGTTTTCCTGGATTTGGAGTTCATTCGTGAACTGGGTCCTATCAGATATCCAGACAAATTCTAAGACAGGTATTGCTCATTTCGAGAGATAGTTTTCTCCGCGAAGTTGAGATATAGAGAGATACAGAAAGAAACATTGGAGCGGATTCACTCACTGAGGCTATTTCTCGAACGCAGTCATTTTCGCAAACGGGCTTTGAGAAACTGATTAGTAGAGAAGTTGGGTGTTCGGTATCACACGAGCTGTGAGTATGCGACATCGCAATAATTGGTCTTAAGTGCAAGTGGGAGATTGTTTGCTATAGTGCCCTCAAGGCAATTATCATAGTCGCGGACTTGTGATTTTGATGATTGAGTGATGACCTATACCGATAAAATAGTCTTACTCAAGATGATAGTATGCTATCTGGTTTGTTTTTATCATCATGTTGATAAAGCCCATAGGATTCTTGCTTGACTGCCAGCATTATGATGGTGATTATATATGTGGGAGCTGGGGTCTATAAGCACATCCTTAAATGTCCCTAGTCGTAGGAGTATCGAGACCGGGCATCGATACTCCAGTGTAGACTAGTGTATACTGATCAAGACCCCGACAAGGGGCGGTGGCCAGGTCTCACAAACCATTGGTGTTAGTTTGTTCACCTAAGATAGTATACATGTTAGTTATGTATATGCCCTAGAGGCCATTGTTGTACATATGATGTATATTATGATGGATGCTTGGATATATACGGAGAGGACTTTCTTGCTCGTCATGATAGTATGCTATTTGGTTTCACTTTATCTTAACATGTTGACT
Organism: Agapanthus africanus; assembly: GCA_030015575.1. Classification (NCBI taxonomy): domain Eukaryota; kingdom Viridiplantae; phylum Streptophyta; class Magnoliopsida; order Asparagales; family Amaryllidaceae; genus Agapanthus; species Agapanthus africanus. The sequence continues at coordinate 722,605,267 of JASDDO010000024.1, forward strand.
TGTATTGGTTTACTGTCTTTCTCTCACATGTTGATAAAGCCCTTAGGATCTGTACTCGACTACTGGGGTTATGATGAGATCATACTAGTGGGGCCATGGTAGTCGATGAGTACATCCTATAAATGTTCCTAGTCGAGGGTATATCGAGACAGGGCATCGATACACCAGAGTAGACTAGCGTATACGCATCTTGACCCATATGATAGGCGATGGATGATCCCATATCCATCGGTGTTTGACATCAAGGATGGTGTACGGGTGCTCAATGGAGACTGGGTACACTGGACGGACTCGCCGAGAACTCCCAGATGGTGATATACCACACGTCAGATGGCAGTTCTCCGGTGACACTGGTACAGGGTAGTCTGTAGAACCGAGATCGTCATAGAGTCTTGTGTGATTCCCACTGTGCTTTGATTTCCACATTACCACGCCCAAGAGGGCGTGCAAAATGGTGGCTTTTGGGTGCAGTCCCGAATCACATGGAGGCAATGAGCGATAGGAGGGGATTCGTCTCTCCCGGTATAGGGAGTTGGTGTTGTGCTGTGTTCGATTGGCTATAACTGGAAGACCCTGGCCAGGGCTGATATATAGAGATATACTGGTAAGTGTTACCAGTAGTTTCTCGACCTGTTATGAGCCTCACATCGACACGACTTATTGGTTACTGGGGTCTGACGTATACCACCCCTAGACTTGATATGCGACATATCAGACGAACAGACCGGACTGTACGGAAGTGTTACTGATTGGATTCACAGGAGAACAGACAGGCTAGCTTGTTGATCTTCTGATCGCTCAATACCTGGGTGGCTGTTACGTTTAGCTGACCGCTTGCAGCTTGTGGGTGTTTGATATGATCATCACCTGCTACCGGCGTATTGACGATTCTTTAGAGTCCTACACAGAGGTTTCTTGGCTCAGGCAAAACGGAGTAGAGGAACATATCTGATATGTGCATGACCGAGGATAATGCGATATGTGATACCGTACTATATTCTCGCAATATTTAGATATGAACCGGGTCATCGGATCAAGTGTTGATTCGATGAATCAGTACATGATATATTAGTCGGTTATATTCGATATAGCCGGATTGTCGGATCAAGTGTTGATTCGATGATTTAATGTATAATAATATATATGATATATTATATTACATTATCTAATATTGGCTCGCTTTATTATTTCATTTTCTCACCGGATAATACATTAATATATATGCGATATATATTAATTGTATTATTTTCTTTTGTTACAAATATAATATATATGTGATATATATTATAGTAACATGATATGATTTATTATGAAACATGTTTAGTGATGATAATTAGAGATTTTGGTTTGATTAGGGTTAGCTCCTTCTTGTTCATTCTAGAAGGATTTCTTTTTGTCTTGGTTAAGATATTATGGTTGATATTTATCTATGGCACATTCCTTAACCTAACCAAACCCTAGCTCTAGTTTATTCTCTACAAAGGTTAAGCTTCTCATCCTTGACTATGGTTCCATAATCAATCATATATTCTTTACTACTATTCATCACAAAAGGATTATCTTTTTCATTCATCATCTTCTTCTTTCCTTAGCTTTGAGAAAGCTTACTTGAAATTTCTTTTGTGATGATTTCATATGAGATTATGATATAAAAAGAAAGCTTAAATACTACTCCATCATTCTCATCTAATCTAGCCCATTAGATTAGGGTGTTCACCTCATTAGAGTGAGAGAGCTTCAGCTATTGCAACTTCGACGTAGATCATCGGAGAAGCGGAACACTACAAGCTAGCATGGATCATTCGAATCGTGGAGCCTCTCTTGAGTCCGGGAGATCGTGGATCGCGGCGAAGGGACTTCTACTCGGAGCTTATGAAGTGAAGGAGCAGACTACAAAGGTTGTAATCCCACACACTTAGTGGTAAAGATGTTTACTTGCATGTTAAACCCTAATAATCTAGCAAAGATCCCGGCTTTGGGTTGTTCGGCACGTCTAAAATTTTATTCGGGCATGTTTGATACCTTATGGACCCTCACAAGAGTGCCTAGGAACCCTACAGTGGTATCAGAGCCTAGCTAGAGCATTAGGCGACGTGTATACGAAGTTAAAACTCCGATCGAACCCGATACGACGAAAATGAACCCCTCTCTTGATATTTTTCAAAAATGCGATTTTTTCTGAATTAAAAATACCTAAAAAAAATTAGCAGGCAATTTTAAGAATAACGGTGAAAAACGATGACGTCATCCTTACATACAGCCGCGGAACCGCGGCCGTACCTTGCTTAGGCCGCGGATCCGCGGCAGTAATGTTTGATTTGACCCTTCTGTTTTCACAGTAATTCCCTATGCTGCTTATATACTTTCTGGGTATTTTTCATTCTGACTCAAGTGTTGAGTGTTCTGGGGTTTATTTTGTAATCGTTGATTCGATCGAAAAATTTAAATTCGTTATTATTTCCGGATATTTAGAAACTGTTAAAATGTTCGAACGGATATCATTAACTCATTTTTTCCTGGCACGAAAAACTTTCAAGTGTTGAATTTTTATCGGGTTTAAATCTTTCGGAATAATGTGCAAGTAACACGGTGGACCCTCTAGAAGACAACAAACCTTAACTCGATTATGTGACCGTCTTGAACTGCCTCTAAACCTTAGGGTTTGGGGCAGTACGGCGTGCCATATGTGAGGCGTTGGCTTGACCCTTCTACGGCTGGATCACTGGTACTGTGACATATTCTGGGATTATTCGAACTCCGCTCAAGTGTTGAGCTATTTAGGAAATTTTGGGTATTTGATTATCTGTTCGAAAAGTTTAATACTGTCTATTTATCTAGAATGTGATACAATATGTGGAATTCATAGAGTTAGGCATGAAATACGAAGTATGTGATATTTCGGATTTACGATGTCTAAAGCGATTGTGGATTCCAAATATTTTAGTTTTACAATTTCTTTTCTGTGACCGTAAGTGTAGTATGTAGTTTTATTGCCGGTTTTCGTTGCTATACATCAATGACGATTGGTGTATGCATACTTATTTACGTTGATGATATGTGATATTATGTGTTGCTGTGATATGTTATATTGGATCGTCGTGTTCTGAATAGCCGGGGTTTTTATGTGAGATGAGGGTTTTTATTTTCATTCATGTAAAATTCATTTGTATGTAATATTCTTTTATTGGGGCACTTCCGGGATGAGGTTGATGTCACCATTGTATATTATTTACTTTTCCGCATTAGGTAAACCCAAGGAGGGGAGCATAAGTAACCGGGTTCTAGGGTCCAGTGGGAGACCATCTCGAGGAGTCGAGACCGGGTCTCCTAACCCTAGAATTGGCAGTGTTACTTGCCGCTCTCGTAGGGGTCTAGGGATGTGGGTTTGGCTATTCATCGCGACCGTGGAATCCGTGTTTTATACAGGCTCGTATTCAAAACACGGACGTCCTAGTATATCCAATATTTCATATATGTTCTTCTGCTGCAATGTTCTGTGATGAGATCATATTACTGCCTGAGACGAATGCTTATACTATATATATATGCTGATATATAAATATTACTGCTTTCGTTTCTTCTGTGATGCTTAGGAAGCATAAGCTGATGGGATTTTATTAATGAGATTAATAAAAAGAAAAGAAACCTAAAGATGTTGTAGAATCAAAACTTTATAAAAAGGGTAGCTACAGTTTTGCTTTGCATAGCGGTATATATGATATACCCTGCACCTTATTCGATAAGGAAAGAGCCGAGATCCCTTCACCGGGAGTGACCTCTTTAGCGAAACTGGAAGATGCTACAAAACTCGGTTTGTCTTTTGATTGCTTTTAGAGTTTTGCTTTGCACAGCGATGTATATGATATGTCCTGCACCTTATTCGATGAGGAAAGAGCCGAGATCCCTTCACCGGGAGTGACCTCTTTAGCAAAACAAGAAAAGCCTCAAAAGCACTCCTTTTCAAAATTTCACATGATTCTACGACGATATCAAGTTCATTACACTCATGGTTTTCTGAAAAACCTGTGTAGCCCTCCGTCATTTCAGATAGATATTATTTATTATTCGTGTTATGTTTGTTGACTTAGTCAAGGCGTAGTGTACGGTAGCTAAATAGTGTTTATCTGCTAAAACATGAGATGTGATTGGATTAGGGTATTCACACGGCCTTGTTGACTCAGTCAAGGGTCGTACGGGTGGGTTTAATTCAATCGGGAAATGTACGGGTTGAACTTGACTTGCGATTTATGGTTTGTTGACTTAGTCAAGGTCATAGATCGCTAGGGGAAAAATATTATCGGGAATTTCAGGTGTTGAAATTTGCAATGAGATTGCATACCTCCTATGAGATAGTTGGATCCCGATACCCACTACAAGTAAGTGTTACTCCTGGGAGAGTTTTACACAGGACAATTAGCCGATCAAGTAGGTGTCTAGAAAAGTGTTAACGGGGTTACGCCTCTGGGAAAACGAGGTTTACTTTAATTAGGTCCGTGCGAAAGCACGGGGAACCTCCCTCAAGTACCGACACTGATCCGGCTGAAAGATTGACGGAATTGTAGGGTGTAATTAATCCCAGCTAATCTTACCTTTTAGGGTTTGAAGGAAGATTTGATAAAAACAGTGGTAGACATCCTGATTAGATAAGATAATAACCAATCTAATCTTGCAAGAGCATACGCTAAAGTGTTTTCTTCTCTCTCTCCACGTAGCGACCATGTTAGGCCATAATCAAGATAATAATATGGATGTATTGACTGAACCCGCTTATTATACTGAGCAGGGGAACGTTGAACCCGTTCTTTCTTATAAGAGTTATAAGACTGAACAGGGAATAGGAGAATATCTGGATTCTCAAGCCGCCCAAAAGAACATGCATGTTGATGCATCTTCTTCGGGTGTGTTAGTTATTGAGAATTGTTTCTCAGTTCACCCTACGTCCTGGGTATTAGATATCGGATCAGGATACCATATATGTAAATTGTTACATGGGCTACGAAAAGGTAGAGAACTGGGAAAAGGTGATCATTCCGTTCAAGTAGGAAATGGTGCAAGTATTGCAGCCAAAGCAATTGGCGAATATCACCTAGTATTGCCAAGTCGTAATACACTGATTCTGAATGAGTGCTATTATATACCGAACATGATGTGCAACATTATATCATTTTCTTTATTAAGTAAAGAAGGATATAATTTTATAGTAAAGGATAATGTTATGAACATATTCCTAGATCAAAAGTTGATTGCATCAGGCTCGTTACATAATGGCATATTCATTCTAAATCAAAATACAGTCCTCAATATACAAAACACACACAAGAGGAAAATTTCAGAAATGAACGAATCCTTCTTGTGGCATTGTGGACTTGGCCATATCAATGAGACACGGCTAGCTAAGTTACATAAAAATGGATATTTGAATTCATTCGAATTATCATCTTATGATACTTACTATTCATGTCTCAAAGGAAAAATGACCAAAGCTCCGTTTAGTGGACACGGAGAAAGAGTTACGGAACTCTTAGGACTGGTACATAGTGATGTATGCGGTCCCATTTCTACACACGCCAGGAACGGTTCTTCCTACTTCATTATATTCACTGACGATCTCTCTAGATACGGGCATGTGTTCCTGTTGAAACACAAGTCTGAAGCTTTTGAGAAATTCAGAGAATATAAGCACGAAGTAGAGAACCAAACGGGAAAAAGTATTAAGATCCTTCGATCTGATCGAGGAGGAGAATACTTGAGCAATGATTTTCTGGATTATCTAAAAGAGAACGTGATTCTCTCTCATCTTACTCCTCCTTATACACCACAGCACAACGGTGTATCGGAACGGAGAAATCAGACCCTATTAGATATGGTGCGCTCTATGAGCGAAGCTGAGCTACCTATTTCCTTCTGGGGGTATGCGCTTGAGACAGCCATATACATATTGAATCTAGTTCCGTCTAAATCTGTACCTACCACACCATATGAGATATGGAGTGGGAAGAGACCATATTTTAAACGAGTTAAGATATGGGGTTGTCCGGCCTATGTCAAAAGGCAAAATCCGGACAAACTCGAGGCACGATCAGTTCTTTGCAAATTTGTGGGATATCCAAAGAATTCTCAAGGATATTTTTTCTACCACGCTGAGGAACAAAAAGTGTTTGTTGCTCAACATGCCACTTTTTTGGAAAAGGAATTTCTTGCAAAAGAAATTAGTGGCAAAGAGGTAGAGCTGGAAGAGGTTCCAGCACCACAAACTACATCTGATGATTTGTTGGAACCAGAAGATTCAGTAGTACCCGACGAACCCCAGCCTCTCCGCCGATCTAGTAGGGTTTCTCGTCCACCTGAGAGATACTACGGTTTTCTCATTGATGGTGGAAGCGAGGATTGCATCATGGAAGAAGATGACCCAACTAGTTTCGAGCAGGCCATCACGAGTGGTGACTCTGTGAAATGGCTGGATACAATGCGATCTGAGATGGAATCCATGTACACCAACAAAGTATGGACTTTGGAAAATGCACCTGAAGGGGTAAAATCCATTGGGAGCAAGTGGATTTTTAAAAAGAAATTTGGTGTAGATGGAAAAGTTGAGACTTTCAAATCTAGACTTGTAGCAAAGGGTTTTCGTCAACGACCAGGTGTGGATTATGAAGAAACCTTTTCTCCAGTGGCTATGCTTAAGTCCATCTGGATCTTACTTGTCATTGCTGCATACCATGACTACGAAATCTGGCAAATGGATGTTAAGACCGCCTTTCTAAACGGTGATTTAGAGGAGTGCGTGTACATGACTCAGCCAGAGGGCTTCGTAGATAGTGGGAGCAGCGGAAAGGTGTGCAAGCTGCTTAAATCCATTTATGGGTTAAAGCAAGCATCGCGGAGTTGGAACATATGTTTTGACGTTGTAGTCAAAGAGTTTGACTTCATCAAAAATATAGATGAACCTTGTATCTATAAGAAGGTAGCAGAGAGTAAGGTTGTCTTCCTCGTATTGTACGTGGATGACATACTCTTGATAGGAAATGATATTCCTATGATACAATCAGTCAAGCTCTTCTTATCACAAAGATTCTCAATGAAAGATCTAGGTGATGCCTCCTGCATATTGGGAATCATGATCTATAGAGATAGATCTAAAAGGATATTGGGATTGTCCCAATCCAGGTACATTGACACCATACTAAAGAGGTTTAGTATGGAAGAATCCAAGCGTGGGAACCAACCCACGATCTCTGGACTCACTCTCTCCAAAGAGATGTCTCCCAAGACTGATTTGGAGAGAGCTCGCATGCAAGGGATAACCTATGCTTCAGCAGTAGGCTCTATCATGTATGCGATGCTATGTACCAGACCCGATGTAGCATACTCACTAAGTGTAGTGAGTCAGTATCAAGCAGATCCTGGAGAGAGTCACTGGACAGCTGTGAAGAACATTCTTAAGTACTTGCGAAGGACTAGAGACATGTTCTTGGTGTATGGTAACGGAGAACTCCGGGTGGAGTCCTTTACCGATTCCAGCTTCCAAAGTGATAAGGACGATTCTAAGTCGCACTCGGGATTTGTCTTTACCCTCAATGGAGGGGCGGTATGTTGGAAGAGTTCCAACAGGATACCATTGCAAACTCGACGATGGAGGCTGAATACATCGCTGCCAACGATGCTGCCAAAGAGGCTGTCTAGATTAAGAAGTTCATTAGTGAACTTGGTGTGGTTCCATCCATTGAGCATCCAATACCTCTGTATTGCGATAACAATGGAGCTGTGGCTTTGGCCAAGGAACCTAGGTCCCATCAGAAGTCCAGACATATTCTGAGGCGGTATCACCCGATCAGGGAGATAGTTGATCGCCGGGAGATCGAGGTCGGGAGAGTAGATACGAAGGACAACACTGCGGATCCACTCACGAAGGTCATTCCCCAAATAAAGTTTGAGAGATTATTCGAGATGCTAGGTATGGGATACTACAACAGCTGGCCTTAGTGCAAGTGGGAGATTGTTAGTTATGTATATGCCCTAGAGGCCATTGTTGTACATATGATGTATATTATGATGGATGCTTGGATATATACAGAGAGGACTTTCTTGCTCGTCATGATAGTATGCTATTTGGTTTCACATTATCTTAACATGTTGACTTGTATTGGTTTACTGTCTTTCTCTCACATGTTGATAAAGCCCTTAGGATCTGTACTCGACTACTGGGATTATGATGAGATCATACTAGTGGGGCCACGGTAGTCGATGAGTACATCCTATAAATGTTCCTAGTCGAGGGTATATCGAGACAGGGCATCGATACACCAGAGTAGACTAGCGTATACGCATCTTGACCCATATGATGGGCGATGGATGATCCCATATCCATCGGTGTTTGACATCAAGGATGGTGTACGGGTGCTCAGTGGAGACTGGGTACACTGGACGGACTCGCCGAGAACTCCCAGATGGTGATATACCACACGTCAGATGGCAGTTCTCCGGTGACACTGGTACAGGGTAGTCTGTAGACCCGAGATCGTCATAGAGTCTTGTGTGATTCCCACTGTGCTTTGATTTCCACCTTACCACGTCCAAGAGGGCGTGCAAAACGGTGGCTTTTGGGTGCAGTCCCGAATCACATGGAGGCAATGAGCGATAGGAGGGGATTCATCTCTCCCGGTATAGGGAGTTGATGTTGTGCTGTGTTCGATTGGCTATAACTGGAAGTCCCTGGCCAGCGCTGATATATAGAGATATACTGGTAAGTGTTACCAGTAGTTTCTCGACCTGTTATGAGCCTCACATCGACACGACTTATCGGTTACTGGGGTCTGACGTATACCACCCCTAGACTTGATATGCGACATATCAGACGAACAGACCGGACTGTACGGGAGTGTTACTGATTGGATTCACAGGAGAACGGACAGGCTAGCTTGTTGATCTTCTGATCGCTCAATACCTGGGTGGCTGTTACGTTTAGCTGACCGCTTGCAGCTTGTGGGTGTTTGATATGATCATCACCTGCTACCGGCGTATTGACGATTCTTTAGAGTCCTACACAGAGGTTTCTTGGCTCAGGCAAAACGGAGTAGAGGCACATATGTGATATATGCAGGACCGAGGATAATGCGATATGTGATACCGTACTATATTCTCGCGATATTTAGATATGAATCGGGTCATTGGATCAGGTGTTGATTCGATGAATCGGTACGTGATATATTAGTCGGTTATATTCGATATAGCTGGATTGTCGGATCAAGTGTTGATTCGATGATTTAATGTATAATAATATATATGATATATTGTATTACATTATCTAATATTGTCTCGCTTTATTATTTCATTTTCTTACCGGATAATACATTAATATATATGCGATATATATTAATTGTATTATTTTCTTTTGTTACAAATATAATATATATGTGATATATATTATAGTAACATGATATGATTTATTATGAAACATGTTTAGTGATGCTAAAAAGAGATTAGGGTTTGATTAGGGTTAGCTCCTTCTTGTTCATTCTAGAAGGATTTCCTTTTGTCTTGGTTAAGATATTATGGTTGATATTTATCCATGACACATTCCTTAACCTAACCAAACCCTAACTCTAGTTTATTCTCTACAAAGGTTAAGCTTCTCATCCTTGACCATGGTTCCATAATCAATCATATATTCTTTACTACTATTCATCAAAAAAGGATTATCTTTTTCATTCATCATCTTCTTCTCTCCTTAGCTTTGAGAAAGCTTACTAGAAATTCCTTTTGTGATAATTTCATGTGAGATTATGATATAAAAAGAAAGCATAAATACTACTCCATCATCCTCATCTAATCTATCCCATTAGATTAGGGTGTTCACCTCATTAGAGTGAGAGAGCTTGAGCTATTGCAATTTCGACGTAGATCATCAGAGAAGCGGAACACTACAAGCTAGCATGGATCGTTCGAGTCGTGGAGCCTATCTTGAGTCCGGGAGATCGTGGATCGCGGCGAAGGGACTTCTACTTGGAGCTTATGAAGCGAAGGAGCGGACTACAAAGGTTGTAATTCCTCACACTTAGTGGTAAAGATGTTTATTTGCATGTTAAACCCTAATAATCTAGCAAAGATCCCGGCTTTGGGTTGTTCGATACGTCTAAAATTTTATTCGGGCATGTTTGATGCCCTATGAACCCTCAAAAGAGTGCCTAGGAACCCTACAATACAGGTGCTCATTAGGTTATGAGTATACTGGACGGACTCGCCGGGAACCTGCTAGTTGGTATTATACCTATTGTCAGATAGAAGTTCCCAGGTTACATGTGTATAGGTTAGTCTATCGACCTGAGATCGTCATTTGTCTCGTGTTAGTTCCCACTGTGCTTTGATTACTACCCTACCACGGCTCAAAGGAGTCGTGCAAACAGGTTTTAGTTGGGTACAGTCCCGAGCCACATGGAGACAGTGATCGGGTCGTCGGGGATTTGTCTCTCCCGGTATTGGGGGTTGATGTCGCGTTGTGTACGGATGGCCATCACCATAAATCCGTGGCCACGGTGGACGAGAATTACCGATCTAGGATCGATAGTTTCTCAGGTGGTGATGGGTTTCATACCGACACTAAATGTCGCGTTGTTGGGGGTCTGACTTTATCCACCACCCTAGACTCGATATGCGATACTCTTAGACGAACAGACCGGACTGTACGGATATTGTCACTGTCAGGCTCAGTAGGGGTTCAGGATGAGTTTTCTCGTCGGCCTCCCTTTCGCTCAATACCTGGGTAGCCATTACATACAGCTTGTGCCGCTGAAGTGCTTGTGGTTAAACCCACTGCCAGCGTCTTTACGAGTCTTTAGAGTCCCACACAGAGGGTTTTCACGGTTCAGGAGATATGGTGTACATGAAGCATGTTGATACATACAGGTGTCCGATTAAGTATGTGCATGCTGCGCAGACTTTAATCGGACGGTTGATAATACTAGCGGCTTAGGATTCAGCCAGTTTATTAAATCAGGTTTTGATTTAATAATTTACATATGTATTTATATATATGTATTCTAGTATTATTGTTCACTATTCGTTTTCTCTCTTGGCTATTCGTATTTTTGTACGAATACGCGTATATTTATTTCGGTACATGTGCCGGGAAGTATTCCGTATTTTATACAGAATGGCTTCTAGATGATGGCACCTCATTATTGATTTTCCATTTATGGAAAATTCTTTTGTTTCATAATGAGGTGGAGAGTGTGAGGTGGCATGGCATAGTGTTGAGCATGGTTTTGTGCATGTAGCAAAGGATGGGCACTTATTTGTTTAATGGTTAATTTGGATATGATATTTTTTTCTTTTGGAGAATGAGAGGGGAAGGGGGGGCCGGCCACTTAATGAAGTTGGGGGGTTCTTTTCATTTGGGATTATTACAATTCATTACACATCACACCCTCACTCTCTCATGCTCTCAAGAAAAAGACTTAGCCATTTTTGTTGCCTCATGCCAATGCTTCATCACCTCCATTCATCTTCTATGGTTGCTCTCATGAGCACAAGGTTTGAGAGAAAATTGTAGTGACACTTTCATACACCCCCACTCTCCATCGCTAGCGACTTAGGAGCGTCGGTTACCTCGTTCGACGAGGTTGGAGCTTACGACATTTCCCTTGGGTGGATCATCGGAGACGGAGGAAGACCGGCAACCAAACATCATCAAAGGATCACTAGGAGCTTGGAATGAAGACCGAAGGACACGGATCAACTCGGTATAACGATTCTAACTCTTAGTTTAGATTGCCAGTTTAGGGTTTAAGGTCGATCCGGGAATCGGGTAGCGGTAGCGCCGGTTTGATAAATTTTTGTTCCGCATTTTGGCCGCGTTTTGGTTGCCGGGGCGCTGCCGCCACCCTTCACATTATGCATTCTGTTTTCATATTATCACATTCATACCTCATACACATAGTATATTTCTACTTGAGGCACTGACATGAGCACATAGGATTATACTTATGTATAGATGTTTACCCTTGCCATCTTATCATGCTTCAGACTTTATCATTTTGAGGTTATATTTTATTGATCGTTTTGACCTAGGATTAAGTCATACATACGATTTCTGCTCGGTGATGTTTTCTACTCACGAGTTAGCAACTCACCCCCGTTGTGCCACAGTTTCTTACAGGTTTTGTCGTACAGGTTTTCATTGCGGCTTTGCTGGAACACTGCTTCTTCCGGGTGATTGCTTTGGTAGGTGGGTTCACTTGCATCGTGACCACCATTGTACCTTTATTTATTTCAGTTGTATCTAGTAAACTCTATCAACCAGACATGTATATTTATTAGACTTAGAAGACTAGATTTGTTTATTCTTTCGACCTTAGAGTCGCGCGTTGTATTATATTGAGTTTTTCTTGGTGTTTTGAGTTTCCTTTTGAGTTTTGATCCTCGCCCATGGCGTTGTATATTATATTGCTTGAGTGGTTGTGACCGTCAATTGACGAAGAGCTAACTCCCGCTTGGGGATGCCTTTATTCATATTATGCATGTTGTATCCTTTTGGAGCCTGTATTTACAAAGGAAACTCTGCCGAAATTTTCAGAAAAGACTTGGGATTTTAAAAATGCATACTTCGACTTATTTTAACAAAACACTTCCTTTTAAAATGGTTTAGATTTCTGGGATTTTGGCTTACTTGAATTAGATGGGGTCATATGGACTTCATATGATTCAAGGGCCAGTCACGTGCCATTTCGGGTCGTGACATATTCCATCACTTTACAAATTTTTACATCGAATGAAAGAAAGAAAACCCTTGTCTCACATCCCCGGCTATTCATCCATGACGATCCAACAAGTTCATACACACAAACCATCATAACAACATCACAGATATGTGCAACCCCGACTAACCTACGTATAACAATTATTCAACATTTTGAAACACATATATACAACACAAAGCTTGTATAGTAACTACGACATTAGAATTCCACACGTAATTAGCAAACTTAACCAATTTTCCAAGACATGAAAATCCAGTGAGCTAAAATTCCAAAACCAGTCGTTTTGAGCCAATCAGGGAGTCGAAACGAACTCGAAACCCGCCCGAATCTTCGCGGAGGCAAAAACACGAAAATTATTATCGAACTGGGGGCCTCGGGGGGGGTACCCACCACCGGGGGACACCATGAGGTGGCCCCCAAAGGGAGGCAGACCCGAGAGTCCCAATTCTTGGTGCTCTCGGGTCACCAGCCCCCAAGGCCACCATATGGTGGTCTTGGGGGTGGTCCCGACTGTTGATCCCCCTGGGGGTGTCCCCGAGGTGCGCACGCTTCACCCCGCGGCTTCTCGGTTCAAACCGTGAGCCTGCGGGGTGTGCAAACAACTCAAAACTTCACTTTTGAAAACTGTTTTTCGACAGTTTTTGCGCGACAAAAACCGGTGGATTTCTAACATCGCTACAAGCTATCTAAGGTTTATGAGAGGCTCTGATACTACTGTAAGTCGATGTCGCGCACCCCATGTGTTCGCGGGGAGGCGGAATTTGCAAAAAATGATTTTTACAGGCTTCGCAACACCGACTAGAACAAAGGATCGTCCATAAACCTTAGCTAGCAAACAACATGAGATTTAATTACTCGGAAAGAATGTTATACCTTATGATACAAGTCCTTCGGGTCTTCTCCGCTGTCCTCCTCATCATCGTAGGCTCCAAGGATCGATCCGGATTGTAGCTTCTTCGTCGGCTTTCTCGAGTCAAAGACGATCCACCCAAGAGTCTATAGTCCGAGCTCCAACCTCAAATCCGAGGTAACTAGGGAAACTAGATTGCTAAACTAGATGGCCTAGGTGATCTAGAAAATGAAGATCGATTTATTTGTCTCTTGGAACCCTAGTTTACTCAACTCATGAGACCTTAAGGGTTTTTTATGTGAGGAAGAAGAAGAGAGTTAGCTTGAGGAAAGAGAAATGGTTTTTGATAATGATAATCATAAAATGAGATGGCTCCCTTGACTTGACTACAAGCATGGAAAGAAAATATCCCACCCAAAATATCTAGTGCCACAAAATATCTCACAAGAAATATCTAGTCAAAGAGTCAAACCAAGTCAAGTGGTCAAACCAAGTCAAATGGTCAAACCAAGACAAGTAGTCAAAACAAGTAGACAAGCCTCAATTATCATTTACAAAAATAACAAATACTTTCCTCCACCTCATAATTATTTTAATCAAGTAAATGGTCAAAACCCTAATGAGGTGTCTCTTTTTATGCCCCTCTCATCCGTATATACATACCCGCATTCGTGTTCCGAGAAACACGAATACAAAGAGACGAAACTGATCCATCAATATAATACTAGGATCCGGCTTAAACCAAAGCCCACTAGTATTATCCGCCCGAACATCATACGCGCACAAGTGCACGTAAGTGATCGAAATCCTGTCGTAAAACCATACGGCCTCTACACTTTTTGTCCGGTGCAGAGAAACTCTTTATGTGGGACTCTAAAGACTCGACACTACGCTGGCAGTGGGTTTAACCACAGGCCGCAAGCAATACTAGCTGCACATAACGGTCCCCAGGTAGATGTCGATAAGAAGGCCGGTGGGGAAAACCCATCCAAACTCCTACTGAGCCTGAATGTGACAATCTCTGTACAGTCCTGTTTGTTCGTCTAAGAGTATCGCATATCGGGCCTAGGGGGCAGTAATCATCAGACCCCTAAAAGCGCAATAAGTCGTGTCGGAGAGTAGCGCAATACACCCTGAGAATCTACTGGAATACCAACTAGTAAATCTCGCTTGTCTTGGCCAAGGATTTTATGTAATGGCCTTCCGAACACAGCGCGATATAATGAATTGGAAGCTTGTGAGGCCCTATTGCAAATCTTTCTTGATTGAAGTCACGGTTGAAATAGAAGCAGTAGCACCGAAGTGGAAGTGGTGAACGAGGTCGACTGAGCTAGCAAAAGCCGGTCAGTTAGTTAGTTGTTTTTTAATTTCTTGCTATTTCACCCTCATATCTTTTATATTTCTATATTTCAACCAAAAACCTTAAAGCTATTCAAAATTTTCCACCTTTATTATTAGGAACACATTTCTATATTTTTAATGAGGTATTTATGAACAGCTTAAAAGATTTTGGGGGTGAAATATCGAAATACAAACTTTTGGTGGTGAGATCTGGAAATATTAAAGATTTAAATATGGAATATGGAGAATTCAGATTTTAGGGTAAAATGTGGAAATATCATAGTTTTGAGGCCGGGGTATTGAAAAACCAAAGATTTGATTCCGAATTAATGTCATGGATAGCTATGGGGCGTTTGGTATATGGTTATCCAGGATGGAATCCTAGATTTCCTAGAAACATTCTCATGCATGCTTTAACACAAATAATACCTGAAAAATTAGGATTACCCGGTAAAAAGATACCCTAAAATTGTAGTCATCTTATTCCCACTTAAATTGGTGTTTATTCGATTCTCAAAATATATTCCCGTTTAATACAACCACCAACACGACCGTGTGTTCACTGACCGTTGGCCATCATCCACTGGTTTAGCGACAGCCGTCGTCCGTCGTGACTACCCTTGTCACCCATTGCCGTCGACCACCAGTCCTTCAACGACCACCACGGGATCCGACCATCGACCCTTCTCTGCTCATCATCGATCGCAGCCGGCCATTGCTATAATCAATCGCAGTCGAGCCCCGTTGTTACGATTGTTGCAATTGCTTAGTCGTTAGGTACCACCTCTCCGCTTATCGCCAATTGTTCATTCCGTGTAGGCTACCACCGCAGCCGCAAAACAACCAATACCTTCATGTTGCACTTACGTATTATCTGGAATGATTAAAACATACCAAAGACATTATTACAACATTTCCTAAATGTGATTTGTTGGCATCACATTCCCGGAGATGTGTTATTCTTGCTAATCTCCATTCCATGTTTCAAGCACCACTTTTTAAGAAGACATTGGAGAGCATTTTTCTTCTTTAATATTATGACTTTTCTTTATAAAAGTAAATGGCTCTTTACATGTTGAGGAGTTTACCTATTAAAATCAAACCACAGATGCACAATAATTAAGTTTTATTTTCTACCAATCACCCTAAAGTTTGTCTCAATTTTACCTTCTAATATTTGTAGATGATATAAAGATAGATAGATATAGTATTGGAGATCGGCCATGCTTACCGCGTATGTTTTAAATAATAAAATAAAATCAATGACTTCATAAGGAATTGGTTTGGTAAAGGAGAATGTTAAAGCTGGGCATTCAATAATTTCCAAACCTCAATCAAAGACCATTGACTTGAGAAAAAGAAAAAGGCCAAAAAGGAAAAGAAAAAAAAACCTACATTCTTCAACATGACATCTTTGCTACCTTTAAGCCTTAACTGATCTTTATATGATCAAATTTCAAATTTAATCACCTGGAAGCAGCACTCTATGATTATGGGTGCCTCATCTCTTATTTGGTCTAACGTTGTCATTGTTGGACCCACATAAAATGGGCAACGATTTGACTTTAGTTTCCATGATTGATCAAATATACTAAATTAAGAAGCAAATAAACTGTACGTATGCAGTAATAGAATTTGCTTACGATCCTAAATTCCAACCCAACATTCAAACAAGAAGAAATTTAGGCAGAAAGGATGGCGACATTCATGATAGCAACCTCCATATTAACCAACAAATCATATCATAGTCTTATAATCTAATGTTCACACAAACAGAAACAAACATAATCCATTTACACACAAAGACTTCGGAAGTGTGCGTGCATATTTTCTATTTCTTCCCTCGGATCGGACAAATTATTATCCACCAAATTAAGGTTCACGGCATGGATTTTGAAATGGTAAAGAACAACGTAGATTGTACGAAAACTAGATCATAAAGACGATGCTCAACCTGTCGGGACGTGCTAAAATATAAGTGTGTTTGATCCTCGGTATTCCGAATAAACTACGGATTTAGCTTGGAACAAAAACTGATGGTATAAGTTTGTATGCTTACTTATGTGCCATGAAAGAGGTTATAGCCCATATGATAGTCAACAAGCTGATGTGAAACGAAAATTCAACCAGTTTGAAACCATGCATAAAAAATAACAAGAACTAACAGGTTCTCTGTGAGATCACCAAAAACTTCAAACATGATTAATTTCAACGTCAAGACAAAGAAAATCCAATAATCCAGAAGACAGAAGAAAAATAATCTGTGAGCTGTTTTGTATTGATCCATAAAATTCGGCTTGATATGAATCAATTTATGTTGACAACACAAACTACAAAACGTGTTTCTCGATGAGTCTAAATCAATTCAAACGTGTTTAGATTGACAAAACAAATTACCAATGGTGGGGAAAATATTCTTTGTAGGGTAGATATGTGAGATTAATGGATCGGGATGGTCTCTCAAAGCCTTGAAGGGTCCAAACCTTTAATGTAAACCGTCCATTTATTTGAACAGTGGAGATGCCTTTAGCTTATACTCATAAATTGAAAAGATATTAAGAAAGATACTAAAATATTATTCTTCCCCTTAATTTTTTGAGAAAAAAATCCCCATCCTCCATTTGTTCGACGCATTAACCCTAAGAAGAATGTGCACTTTAATCGACCTTTTTTACACCAACTTTCTCGTTCTTGTGGTTCTGCTTCTTCCACTCGATCATCTAGTATGAAAACTAAATCTAAGAACTCCTCTACTAATTCTAAAAAAGATAAATATTCTTTTGATGGTGTTGAGGACTCTATTATGATGGAAATTGCTACATCTTATGGAGTGAGTATTAAGGTAAAAAATGTCTTAGCTTTCCCTATTTTTGGGTTAGTTTTGAGATGATCCTTCTTTACTTCGTATATCAAAATCATTATAGGTATCATCGCATCTATCATGGATATCTAGAACACAAGTAAACATGGCAGTTCTACTGTGTCATGGCAACACTGATGATTTGTAGTGTGGCATATATGTCTGTGCTTGTATCACATGGCAATCATTAGTATTTGTACAAGTGTTCTATCGAAGATGTTCAAATATCGCTATCACATGGATATGTCAATCATCGCATTCATATAATAACATTAACGATGACATGCGTGGAAATCCTACAGTGTTATGGCAGTACCAAAAAGGTGTACTGTAACATGCGCGTATGTGATTTGTGCAACATAACAATCATTGGTAGTTGTGCAGTGTTCTATCAGTGTGTTCGTATGAGAATAATAACGCAACTAGCATATATAATCGGTAATCGAAACGCGGCCGTATAAAAAGGTTATCCTAATCGTAATGTGAATAATCGTTAAATGTGGCTAACTTTTATGAGCTACACCATTATAGTTTAAAATAGAACGAAACGTTGTTTTACAAATAAGGAGGCTACAATGTTTTTGAAATATATATTCATCTGAAATTTATAGTACATCCTTGACATTACCATTTAAAAGTAGGAAACGGACCATTAGTTTTTAAAAGAATATAGCTTAACAAACATAGCAATATCCTAATCGGGATATAGCAAGACTTGGCAAGTCAAATACATATCGGCCGTATCCGGCAATCTATCCTCATCATAAACATATCCCAATCGATATCGTATGGATCTATAGTCACGTACACATATCACAATAACCGTATATAACTATATATCCACGCATATATATAGCTTACTAGATACAAACTATATACTAACTTAGTTATAAACTAAGTTATATAACATAACACTATCCTAGATATAGTATAGATATCCTAGTTAATTGGTTGTGGACGTGCTATATGCCATCCACCCGACTTTCCCTATAGATATAAATCTATTCACCGACGTCTCGAGCTAGTCGAAGCCCATGACCGCCTTGTCCGTCCTCGCCGTCTCGAAAATCCCCACAATCGTACCTATAAACGAAATCATGACACGATGGCATAAATATCCAAATCGAAAATGATACAACGAGCGAATTGTACATAGGTTAGAACCTATAACCAACATACGTTAAAAACGACCAAATACCCCCGACGTCGACGTACAAACGTCGAACGATCAAGTCGAGTCACAAAAATCCAAAATCCAAGTTTCAAATATTGGAAAATTGTTAGATATGTATGCCCTATATACCTATATTGTATAGGATGCTAGGCATGTATATGTACAGAACAATCTTTTTTCGAAATTATAGTATGTTATCTGCTTTATCTTCATCTTAGCGTGTGATGTGTAGTATTTCATATTTTTATATACATGTTGATGAAGCCCTTAGAATTATGCTTGACTACCGGGATTATGATGTAGATCATACTAGTAGGGCCTGGGCAGTCTATAAGCATATCCTTTAATTGTTCCTAGTGGAGGGTATATCGAGACAGGGCATCGATATTACCAGAGGAGATTAGTGTGTACGTTTCTCGACCCTGGGGGCGATGGTTGATCCCACAACCATTGGTTTTTGACATCAAAGATTGTACAAAGATGCTCATTGGAGAATGGGTACACCGAACAGGACTCGCTGAGACTCCTACATGGTATATATACCTATTTTCTGATAGCAGTTCTCTGGTGACACTTGTACAGGTTACTATGTAGACCCGAGATCGTCATAGTGTCTTATGTGATTTGCACTGTGCTTTGATTTCCTCCCTACCACGGCTCTACTGAGTCGTCCAAACAGGTGGATTTTGGGTACAGTCTCGAGTTGCATGGAGGCAGTGAGCGATAAGAGGGGTTTCGTCTCTCCCGGTATAGGGAGTTGATGTCGCGCTATGCTTGATCGGCCATAATAGCAAATCCCTGGCCAGGGTTCTCGAGATTTATTGATAAGGGTTATCGGTAGTTTCTCTAACCGTTATGGGCCGCAAATCAGCATGACTTATAAAGTTATTGGGGTCTAACATTTACCACCCCTAGACTTCATATGCGACGTATCAGACAAAGAGACAGAACTGTACGGTAAGTGTTGCTTACAGGCTCGTTAGGGTTGTGATGAGTTCGCTCATCGGCCACATTTTCGTCATGTACCTGGGTAGCCGTTACGCACAGCTAGTGCCACTGACGTGCTTGTGGTTAAACCCACTTCCAGTGTACTGTCGAGTCTTTAGAGTCCCAAACAGAGAGTTCCCAGGTTCAGGTAAAAGATGTAGAGGTCGTAAGTTGTTACGGCCGGGTTTCGATCATGTTCGTGTAAGTGTTACAGGAATAATGATCGGAAGGATAATACTGGTAGGCTTTGGTTTAAGCCGGATACCGTTATTATATTATTGGATTATTTGTATTCGTATTTTTCGGAATTCGAATACGGGTATACTTATACGGTATACGCTGAGGGGTATTCTTGTAATTGTACAAGAATACATTCTAGAAGGAGATATCTCATAAATGGATTTTCATTTTGAGAAAATGAAAATGATGAGGTGGAATTTGGAGAAAGTCCAAGCATGGTTGAAAGCGTGGCTCAAATCATTTTATATTCATTTGGGTTTACTATTGAGGTATGGTGCATTATTTTTGTGAAAAAATAATGCATGCTTCAATTATTGTTTTGAGCCATATCTTTTGTTATGCTTCATTTTTCATTCATTCATCACATACACCTTCTCTCTCCTAATTCTCTCCTTCCTTTACCTCTTGACCTAAACCCTCACATGACCTGTGAATCATAGGTCAAGGGAAAAATATAATCCATTACTTGATCTCTACATCATCTAAGTGATCACTTCTAGCAATCTTGATCTCTTAGTTAAACTCTTGTGAAGAGTTTGTAGCTTGTTCGATAGCTCTCGGGTGGATCGTCTTGGATCTTGAGGTGGCCGAAGATCGAGTTCTTTGCAACCATCAAGGAACCTAGGAGTCGCATCCAAACGAAGGACCGATTCTCAAGGTATAACCCCTATCATAGTAGTTTAGAACTCTAGATAGGGTTTGCTAGTTAAGGTTTAAGCACTAATCTTGGGTTATGTGGGTGTTGCATGCAAGAAAAATATTGTTTATCACTTCCGCATCCTCACAAGTGTTGTGAGGGTGTGCAAAATCCACTAACATGGTATCAGTGCCTATCTTAAACCTTAAATCGCTTGTAGAAATGTTGGAATTCCGCCGTTTTTTCTCATGCAAAAACTGCCGAAAAAACAGTTTTGAAAATCGAAGTTTTGAGTTGTTTGCACACCCCACGGGCTCACGTTTTAAACCGAGAAGCCATGAGGTGGAGCGCGCGCACCCCACGGACACCCCAGGAGGGACCATAAGCCGGACCCACACCCTAAGACCACCTCAAGGTGGCCTTGGGGGTGGGTGACCCGAGAGCACCCCAACAGGGTGCTCTCGGATCTGCACACCCTTTAGGGCCACCTCGAGGTGGCCCCCGAGGGTGGGTACCCCTCCTGAGGCCCCCCATTCGAATGTTAATATGTTGTTCTTCGCCTCCGTGAAGTTCGGGCGGGTTTCATGTTCGTTTCGACTCCCGGATTGGCTCAAAAGATCGGTTTTTAAAAGGTAGCTCACTGGATTTTTTTTCAAGAGTTGGAAAATTGATTTAGTTTGCTTATCTCGTGCGGAATTCTAATATCGCGGTTGCTTTACAAGCTTAGTGATGTGTATGTGTGTTATAGAAACATCGAATAATTGCTATATGTCGATTATTCGGGGTTGCACACATCGGTATTGGTATCATGTGATGGTATGTGTATATGAATATGTTGGATCGTCGTGATGAATGGCCGGGGATGTGAGAAGAGCGTTTTTCTTTCATTCATGTAATTTGTAAAAAGCGATGTAATATTATTTTGCGTGGCACATCTCGGTTGAGCTTGTAGCCACCGTTGTATAATTTATTTTTACTGTTTTTGCTCATAGGATAGACCCAAGGTGGGGTGCACAAACTACCGGGTTTTCGGAGTGCCGAGTGGCCTACTCACTTTGTTGAGGGAGGTTGCTTCACTTCAGGAATTTGGCGGGTAGTTTGTCGCACCTGTAGGGGTCTAGGGTGGGGTTTGGTTATTCATCACGACCGTGGAACCCGTCTTTCATTAAAGGCTCAAATGAAATACGGAATTCCTAGCATATCCAATGTGTTCATCTATGATCTGTAATGGCTATTTATATATGAGATATATAATAAACGTTGCTTATATTTTGCACCCGCGCTAGTCCAGCCCCCGCTCTGCCGTTAGTTAATTCACCTAACGGTGCATGACAGGGCCCCGTGGTGAATGCGGATGGCATAAGCGTACGTTCTATTTTCGTTTCTTTTCTGTGATGTTTAGGAAACGTAAATGATGGGACAACATTAATGTGATTAATGTTAAGAAAAAGAAACCTAAAGATGTTGTAGAATCAAACTTTTTAAAATAGGTAACTCTAGCTTTTTCTTTGCATAGTGGTATTCCTTGATGAATATCCAGCACCTCATTCGATGAGGAAAGGGCCGAGATCCATTCACCGGAGTGACCCCTTTAGCGAAACTAGAAAATGTTACAAAGCACTCGATTGTTTTTATAGTTGATATAACTTTTTCTTTGCATCGTGGTATTCATTAATATCCAGCACCTCATTTGATGAGAAAAGAGCCGAGATCCCTTCACCAGGAGTGGCCTCTTTAGAGAAATTAGAAAGACACTACAAAACCATTCGATTTTGAAAACTGGAGCTTAAAACACTCCTTTCACTAGATTCTACAATGATATCAAGTTCAAAACGTTAAGGGTTTTAATAAAAACCATCCATTACCCTCCGCCATTTTAGGAAGCAGAGTACTTAGTATTCGTGACACGTTTGTTGACTATAGTTAAGGCGTGGTGTACGGTAGCTAAGTGATATCTTACTACAAAGCATTTGATGCAATCGATTAGGACATTCGTATGACTTTGTTGACCATAGTTAAGGGTTATGCGGGTGGGTCTAAATCAATCACAAAATGGCGGGTAAAACTTGACTAGTGCTTATGATTTGTTGACCATAGTTAAGGTCAAAAGACACTAGGGGTAAAAATCATATCGGGAATTTCAAGAGTTGAAATTTGCAATGAGATTGCATACCTTCTATATAATAGTTGGATCCCGATCCCACTGTGAGTAAAAGTTACTCCCGGGAGAGTTTTGCACTTTACAATTAGCTAATCCATTAGGTGTCTAGAAAGGTGTCAACGGGGTTACGCCTATAGGAAAATGAGGTTTATTTTAATTAGGTCAGTGCGAAAGCATGGGGAACCTCCCTCGGAGTACCGACACCGGCCTGGCCAACCGGTTAGCGAACTTGTAGATTGCAATTAATCCTGGCTAGTTTTCTTTTTAAGGTTTGAAGGAAAATTTGATAAAAAGCAGTGGGAGACATTGATTAGATAAGATTAATAACCAATCTAATTATGCAAGAGCAATCGCTGAGTGTCTTCTTTTCTCTCTCCTAATGGCAGATACCTATGACGGGACTTAAGCTTTTATTAGACAAGAATAAACTCACGGGACCGAATTACAATGATTGGCTAAGGAACGTAAATATTTCCCTGACCTATGATAAGGTCGGATACGTCCTGACTACTCCAGCCCCTCCTAGCCCAGGCCCTGATTCTTCAGTTGCGGATAAAGAAATCCCAAGACATGGGATATAGACTGCGCAACAGCTAAGTGCCTCGCTCTTGCTTCTATGTGTTGGCTATAGTGCCCTCAAGACAATTATCATAGTCGCGGACTTGTGATTATGATGATGTAAGTCGATGTACAACACCCCACAACTTGCGGGGAGGCGGAAATATGAAAAACGATCTTGTTCTTTGCTTAAACATCGACTAACCGCATGAATCGAAGCTAAACGATAACTAACACCTATCATAGAAGTTCTAAACTAGTATGTGAAGTGATTATACCTAAAGAACCGTGTCCTTCGTCTTTACGAACTCCACCTCCTCCTCGGCCTTCTCCAAGTAGTAGACGATCCACCACGAGAACTTTACTCCAAGCTTTGCCTCTAAACTTGAGGCAACTAGGTTTCTTTAAGTGCTAATCAAAGTACCTAGATGATATAGAGTGAGGGTTATGGATTAAGTAGTCTAACTAATCCTTGTACTCAACACATGAGAGGGGAGGATTAGGGTTTGAAGAGAGGAAGCTTGAGGAGAGAGAAAGTGAGAATAATAATCAAATGAGAAAATGAGTTATCAAAATATATATCAAGCATTATTGTTTTTCAAGAAAAGAAAAGAAAATGATTTACAACCATGCTTGATAAATATCTAATGGTGATTCATCTCCATGAGTCATTAAGCATTTATGATGCATTAATGACATGGATGAATCATCCATATGACTTACTAATCTCATTTAATGTATATGCCACCTTAACCACCTTAGTCACCATCTTCTAGAAGTTTCTCGCGCAATTACGAGAACGCCCCTCCTATCCGTGAAAACACGGAAAAACTTTAGACTGTATAAATCCAATAACCGGATACTAGTAACTGGCTTAAACCAAAGCCGACTAGTAAAAACTGTCCGAAAGTCGTATGTGCGTAAACACACGTATGCGTCCGAACCCTTGTCGTAAAACCATACGACCTCTATATCGTTTCGCCTGGAGTAGGGAAACTCTCTGTGTGGGACTCTAGAGACTCGACTACTACGCTGGCAGTGGGTTCAACCACAGACCGCAAGCGGCACTAGCTGTTCGTAACGGTCCCCAGGTAGATGTCGATAAGAAGGCTGATGAGGAAACCCATCCGAACTCCTACTGAGTCTGATGTGACAATCTCCGTACAGTCCGGTTCGTTCGTCTAAGACTATCGCATATCGGGCCTAGGGGGGCGGCAAGCGTCAGTCCCCTAATAGCGGTATAAGTCGTGTCGGAGTGAAGCCCATTACACCCTGAGAAACTACTGGAAACTACCAGCAAATCTCGCTTGCCCTGGCCAATGACTTTGCGTAATGGCTCTCTGACACAGCGCGATATCAACCCCCAATACCGGGAGAGACGAATCCTGTCTAACCGCCACTGCCTCCAAGTGCTCGGGACTGCACCCAACTGCTACCTGTTTGCACGACTCCTTTGAGCCGTGGTAGGGTAGCAATCTAAGAACAGTGGGACACACTCGAGGCGAAGTAGCAGTGTCAAGTCTGCGGACTATGCTGTACTCATGTCACCTGGGAACTGTTCACTGACGACTGGTCTAAAACCAACCAACAGTTCCCTGTGAGTCCTGTCCGGTGTACCCGTAACCTAACGAGCACCTGCATACTATCTCCAGTACGACGTACTGATGGCTGTGGGACAGACCATCTCCCCAACTGGGATGAGAAGCGTACACACTAGTCTACTCCGGAGTATCGATGCCCTGTCTCGATAATCCTACGACTAGGGACCTGAATAAGGATGCGCTTGTAGACTACCCATCCCCCACTAGTGTGACTGCCATCACAACGCTGGTAGTCAAGCAAGATCCTAAGAGCTCTATCAATACGTATACTCACATATTAAGATAGAAAAACCAAGTAGCATACTACCATGTTTAGCAAGACTGTTATATACATGTAAATATCCCAAGCTTCCATTAAGTAATATACAAACTAGTATGATACAATAATGGCCCCTAGGGCATATACACTAACAATCTTCCACTTGCACTAGGGCCATGTACTGGCATATCGAAGACCGATGATCTCGAGTAGCCTCTCGAACTGAATCTGAGGTAGGGCCTTTGTGAATGGATCAGCAATGTTCTCTTCAGTAGCAACTCTCCGAATCTCGATCTCCTGACGATCAATGATCTCCCTGATCAAGTGATACCGCCTTAAGATGTGTCTGGATTTCTGATGGGACCTTGGTTCCTTCGCTAAAGCTATAGCTCCGTTGTTGTCGCAATACAGAGGTATTGGATCAACAATGGTAGGAACCACCTGAAGTTCTGTTAGGAACTTCTTCATCCAGACTGCTTCTTTTGCGGCATCGCAAGCAGCAATATACTCCGCTTCCATTGTCGAGTCAGTAATGGTGTCCTGCTTGGAACTCTTCCAGCACACCGCCCCTCCATTGAGGGTAAAGGCATAACCCGACATGGACTTGGAATCGTCCTTATCACTCTGGAAGCCGGAATCAGCAAAGGCCTCCAACCTGAGGTCTTTTCCGCCGTAAACCAAGAACATCTCCTTAGTCCTCTTTAGGTACTTGAGAATGTTCTTTACTGCTATCCAGTGCTTCTCCCCTGGGTCTGACTGATACCGGCTTACCACGCTCAGTGCGTAAGCTACATCTGGTCTGGTGCACAACATCGCATACATTATAGAGCCTACCCCAGAAGCGTAGGGTATAATAGACATGCGTTCCCTTTCTAAATCAGTCTTGGGAGACATCTCTTTGGATAGGGTGATTCCGTGACAAGCCGGTAGATTACCGCGCTTAGAATCTTCCATACTGAATCTTTTCAGTACAGTGTCGATATACCTGGACTGCGAAAGTCCCAACATCCTCTTGGATCTATCATGATAGATCCGGATTCCCAGAATGTAAGAGGCATCACCCAGGTCTTTCATGGAGAACCTGTGTGACAAGAATCCTTTGACAGATTGTAGCATAGGAATGTCATTTCCTATCAATAGAATGTCATCTACGTACAAGACGAGGAATACGACACTTCTGGCTACAACTTTACTATATATAAATGGTTCATCTGGATTTTTGATAAAGTCATATTCTTTGACTGTCTCATCAAAACTGATGTTCCAACTCCGCGATGCCTGCTTTAGTCCATAAATGGACTTAAGCAGCTTGCATACTTTCCCGCTGCTCCCACTCTGATTGAAACCCTCCGGCTGATCCATATAGACGCACTCTTCTAAATTTCCATTCAGAAAAGCCGTCTTTACGTCCATCTGCCAGATTTCATAATCATGGAAGGCAGCAATAGCAAGAAGGACCCGAATGGATTTGAGCATAGCCACTGGAAAAAAGTTTCGTCATAGTCCAAACCAGGTCTTTGACGAAAACCTTTTGCAACAAGTCTAGCCTTATAGGTTTCCACCTGTCCATCTACACCAATCTTTTTCTTGAAGATCCATTTGCATCCTATGGGTTTTACCCCATCTGGAGCAAAGTCCAAAGTCCGTACTTTGTTGGTGTACATGGACTCCATTTCGGTCCGCATTGCATCTAGCCATCGTACCGAGTCGCCGCTCTGGATGGCCTGCTGGAAGCCAGTAGGTTCATCATCATCTATGATGCAATTCTCTCTATCCCCATCTATGAGAAAACCGTAGTATCTCTCAGGCGGATGAGACGACCTACTACTCCTGCGGAGGGGTGCGGGAATGTCCTGTTCTTCTTGAACTACTTGTTCTACCAAACTTTCAGTATTAGTTTGTGGTTCTGGAATTTCTTCCAGTTCTATTTCGCTCCCGCTTATTTCCTTTTCTAAAAACTGTTGTTCCAGAAAATGGGCATTACGAGAAACAAAAACCTTTTGTTCCTCTGCGTAATAGAAATAATATCCCTTGGAGTTCTTTGGATATCCCACAAACTTACATTTTACTGATCGTGCCTCGAGCTTGTCCACATGCTGCTTTTTAACAAAAGCTGGACATCCCTAAATCTTCATATGCTGAAGATGGGATTTCTTCCCACTCCACATCTGATATGGGGTGGTAGGCACAGTCTAGGTAGGAGCCCTGTTCAGAAGATATGCCGCTGAATCTAGCGCATAACTCTAAAAAGATCGCGGTAACTCAGCATTACTCATCATGGATCGTACCATATCCAATAGGGTTCGATTCCGTCTCTCCGATACACCGTTATGCTGTGGAGTGTATGGAGGAGTAAGCTGAGAGAGAATTCCTTTCTCTTTTAGGTAACCTAGGAACTCGGCACTCAAGTATTCACCACCTCGATCAGATCTTAGTGTCTTGATACTTTTGCCGGTTTGGTTTTCTACTTCATTCTTATACTCTTGGAATTTCTCAAAAGCCTCGGATTTATGTTTCATCAGATAAATGAATCCGTACCTTGAGTAATCATCTGTGAAAGTAATGAAATAGGAAAAACCACCTCTTGCATGTGTAGACATTGGACCACATACATCGCTGTGTATGAGTCCTAAGAGCTCGCTCGCTCTTACTCCATGTCCAGTAAATGGAGTCTTTGTCATCTTTCCTTTGAGACAAGATTGACAAGTGTCATAAGTTTGATATTCGAACGAGTCCAAATATCCTTCTCTATGCAACTTAGTCAACCTTCTCTCATTGATGTGACCCAGTCTACAATGCCATAAGAAAGCTTTATTTAAATCTGGAGACTTTCTTTTTAGTGCGTTCTGGACATTGAAAATTTGGAGTTGGTTTAACACATATATACCGTTATCCAGTGTACCGGACCCAATCAAACTATGATTAAGGTAGATGTTTACAACACCACTTCCAAACGTGAAATCATAACCTTTATTTGATAACAAGGAAACAGATATGATATTATACGTTAAGCTGGGTACACAAAAACAGTTATGTAAAACCAAAATGTGTCCACTCGTCAATCCCAGGTGATAATCCCTTACGGACACAGCTCCCACGCTAGCTCCGTTAGCAACCATCAGGGTCATATCACCTTCCTTCAGCACTCTACGGTTTCTCAGTGCCTGCAATGAATTGCAAATATGAGATCCTGATCCGGTATCCAATACCCAGGAAGTAGAGTTGATTGACAGACAATTCTCAATTACAAACACACTTGAAGTCGAAGCCATTGCTTGCTTCGGTTCCTGGTTCTTGGCGTTCCACGCCTTGCAATCCTTCTTCCAGTGCCCTTTCCTGTGACAATGGAAGCACTCATCCTGGCCTACTACCGGTACTGCAAACTTTTTCTTTCCCTTCCCTCCCACCTTACTTAGACCTCCTCTAGGTCTGGGGGCGGCCTTCTTTTTCCTTCCTTTGGCCCTAAGCCTTGGACCCGGAAGAAGAAGCACCGCTAACAAACATAGCGGGTGTTTCCCTTGCCTTCTGCAAGGTGCCCTCTGCACTCCTTAACATGTTCGGGAGTTCCGGAAGTTCAACTTCTTTTCTTTGAATGTTGAAGTTCAGGATAAACTGGGCGTAGGTGGAAGGAAGGGACTGGAGAATAAGTTCTGTATAGAGCTCATTATCCAAAGTCGTCCTCAGGTCTGCGAGCTCTTCTATATAGCCGATCATCTTTAGGACATGTTCTCCTAACGATGACCCCACAGCCAACCTCGCTCGAAATAAAAGTTCTTAAAGGTCTCGTATCTTGCTATACGAGATTGCTCTCCATAAAGTTCCTTTGAATGGAGAAATATGGCATCTAGTTCCATATCCTCGTGCCTCCTCTGATGTTCATTGTTCATCGAGGCAAGCACGATGCACTTGACTTTCACGCAATCGAAATCCCAGGTTTTGCGGATTTCCTTATCCGCATTACTGGATTTGGGACCAGGGACAGCAGGTGCCTTAGCGGTGAGGACGTACCCCAATTTGTCATAGGTCAAAGCCATTTTGACATTCCACAGCCAATCTTTATAGTTTGGCCCTGTCAGTATATTTTTCTCTAAAAGTAACTTAAGTCCAGTCATTTTCAGGGTCGCTGCAATTAGGAGAGAGAGAAGAAAACTCTTTAGCATGATGCTCTTGCAAGTTTAGAGTGGTTTTTAATTTATCTAAACTGGATGGCTCCCACTGTTTCTCGAATCCTTCCTCAAACCATAAAAGAAGAATTAGCCAGGACTATTCTCACTGTACAATACTTGCTTAACCGTTCAGCCAGGCTGGTGTCGGTACTTCGAGGGAGGTTTTCCAACGCTTTCGCGAAGTTCCTTAATTAAATAACCTCTTTTCTCTGGGGGCGTAACCCCGCTGACACCTTTCTTGACACCTACTTGGTTTATAGCATTGATCGTTAAGCGACGAATATCCTGATGAGTAGCATATACTCACAGTAGGATCGGGATCCAAATATCATCGTATGATAATGTTGAAGGAATGCTACCAACATTCATCAAACACCAAATGGTATGCATCTCTTTGCAAATTTCAGTTTCTTTAGAAATTCCCGATATAAGTTTTTGCCCCATGCTCTTATGTCCTTGGCTTTGGTCAAAATGTCATAAGTCACATGTCAAGTTCTACCCGTCATTATCTTGTCAATTTGAACCCATCCGTACATACCCCTGACTTTGGTCAAATGATAATACGACCGTCCCAAACTAACTCATCTATCTATGCAACAAATGAACACCCAGCAGCTACCAAACACTATGCCTTAACTTTGGCCAAAATGCATAGCTTGAATACTACTGAATACCCAAATGAAATGACGGAGGGCTACGAATGGTTTTGGCAAAACCGTGAACGTAGTGAACTTGATATGACCGAAGGAACCTGATAGCTTTTAAAAGGAGTGGTTAAAGCTCCGCAATTAAAAATATCATCTGTTTTAAAATAACTGATTGGTTTCTTTTAAATTGTTCCAACGATTCAACTTTTTGGTTTATTTTCTTTGCATTATAAAATAATGCGTCCCATCATTTAACCTATCATTGCAGAAAACAACGAAAATACAACGTCCTCTTATGCCATCCGCATTCGCCACGGGGTCCTGTCATCACCCGTTAGGTTACTTAACTAACGACAGAGCGGGGGCTGGGCTAGCGTGGGTGTAAAACATAAGTGACGTCTAAATAGCTATCATATATAGATATTGTACATTCGTCAGACGCAATAATAGGTATTCCAGATCTCATATGAACTTTATTGGATTTGCAAGCAATCCGTGTTTGTTTAGAGCCTGCAACAAAAGACGGATTATGTAGGGTTCCTAGGCACTCCTAAGAGGTCTCACAAGGCATCAACCATGCCAATTTCAAAAATTATAGGCGCCGAGAAACCCTAATACGGATCGTTGGCTAGATTTCTAGGCGAAAAGCAAACTAGTTAACACTTAACTATAAGAATACGGAAATACAACCTTTGTAGATCCGTTCCTCCACCTCCACGGCTCCGTGATGAAGTCCTCTCCGCTGTCCAAGTGAATTCCCGGGCTCTAGCGTCGGCTTCATCGGAGAATAGGCGAGCTAGGTCGTCGATGTCCATGCCGAAGATGATCTACGTCGAGGCATCGCTAGATCAAGCTCCAACTTCACCAAGTCTAGAAAACTTGTGAAGGAAACACACTCTACTACTTGGCAAGAGGTAGAGGATGAATAAATAGGAAGTGGGTTCACTTTAGAATTGGATTTCTCACCCTTTTTCTCACTTTGCCATTAAAGCTTTCAAGCTTTTTCTTGAAGTGAAGAAGAAGAAGAAGATGAAGAATATGATAAGTGTAAGAATAATTGAAAAAGAAAATGATTCTTATCATATTCTTAACCTTAGTTAAGTGTAGAGAATAGACCATGGTTAGTAATGATGGTTAGGGTTAAGCAAGAGACAAGAATGGTGGACTAGGTCAAAACTTCATGAAGCTTCAACAAAACAACAATAAAAGCCACCATTCTTTTCATATTATTTCCAAAATGAATAAAATATGTAATGGATAAGCAAAACCCTAATCATTAGTTTAACCATGGTTTAATTCTTTACACTTAACCAAGTAAACATGTATCATCAAATATGATACAAGCATGTGCACAAAATGATATCACATATATAATGCGCACAACCGAGCGAGAAAATCCATTTAAAGTGAACCGATACTAGTTAATGCAAAGTAATATATCAAATATATAATTATACATTAAATCATTAAATCAACACTTGATTTAACGATCCGGTCATATCGCATATAACCGACTAATATCCAATGTATCGATTTATCGAATCAATCCTTGATTCGATAACTAGGTTATATCGTATACAACCATTCGACACATTCATCGCAAGAATAGAATACGGTATCACATACACGCATTATTCTCGGTCCCGCACATATCTCATATGCGCTCCTATTTCGTTTCGCTTGAGCCAGGAAACCTCTGTGTAGGACTCTAAAGACTCGTCAATACGCCGGCAGCAGGCGATGATCATATCAAACACCCACAAGCCGCAAGCGGTCTGCTAAACGTAACGGCCACCCGGGTATTGAGCGATCTGAAGATCGACGAGCAAGCCCGCTCACACTCCAGTGAATCCATCCAGTAACACTACCGTACAGTCCGGTCTGATCGTCTGATATGTCGCATATCTCGCCTAGGGGTGGTAAACGTCAGACCCCAATAGCTCGATAAGTCGTGTCGATATGAGGTCTATAACAATTCGAGAAACTACTGGTAACACTTACCAGTAAATCTCAGCAACCCTGGCCAGGGATTTCCGGTTATAGCAAATCGAACACAGCGCAACATCAACTCCCTATACCGGGAGAGACGAATCCCCTCCAATCGCTCATTGCCTCCATGTGACTCGGGACTGTACCCAAAAACCACCGTTTTGCACGCCCTCTTGGACGTGGTAAGATGGAAATCAAAGCACAGTGGGAACCACACAAGACTCTATGACGATCTCGGGTCAACAGACTACTCTGTACCAGTGTCACCAGAGAACTGCCATCTGACGTAAGGTATAATACCATCTGGGAGTTCTCGGCGAGTCCGTCCAGTGTACCCAGTCTCTACTGAGCACCCGTATATCATCTCTGATGTCAAACACCAATGGATATGGGATCATCCATCGCCCATCTGTATGAGTCGAGAAGGTATACGCTAGTCTACTCTGGTATATCGATACCCCGTCTCGATACACCCACGACTAGGGACTTTGAAGGATGTACTTATGGAATACCATGTCCCCACTAGTATGATCCGCATCATAGTCCAGGTAGTCAAGTACACATCCTAAGGGCTTTACCAACATGTAACAGAGAGACAATCAGTATACACGTTAAGGTAAAGAGTAACCAGATAGCATACTATCATGTCGAGCAAGAAAGTCCTCCCTATATATGTCCCAGCATCCACTACAATATACATCCTATGTATAGTAATGGCCTCTAGGGCATACATATAACTAACAATCTCCCACTTGCACTAGGGCCATCAGATAGCAGTGGTTGTAGTATCTCATACTCAACCATCCCATAATAATCTCTCTCTGGGAACAGGCCTTTGTGAGTGGATCCGCTGTGTTGTCCTCTGAGTCTACTCTCCAAACCTCGATCACCCTGGAGATCAAGCATCTCCATGATCAGGTGACACTGCCTTTGAATAAGTTTGGATCACTGATGGGATCGGCGTTCCTCGGCATGAGCCACAACTCCATTGTCTCACAATGGTAGGAACGTAGTTCATCTCATGAACTAATATACACCCAAACATCCTCTTTGGTAGCATCTTAAGTAGCGATATATCCTGCCTTTATCGTCTAGTATGTCACGGTATCTGGCTTGGAACTCTTCCAACACACCGTCCCTTTACTGAGGGTAAAGACAATGCCTGCGACTGACATTCAGTCGTCTTTATCACCCTGGAACCCTTCTAGTGATTCTCCCCAGGATCAACTGATACCATCTCACTACAACTAGTGAGAATCCTAACATCCAATTAAATCTATCTCATAGATCTAAAACTCAGGATTTAGGAGGTATCATTTTGATCCTATATAGAGAATCATTGTGATAAGCGGAGATTGATTGAGCGTAGCATAGGAAACTCCTTCCCTATCAAGAGTATGTCATCCACGTACTCTACGAGGATCGTCACCATACTCCCTACTACCTTTTTGTTTATACAAGGTTCATCTACCATTTTGATGATGTCAAACTCTTTGACTAATTCATCAAAACAGATGTTCCAACTCCGCGATGCCTGCTTTATCCTATAAAGCATCTTGCACACGTTTCCGCTGCTCCCACTGTCTACGAGGCCCTCTGGCTGTGTACTTATAGACGCTCTCTTCTAAAACATCATTTAGAAAAGCTGTCATGACACCCAACCACCAGATATCGTAGTCATGGTATGTAGCCGTGGAAAGTAGGATCTGGATGGACTTAAGCTTGGTTACTTGAAAAAGGTTTCATCACAATCTACGCCTGGTAAATGATGCAAACTTTTAACAAGTCTAGCTTTGAAAGTCTCAACTTTTCGATGTACACCAAGTAATCTTCTCAAGATATACTTGCTCCTGATGGGGATTTAACCCTTCAGATATAGAAACCAAAGTCCATACTTTGTTGGTGTACATGGATTCCATCTCAGATCACTAAGCATCCAGCCATTCTTACGGAGTCCCACTCCTGATGGCCAGCTCGAAGCTAGTTGGGTCATCATCTCATGATGCAATCCTCGCTCCCACTGTCATAGAGAAACAGAAGTATCTCTCAGGCGGGTGAGGAACCCTACTAGATCGGTGGAGAGGCTGAGGTTCGTTGGAATCTACTGAATCCTTTGGTTCTATCAAATCATCAGCTGTAGTTTGTATAGCTGGAACCTTTCCAGTTGTACATAACTGACCTTGCCTCGAGTTTGTCCGGATTATGCTTTTAGACAAAGCCCGGACAACCCCAAATCTTAACTAACTTAAGATATGGGCGCTTCCCTTTCCATATCACATATGAAATGGTAGGTAACTGATTTGACTGGAACCCTATTCAATAGGTATGCAGCTTCTCAAGTGCATAACTCCCAAAAGGAAATAGGTAACTCAGTAGTACTCATCATAGAGCACACTTTATCACATAGGGTGTTATTGCTCCGCCCCGATATACCATCGTGCTATGGTGTATACGGAGGAGTAATGCTGAGAGAGAATCTCATTCTCCTTTAGAAAAGTCCAAGAATTTCATGCTCAAGTATTCTCCTCCTTGATCACATCAAAGGACATAATACTTATACCCGTATTTTGGTTCTCTACTTCTAACTTATATTCTGTGAATATCTCAAAAGGTTCGGACTTGTGTTTCAACCGGAACACAGGTCTGAAACTCGATAGATCATCAGAGAATGTAATGAAGTATAAAGAACCAGTCCTGGCATGTGTAGACAGGGGACCTTACATACATCAACATGTATCATCCCAAGAGTTCACTAACTCTTTCTCTGTTTCCAATAAACAGAGCTGGTGTCATTATATCTTTGTGACATGACTGGCAAGTTTCACAAGATGTAAATTCAAACTGATTTAAATATGCATCTAAATGTAACTTCAGCCAGTCGGGTCGCATTGATATGACCTAGTCTACAATGCCTCAAGAAGGATTCGTTCATTTCTGAACTCTTCTTCTTGAGTGTGTTCCATATACTAAGAACTGTAGTTTGATTTAGAACATCAATGCTTTTAGATAACGTGCCTGAATCGATCAACTTTTGATATAGGAAATGTTCAAAACATTATCCAACAATACAAAATTTTATCATTTCTTTACTGATAAAGAGACTGATATGATTTTGTATATCAGGTTCGGTATCTAATTAACATTCGTTCAGAATCAATGTATTGGTAATACAGGGTGACAGTGACCAACAGACTTGGCTGCAACACTTGCCCCGTTTTCTGCCTCATGAAACTTATCACCCGTTCTCAGTTCTCTACCTATCTGTAGCCTTATGTAACAGATTACATATCTGGGATCCTGATCTGGTATCACATACCCAGGACGTAGAGGATACGGAAAAACAGTTCTTTGTAATGAACACACCCGAAGATGATGCATCAGCATGCACTCTCTTCGTTTGGGCGGCACGGGAATCTGGTATTCCCCAATTTCCTGCTCTGTCTTATAACAATTATAAGTTGGAGCGGGACCAACGTTCCCCAGCTC
The DNA here is from genome assembly GCA_030015575.1 of Agapanthus africanus. Classification (NCBI taxonomy): domain Eukaryota; kingdom Viridiplantae; phylum Streptophyta; class Magnoliopsida; order Asparagales; family Amaryllidaceae; genus Agapanthus; species Agapanthus africanus. The sequence goes on from JASDDO010000024.1 coordinate 722,640,978, forward strand.
AGTATAACAAGCGGATTCGGTCAATAATCCGTATTATTATCTTGATTAAGGCGTGATATGGTCGCTACCTGGAGAGAGAGAGAAGAAAACACTCAGCGTGCTTGCAAGAATAGATTGGTTATATTTTATCTAATCAGGATGGCTCCCACTGCTTTTTATCAAGTCTTCCTTCAAACCCTAAAAGGAAAGACCAGCCGGGATTAATTACACACTACAAGTTCGCCAATCTTTCAGCCAGGCCAGTGTCGGTACTTTGAGGGAGGTCCCCCGTGCTTTCGCACGAACCTAATTAATGTAAATCTCGTTTTCCCAGAGGCGTAACCCCGTTGACACCTTTCTAGACACCTAGTTGATCGGCTAATTGTAATGTGTAAAACTCTCCCAGGAGTAACTCTTACTCGCAGCGGGTATCGGGATCCAACTATCTCATAGAAGGTATGCAATCTCATTGCAAATTTCAACACTTGAAATTCCCGATAATATTTTGCCCCTAGCTCGCTATGACCTTGACGCATGCCAAACAACCCATAGTCTGCTAGTCAAGTTCAACCCGTACATTTCTTGATTGAATTAAACCTACCCGCACGACCCTTGACGCATGCCAAACAACGCCGTACGAATACCCTAATCCAATCGCATCGTATGCTAGCAGATAAGCACTAGTTAGCTACCGTACACTACGCCTTGACGCATGCCAAACAACCGCAGCACGAATACTAACTAGTACTTATCTGAAATGACGGAGGGCTACGACAGGTTTTTCTGAAAACCTATTGCGTAATGAACTTGATATCGTTGTAGAATCAAATGATTTTGAAATGGAGTGCTTTTGAGGCTTTTCTAGTTTTGCTAAAGGAGTCACTCCCGGTGAAGGGATCGTCGGTCCTTTCCTCGTCGAATGAGGTGCGGGATATATCATATATATCACTGTGCAAAACAAAAACACTTAAAAGCAATCAAAAGACAAACCGAGTGTGTAGCATCTGCCAGTTATTGCTAAAGGAGTCACTCCCGGTGAAGGGATCTCGGTCCTTTCCTCATCGAATAAGGTGCAGGATATATCACATATACCTCTGTGCAAAGCAAGAACTGTAGCTACCTGTTTATTTTGAAATTCGATTCTACAACATCTTAGGTTTCTTTTATTTTCATTAATCTCATTAATGAAGTCCCATCATTAAAGTATCTAAACATCACAGATAAATACGACGTACACTTATGCCATCCGCATTCGCCTCGATGTCCCCTCGTGCACCGTTAGGTTAGGTAACTAACGGCAGAGCGGGGCAGGGCTAGCGCGGGTGTAAAACATAAGTAACGTCTATATAATATATCATATATACTATATACTGTATCTATCACAGAACATCATATGATCACATCACAGATATCGCAGCAGAAGAAACATATGAAATATTGGATATACTAGGACGTCCGTGTTTTCAATACGAGCCAGTATAAAACACGGATTCCACGGTCGTGATGAATAGCCAAACCCACACCCCTAGACCCCTACGAGAGCGGCAAGCAACCCTACCAATTCTGGAGTTAGGAGACCCGGACTCGACTCCTCGAGTTGGTCTCCCACTGAACTCTAGAACCCGGTTACTTGTGCCCTGCTCCTTGGGTCTATCCTAGTGCGGAAAAGTAAATAATATACAAACGGTGACAACTTCCGCAACCTGGAAGCGCCCCAATAAAAGAATATTACATACAAGTTTTTACATGAATGAAAATGAAAAACACTCATCTCACATAAAAACCCCCGGCTATTCAAACACGACGATCCAATATAACATATCCAGCAACACATAACATCACATGTCATCAACGTAAGTAAATATGCGCATCCCAATTTTCGTTGACATATAGCAACGAAACCGGCGATATCACATATTACACTTACGGTCACAGAAAAGAAAGTGTAAAACTACAACAGTTGGAATCCGCAACCTCTTTAGACATCGCATGCCTAATCAAATGAATTACTTAGACATCGCATGCCTAACAATTATAAACCCCGCATTTTAGTCCCATTATCGAAAACACTTTTCAATATCAAGTCGGGCAATTCAACAAGATTCCCGACATCCTGATCGAATGCTCGTCGCAAACTTCAGTAGACGGCCGCACCCCCGATACCGTCGACGAAGTGCACCAAGGCGGAACACCGCTACCGCGAGCACCCGAACGGATGCTTTCAGCGACGGGGTTCTCCTTCAGTCACTTGGTCGGGGCTATGGAGCGAGGCTGTCTATTAAGTTTACCCGGCGAGTATCCGCGTACGCTACGTGATTGTGACGGACTTTTGATCACATCAAAATTCCGTGGCAACCGATCAAGTGAGACTAAACTGCTATGTTTATAACATTTATTTAGTTATCTCATAACAACTTGTGAATTCCAATTATTGTATCACATTCCAGATAAAATAGAAAAACCCACCGTTGCCGGTCCCAAGTCCGGATGAGAAAGGGTGAGGGTTGTGGTAGGCTTGTGACAGCCAACGTAAAACTTTGTCACATTCTATGACATGAACCAAAATCAGAATATCGTTGGGGCGTCCCCTACTCAGCGACGCGCTACATCGGATCCCGGGTGTAGTGTTAAATGTGCAAGGGCTTGGTCGTCGTCCAGATACGGCGCGCTATATCGGACCCCGGGTGTAGTGACAAATAAGCAAGGGTCGTCGTCCAGAGACGGCGCGCTACATCGGACCCCGGGTGTAGTGACAAATAAGCAAGGGTCGTCGTCTACAGACGGCGCGCTACATCGGACCCCGGGTGTAGTGACAAATAAGCAAGGGTCGTCGTCCAGAGACGGCGCGCTACATCGGACCCCGGGTGTAGTGACAAATAAGCAAGGGTTTCATAGGATCCGTCTAGCTTCCTGGAATATAGGTTCCCTTACGGGTAGACTAATAGAATTAGTGGAGGTGATGATTAGGAGGAGAGTTGGTATTATGTGTTTGCAAGAAACTAAGTGGGTAGGTGAAAAGAGTAGAGTCATAGAGCCTTGGGGTTATAAGCTTTGGTATACGGGTAGAGATAAAAATCGTAATGGGGTAGGTATAATCATAGATAGACGGTTGCTTGAGGATGTAGTTGAGATTAGGAGAAAAGGTGATAGAATTTTACTGGTTAAGCTTATTCTAGGTGGAGAGATCTTTAATGTTATTAGTGCTTATGCACCACAGATAGGTCTTGATGACGCTAGTAAGCGTCTATTCTGGGAGGATTTAGACGAGGTGGTGCAAAGTATACCTAGTGGAGAGAAGTTATTTATTGGTGGTGATCTTAATGGACATGTAGGTACTAGTCGTAGTGGGTTTGATACTATCCATGGAGGTTTTGGTTTCGGACAAAGGAATGAAGTAGGTGACTCGATTCTAGATTTTGCTTTATCTTATGACTTGATCTTAGCAAACACCTGGTTTAGGAAAAGAGAGTCCCACCTTATCACTTTTAGGAGCGGATCAAATGTTAGTCAAATAGACTTTTTTCTGACGAGAAGAATAGATAGAGGTTCTTGTATCGACTGTAAGGTAGTGCCAGGTGAGAGTGTAACTACTCAACATAGACTTTTAGTTCTAGATTTTCGATTTAGAAGAGAACCTAGGAAGATTAGACGTAAGGTAGAGCCTAAAATTAAATGGTGGCGATTGAAAGAAGGTAATCAAAAGGCTTTTATAGATCGTGTAGTACAAGAAGCGGATTGGCAGTCGGAAGATGATCCAGACAAAACATGGAACAAAATGGCTAGTTGTATCAAGAAAGTAGCTAGAGATCTACTTGGTGAGTCGAGAGGTGGTGCTCCACCATCTAAGGACATATCATGGTGGAATGAAGATGTAAATGCTGCTATTAAAATTAAAAGAGATTCTTATAAAGATTTGAAGAAAAGTAGAGATGTGGAAAGATTTGAGAAGTACAAAATGGCTAAAAAGGAAGTTAAGAAAGCGGTTCGGGAAGCTAAATCTAAGGTCTACAAGGAGGTGTACGAGAAATTAGACACTAAAGAGGCTGCAAATGATATATACCGGATTGCTCGAATGCGGGAAAGGAAGACTAGAGACTTATGTGCGGTGAAGTGTGTCAAAAATGAAAATCAGAAGGTTTTAGTTCGAGATGAGGATATCAAGGAAAGATGGAGAGATTATTTTGACAAATTGTTCAATGAGAGCTTTACTAAGAATTTGGATGGACTTGTCATTCAATCTCAAGATATAAATCGTGATTTCATGCGTAAAATAAGACTTACTGAGGTTAAAGAAGCTTTGAACAGAATGGGTTTAAGAAAAGCGGTTGGTCCTGACGGGATTCCTATCGAGATTTGGAGATGCTTAGGAGAAATAGGCGTTAAATGGCTGACAGATCTGTTTAATAAGATTTGGCAGACAAAAAAGATGCCAAATGAATGGAGGAAAAGTATCCTTGTACCTATCTACAAGAATAAGGGTGACATTCAAAGTTGCTCAAACTACCGTGGAATAAAACTAATGTGTCACACCATGAAACTTTGGGAGAGAGTGATTGAACACAGGCTAAGGAAGGATATTAAGATAACAGAGAACCAATTTGGGTTCATGCCTGGACGATCGACGACAGAGGCGATTCATTTGCTTCGTCAACTTGTCGAGCGCTTTCGAGAGAGGAGAAGAGATTTGCATATGATATTTATTGATTTAGAAAAAGCGTACGACAAAGTACCTAGAGAGGTATTATGGGGGACAATGATGAAAAAGGGGGTCCCCGTCAAGTATATTGACATAATCAAGGATATGTACGACGGAGTAGTGACAAATGTCAGAACTTGCGGTGGCTTAACAAGTGATTTTCCGATTACTATTGGTTTACATCAAGGATCTGCATTAAGTCCTTTCCTGTTTACCATCGTGATGGATGAGCTTACTAGAACTATCCAAGATGAGGTCCCTTGGTGTATGCTATTCGCTGATGATATTGTTCTAGTAAATGAGACGAAAGCAGGGGTTAATGCCAAATTGGAATTATGGAGACAAACATTGGAATCTCGGGGATTCAGATTGAGCAGGTCCAAGACAGCATATATGCACTGCAAATTTAGTAGCCAGAGAAGTCAAAACCATATTGGTATAACATTGGAAGGGCAAGAGATATCACCGAGCGACCAGTTTAGATATCTAGGTTCCATCATCCAAAGGAATGGGGAGATCGATAGTGATGTTAATCAAAGGATCCAAGCTGGTTGGTTGAAATGGAGGAGTGCAACAGGGATTTTGTGTGATCGTAACTTTCCGTTAAAATTGAAAGGGAAGTTTTATCGGAGCGCTATTCGGCCTGCCTTATTATATGGTACAGAATGCTGGGCTCCTAAGAAGCATCATACACAGAAGATGCACGTAGCGGAGATGCGCATGCTTCGTTGGATGTGCGGTAACACTAGAAAAGACAAGGTGCGAAATGAGGATATTCGTGCAAAAGTTGGTGTGGCACCCGTGGAGGACAAGATGCGGGAAAACCGGCTTAGATGGTTTGGTCATGTGCGACGCAGACCTATGGAAGCACCGGTTCGACGAATAGATACTCTCGATATGGGTAATGGCAAAAGGGCAAAAGGGAGACCGAAGAAAACATGGATGGAGGTGATACGAAACGATATGGTTGCCAAAGGACTCAATGAAAGTATATTGTTCGATAGAAGTGAGTGGAGACAGAGGATTCATGTGCTGGACCCGGCGTGATTCTCATGTTGGTTCATGTAGCCTACCCCATATGCTTGGGATAAAAGGCTCAGTTGTTGTTGTATTCCAGATAAAATAGAAAATGTTAAACTTTTCGATCGAACAGTCAAACACCCAAGTTTTCCCGATACAGATCAACACATGAAACAAGTCTAAAAACATTCAGTTCGTGCCTTAGTACCAACGGTCCAGCCGTAGAAGGGTCAAGCCAACGCCTCACATGTGGCACGCCGTACTGCCCCAAACCCGAAGGTTCAAAGGGCAGTTCAAGACGGTCACATAATCGAGTTAAGGTTTGTTGTCTTCTAGAGGGTCCATCGCATTACTTGCACTACTTAGAACGTCGTTAAACTACGGAAAAATCCAACACTTGGAAATTTCCCGACAGGGGAAAAATTGGGTATTTATATCCGGTCGAACTTTTTAACATATTCAAAAAATTATCCGGAAAGCCATTTAGACAAAATCTGATAAACCCGATCGAATCATCAAAGCACCAAAACATCCCAGATTATTCAACTCTTGAATAAATATTAAAAAATCCCAGAAAATCCATCACATCAAACCAAGAATTACTGTGTAAATATCTATGTATAATGAGGCAGTACGGCCGCGGAACCGCCGCACGAGCCATGCTCGTGCCGCGGAACCGCGGCGCAATAAGGGAATTATGGCATAAGATTTCACAGTAACTCTTAGATCTTCCTGCATGTTTTTCTGCATATTTTTAATATAGAAAAACTCACTGTTTTCAAAAAAGTACAGAGAGCATGATCCGGGCAAGGGTTTCGGTTCGATCGGGTTTCAAATTCCGTCTAGACTTCGCCTAAGGCTCTAGCTAGGCTCTGATACCGCTGTAGGGTTCCTAGGCACTCCAATGAGGTCTCCCAAGGCATCAACCATGCCAATTTCAAATTTAAACGGTACCGAGAAACCCTAGAACGGATCGTTGGCTAGATTTCTAGGCGAAAAGCAAACTAGTTAACACTTAACTATAAGAATACGGAAATACAACCTTTGTAGATCCGGTCCTCCACCTCCACGGCTCCGTGATGAAGTCCTCTCCGCTGTCCAAGTGAATTCCCGGGCTCTAGCGTCGGCTTCATCGGAGAATAGGCGAGCTAGGTCGTCGATGTCCATGCCGAAGATGATCTACGTCGAGGCATCGCTAGATCAAGCTCCAACTTCACCAAGTCTAGAAAACTTGTGAAGGAAACACACTCTACTACTTGGCAAGAGGTAGAGGATGAAGAAATAGGAAGTGAGTTCACTTTAGAATTGGATTTCTCACTCTTTTTCTCACTTTGCCATTAAAGCTTTCAAGCTTTTTCTTGAAGTGAAGAAGAAGAAGAAGATGAAGAATATGATAAGTGTAAGAATAATTGAAAAAGAAAATGATTCTTATCATATTCTTAACCTTAGTTAAGTGTAGAGAATAGACCATGGTTAGTAATGATGGTTAGGGTTAAGCAAGAGACAAGAATGGTGGACTAGGTCAAAACTTCATGAAGCTTCAACAAAACAACAATAAAAGCCACCATTCTTTTCATATTATTTCCAAAATGAATAAAATATGTAATGGATAAGCAAAACCCTAATCATTAGTTTAACCATGGTTTAATTCTTTACACTTAACCAAGTAAACATGTATCATCAAATATGATACAAGCATGTGCACAAAATCATATCACATATATAATGCGCACAACCAAGCGAGAAAATCCATTTAAAGTAAACCGATACTAGTTAATGCAAAGTAATATATCAAATATATAATTATACATTAAATCATTAAATCAACACTTGATTTAACGATCCGGTCATATCGCATATAACCGACTAATATCCAATGTATCGATTTATCGAATCAATCCTTGATTCGATAACTAGGTTATATCGCATACAACCATTCGACACATTCATCGCGAGAATAGAATACGGTATCACATACACGCATTATTCTCGGTCCCGCACATATCTCATATGCGCTCCTATTTCGTTGCGCTTGAGCCAGGAAACCTCTGTGTAGGACTCTAAAGACTCGTCAATACGCCGGCAGCAGGCGATGATCATATCAAACACCCACAAGCCGCAAGCGGTCTGCTAAACGTAACGGCCACCCGGGTATTGAGCGATCTGAAGATCGACGAGCAAGCCCGCTCAAACTCCAGTGAATCCAACCAGTAACACTACCGTACAGTCCGGTCTGATCGTCTGATATGTCGCATATCTCGCCTAGGGGTGGTAAACGTCAGACCCCAATAGCTCGATAAGTCGTGTCGATATGAGGTCTATAACAATTCGAGAAACTACTGGTAACACTTACCAGTAAATCTCGGCAACCCTGGCCAGGGATTTCCGGTTATAGCCAATCGAACACAGCGCAACATCAACTCTCTATACCGGGAGAGACGAATCCCCTCCAATCGCTCATTGCCTCCATGTGACTCGGGACTGTACCCAAAAACCACCGTTTTGCACGCCCTCTTGGACGTGGTAAGATGGAAATCAAAGCACAGTGGGAACCACACAAGACTCTATGACGATCTTGGGTCAACAGACTACTCTGTACCAGTGTCACCAGAGAACTGCCATCTGACGTAAGGTATAATACCATCTGGGAGTTCTCGGCGAGTCCGTACAGTGTATCCAGTCTCTACTGAGCACCCATATATCATCTCTGATGTCAAACACCAATGGATATGGGATCATCCATCGCCCATCTGTATGGGTCGAGAAGGTATACGCTAGTCTACTCTGGTATATCGATACCCCGTCTCGATACACCCACGACTAGGGACTTTGAAGGATGTACTTATGGACTACCATGTCCCTACTAGTATGATCCGCATCATAGTCCAGGTAGTCAAGTACACATCCTAAGGGCTTTACCAACATGTAACAGAGAGACAATCAGCATACACGTTAAGGTAAAGAGTAACCAGATAGCATACTATCATGTCGAGCAAGAAAGTCCTCCCTATATATGTCCCAGCATCCACTACAATATACATCCTATATATAGTAATGGCCTCTAGGGCATACATATAACTAACAGATTACACAGTTGTGATGAATAGCCATTACCCCACCCTAGACCCCTACGGGTACGGCAAACTACCCGTCAAATACCCGAAGTGAAGCGGTCTCCCTCAACAAAGTGAGTAGGCCACTAAACACTTCAAAGTACCCGGTAGTTTGTGCACCCCACCTTGGGTCTATCCTAGGAGCAAAAAACAGTAAAAATGAAATAATACAACGGTGGCTACAACCGCAACCTGGATGTGCCCCGCAAAATAATATTACAACATATTACAGTTACTTCGAATGAATTAAAATAATAACCCATCACAAACCCCGGCTAATCATCACAACAGTCCAATACAGTTCACATCCACAAACAGTAAAAACCATTACAGAAATATGCAACCCCCTGCCAACCGACATACTAGCAGTTAGGGGAGGTTTACGAACACATTATACAAACACAGATATAATCATATTAGCAAACTTCGTAAAATTTCGATCGAACAAATGCTTTTAGATTCTACTCCAATACTTCTCTGTGAACCTGAGATCTTAGCAGAAAATAAAACATCCCAGAAACATCACTGTTAACACCTAGGAGTTACTGAATAAATTTGGGCCGACTCGGCCCCAACTCGGCCACGGATCCGCGACGGATCGCATGGATCCGCCGCGGTTCCGCGGAGAGATGGCCGAGTTAGGAGTCCAAATTTCTTCAGTAGCCCTAGTTTATCCTGCTTGTTATTCTGAAGCACCCTGAAAAATTTTTAAAACCAGTTTAAAAATCGACAGCAAGTGTGATAATCGACGATGTTTCCGGTTCCTTTTTGCGTTCGAAATACTTACGACTTTGCTAATGAGTTAATTATTATTTAGCGAGGCTTTGATACCACTGTAAGTCGATGTACAACACCCCACGACTTGCGGGGAGGCGGGAATATGAAAAACGATCTTGTTCTTTGCTTAAACATCGACTAACCGCATGAATCGAAGCTAAACGATAACTAACACCGATCATAGAAGTTCTAAACTACTATGTTAAGTGATTATACCTAAAGAACCGTGTCCTTCGTCTTTACGAACTCCACCTCCTCCTCGGCCTTCTCCAAGTAGTAGACGATCCACCACGAGAGCTTTACTCCAAGCTTTGCCTCTAAACTTGAGGCAACTAGGTTTCTTTAAGTGCTAATCAAAGTACCTAGATGATATAGAGTGAGGGTTATGAATTAAGTAGTCTAACTAATCCTTGTACTCAACACATGAGAGGGGAGGATTAGGGTTTGAAGAGAGGAAGCTTGAGGAGAGAGAAGGTGAGAATAATAATCAAATGAGAAAATGAGTTATCATAATATATATCAAGCATTATTTTTTTTCAAGAAAAGAAAAGAAAATGATTTACAACCATGCTTGATAAATATCTAATGGTGATTCATCTCCATGAGTCATTAAGCATTTATGATGCATTAATGACATGGATGAATCATCCATATGACTCACTAATCTCATTTAATATATATGCCACCTTAACCCTCTTAGTCACCATCTTCTAGAAGCTTCTCGCGCAATTACGAGAACGCCCCTCCTATCCGTGAAAACACGGAAAAACTTTAGACTGTATAAATCCAATAACCGGATATTAGTAACTGGATTAAACCAAAGCCGACTAGTAAAAACTGTCCGAAAGTCGTACGTGCATAAACACACGTATGCGTCCGAACCCTTGTCGTAAAACCATACGAGCTCTATATCGTTTCGCCTGGAGTAGGGAAACTCTCTGTGTGGGACTCTAGAGACTCGACTACTACGCTGGTAGTGGGTTTAACCACAGACCGCAAGCGGCACTAGCTGTACGTAACGGTCCCTAGGTAGATGTCGATAAGAAGGCCGATGAGGAAACCCATCCGAACTCCTACTGAGTTTGATGTGACAATCTCCGTACAGTCCGGTCCGTTCGTCTAAGACTATCGCATATCGGGCCTAGGGGGGCGGCAAGCGTCAGTCCCCTAATAGCGGTATAATTCGTGTCGGAGTAAAGCCCATTACACCCTGAGAAACTACAGGAACCTACCAGCAAATCTCGCTTGCCCTGGCCAGGGACTTTGCGTAATGGCTCTCTGACATAGCGCGATATCAACCCCCAATACCGAGAGAGACGAATCCTGTCTAACCGCCACTGCCTCCAAGTGCTCGGGACTGCACCCAACTGCTATCTGTTTGCACGACTCCTTTGAGCCGTGGTAGGGTAGCAATCTAAGAACAGTGGGACACACTCGAGGCGAAGTAGCAGTGTCAAGTCTGCGGACTATGCTGTACTCATGTCACCTGGGAACTGTTCACTGACGACTGGTATAAAACCAACCAACAGTTCCCTGTGAGTCCTGTCCGGTGTACCCGTAACCTAACGAGCACCTGCATACTATCTCCAGTACGACGTACTGATGGCTGTGGGACAGACCATCTCCCCTACGGGGATGAGAAGCGTACACACTAGTCTACTCTGGAGTATCGATGCCCTGTCTCGATAATCCTACGACTAGGGACCTGAATAAGGATGTGCTTGTAGACTATCCAGCCCCCACTAGTGTGACTGCCATCACAACGCTGGTAGTCAAGCAAGATCCTAAGATCTCTATCAATACGTATACTCACATATTAAGATAGAAAAATCAAGTAGCATTCTACCATGTTTAGCAAGACTGTTATATACATGTGAATATCCCAAGCTTCCATTAAGTAATATACAAACTAGTGTGATACAATAATGGCCCCTAGGGCATATACACTAACAGATGATTGAGGCAGGACCTATACCGATAAAACAGTCTTACTCAAGATGATAGTATGCTATCTGGTTTGTCTTTATCATCATGTACATGTTGATAGAGCCCATAGGATTCTTTCTTGACTGCCAGCATTATGATGGCGATCATATATGTGGGAGCTGGGGTTTATAAGCATATCCTTAAATGTCCGTAGTCGTAGGAGTATCGAAACCGGGCATCGATACTCCAGTGTAGACTAGTGTATACTGATCGAGACCCCGACGAGGGGCGGTGGCCAGGTCTTACAAGCCATTGGTGTTAGTTTGTTCACCTAAGATAGTATGCAGGTGCTCATTGGGTTATGAGTACACTGGACGGACTCCCCGGGAACCTGCTAGTTGGTATTATACCTATTGTCAGATAGCAGTTCCCAGGTGACATATGTACAGGTTAGTCTGTCAACCTAAGATCGTCATTTGTCTCGTGTGAGTTCCCACCATGCTTTGATTACTACCCTACCACGGTTCAAAGGAGTCGTGCAAACAGGTTTTAGTTGGGTACAGTCCCGAGCCACATGGAGGCAGTGATCGGATCGTCGGGGATTCGTCTCTCCCGATATTGGGGGTTGATGTCGCGTTGTGTACGGATGGTCATCACCATAAATCCATGGCCACGGTGGACGAGAACTACCGATTCAGGATCGATAGTTTCTCAGGTGGTGATGGGTTTCATACCGACACTAAATATCGCGTTGTTAGGGGTCTGACTTTATGCACCCCCTTAGACTCGATATATGATACTCTTAGACGAACAGACCGGACTGTACGGATATTGTCACTGTCAGGCTCAGTAGGGGTTCTGCATAAGTTTGCTCGTCGGCCTCCCTTTCGCTCAATACCTAGGTAGCCGTTACGTACAGCTAGTGCCGCTGACGTGCTTGTGGTTAAACCCACTGCCAGCGTATTGACGAGTCTTCAGAGTCCCACACAGAGGGTTTTCACGGTTCAGGCGATATGGTGTACATGAGGTATGTTGATACATACAGGTGGACGATTAAATATGTGCACATGCTGCGCAGACTTTAATCGAACGGTTGATAATACTAGCAGCTTAGGATTAAGCCGGATTATTAAATCGGGTTTTCATTTAATAATTTATATATGTATTTGTATATATGTATTCTAGTATTATTGTTCACTATTCGTTTTCTCTCTCGGCTATTCGTATTTTGGTACGAATACGCGTATATGTATTTTGATACATGTACCGGGAAGTATTCCGTATTTTATATGGAATAGCTTCTAGAAGGTGCCACCTCATTAATGATTTTCTTTACTGGAAATCATTTGGGAAATGAGGTGGAAAGGAGGTATGGGTCAAAGCATGGACCTAGGTATGGTTGCATTTGTTTAATGATATTAAACAAAGGAAATGATATTATTTTTCATGATGGGAATGAGAGATGGAGGGCAGGCCACTTTGAGGGTGGTGATTGATTTCATTTTATTGTTTTTATCATTTTACATTACACACTCCCTCACTCTTTCATTCACAAAAAAAAAACGCTTAACCATTTTTGGTTCATGCAAATGCTTCATCACCTCCATTCTTCTTCTTGAGTTTCTCATTGAGCTCATGGGTAGAGAGAAAAATATAGTGACACACTACTACACCCCCACTCTCCATCGCTAGCAACTTTGGAGCGTCGGTTGCCTCGTTTGTCGAGATTGGAGCTTGCGCCGTTTCCCTCGGGTGGATCATCGGAGATGGAGGAGGACCGGCAACCAAACTTCGTCAAAGAACCGCTAGGAGCTTGGAATGAAGACCGAAGGACTTGGATCAACTAGGTATAACGATTTTAACCTCTACTTAGTTTGCTAGTTTAGGGTTAAAGGTAGATCCGGGATTCGGGTAACGGTAGCGCCGGTTTCAGAAATTTTTGTTCCGCATTTTGGCCGCATTTCGACGGCCGGGGCGGTGCCGAGACCCATCATGGTATCAGAGCCACCCTTTAAACCCCTTAATAGCTTGTTTAAACGCACTTGAAAGATCGATCGACGGAAATTACCAAAATCACGATTTCATTTTTGCGTCTGCTGTCGATTTTCAAAAGTGGTCAAAAAATTATTTCAGGCATCTTAAAAATCCGTGCAGGCGATTTTAAGGGTACAGAAAAACTTTGAGCTCCTGAAGCCTCCAAACCTCCGCGGAACCGCCGCACTTACCCCCTATTGGCGGCGGTTCCGCGGTCGTTTAGTGGCGACGGGCTTCAAAATTTTTCCTGTAGCCCTCTGACTTGGAATTGTGATTTTTGACATATTCTGTTTTGGCCCAGATTTCTGTTTCAGTGCTGGTTTTACTATTGGGGCCAATTTGGAAATTTAGTCGATCGATATTTTAAGTGGGTGTTTAACAGTGCATACTTTTCTATCTGCGACCGTGAATGTCATTTGATCGGTAAACCCGTCTAACTGCTATATGTTCCTTTAGACGGGTTTGCGAACGTGACATTCACGTTGATGTCCTGTGATGTGCTGTGATGTTGGTTGGATTGTCGTGGTGGATAGCTATGGTGCAATGTTAGTACAGTTTTATTTCATTTGTACATTTGATATTGCGGGGCGAGCGTCCGACATGTGGACAGCTGTCACTGCCAGTTTGTTTATTATTCTTTTGGGGCACGACCGGGCTGAGGTCGATGTCACCCTTGTATATTATTTTATTTTCTGTACTAGGATTACCCCGCGGTGGAGTGCACGAATAGCCGGGTTCTAGATGGAAACTGGTCCACATCTCAAGGCATTCGGATGGAGGGGACCTTACTCTAGAATTGGCGAGCTATTCGCCGCACTGGTAGGGGGTATAGGTTGACCCAGGAGGGGTGCTCAAGTTACCGGATTCCGTGAAGTGCTGGGTGGCCCATTCACGTTGTTGAAGGGGGGTGCCTCACTTCTGGTTTTGGCGGGTAACTTGCCGTACTCGTAGGGGTCTAGGTTTCATTCCACATGCTATCTACACGATAGGGAACGTCGGGTCTCATTTGCGGCTCAAGTGAAACCCGGGGCTCCAGAATATCCACCATTTTATGTTGCGTCTGTGATGTTTCTGTGATGTTGCATTATATCATGCCCGGGGAGATTGTTATATATTTATATATACACTAGTAGATGTTGTATATGTTTTGCACCCGCGCTAGTTCAGTCCCCGCTCTGTCGTTAGTTAAGTAACCTAACGGGTGATGACGGGACCCAGTGGCGAATGCGGATGGCATATACGTACATTTTATTTTCGTTCTTTTCTGGTGTGATTAATTGATGGGACTGTGTTGATTCTTATCAATACAAGGATAAAACAAACCTATATATATGATGTTGTTGGAACCAAGTTTTTAAAAACTGACATTACAGACGTTCTCTTTTTCTTTGCATCGCAGTATTCATTTGGAATATCCTGCACCTTATTCGACGAGGCAAGGGCCGAGATCCCTTCATCGGGAGTGACCCCTTGAGTAAAAGTTTGCGTCAACGTAATAACTTTACTATAGTCGATTGTTTTTGCTTTGCATCGTGGTATTCAGTTTGGAATATCCTGCATCTCATTCTACGAGGAAAGAGCCGAGATCCCTTCACCGGGAGTGACCTCTTTAGCAAAAGTTTTCGCCACTATATATTTGTAAAACCACTTGGATTCCTTCAACGAGATCAAGTTCATTACGTTAAAGGTTTTTCGCCAAAAACCAGCCGTAGACCTCCGTCATTTCCTACAAGTAGTACTTAGTATTCTGTTGCGTTTGTTGACTCCGTCAAGGCGTAGTGTGCGGTAGCTGAGTGGTGCTTGTTTGTAGCATGGATATGTGATTGGTTAGGATAGTCGTGCGGCCTTGTTGACTCTGTCAAGAGCTCGTGCGGGTGGATTTAATGCAATCAAGATAATGACGGGTTGAACTTGACTAGGACTCTTTGATTTTTTGACTCCGTCAAGGTCACTTTGGTCCTAGGGGTAAAAACACACATCGGGAGTTTCAAACATACAGGAAACTTGCCAGGCATGCACATACCTTCTGGTGTGTGGTGACTTGAGTGGCTTCCATCAAGTTATCATGCGATGAGAGTTGGATCTCGATTCCCACTGATGAGTAGGATTACTCCTCGGATGATTCCGACTAATTCTCCTTTTGGGTTTGGAGGAGAATTCGATGAAACAGTG
The DNA here is from genome assembly GCA_030015575.1 of Agapanthus africanus. Lineage (NCBI taxonomy): Eukaryota > Viridiplantae > Streptophyta > Magnoliopsida > Asparagales > Amaryllidaceae > Agapanthus > Agapanthus africanus. The sequence goes on from JASDDO010000024.1 coordinate 722,656,695, forward strand.
GGAGCCATCCAGATTAGATAAAATGATTAACCTTTCTGGTCTAGGTTAGAGTGCACGCTGAGTGTTTCTTCTCTCTCTCTGGCTGCGACTATGACCCGACCTTTGACTAAAACTCATGAAACAAAGTTGACCGAACCTTCTTTAAACGCTTTGGCTTTTGGAATGTCACGGTGTCGCATACATCATTGCCACTTCTATATCACCTTTACATTTCTCCAGAACACCTCGTATCACTACGAACATCCACTTCTATTGGATAAATCCATCGTATGGTTATATACGAACTCGAAGGAACTTTTTCGAGGATGGATTCTGGTTCTGGAGAGATTGAATAGGATTATTCGGTTGTCTTTCCCCTTTACCTTCTCTCAGGTTGTGAGGGCTCCTAGGATTAGGAGAGGGTACACCTATTGAGCTTATTGGATAGTCTTCTTCCAAACCATAGGCCGGTGCCGAACGGTAGGGAAGGAAGAAAACCAATTAAGCTTAAGTGTGGTATACAGAAGATAATAAGTAAAGATATATAAAGGGATTAGAATAATGGCAAAGGAAATTGCAACCACCATCATTCACGACAAAAACCGTGTATACCCCTGCCACTCCTACATCCACTTTGATTTTCTCTAGGACACTCCGTATCACTACGGATATCCACTTCCATTGGATAAATCCATCATATGGTTATATACAAACTCGAAGGAACTTTTTCGAGGATGGATTCTGGTTCTGGAGAGATTGGATAGGATTATTCAGATGTCTTTTCCCATTACCTTCTTTCAGGTTGCGAGGGCTCCTAGGATTAGGAGAGTACACCTATTGCGCTTATTGGATAGTCTTCTTCCAAACCTTAGGCTGGTGCCGAAGGGTATGGAAAGAAGAAAACCAGTTAGTCTAAAGAAGGTGTACAGAAGGTAATAAGTAAAGACATAATAAAGAGGATTGCAGTGAGGGCAGGTATAGTATATGGTTACTGTCATGAATCTGGATAGTGGAAGAGGCGTTACTAGGAATACCAGTAAACCCCTTCGAAACATTTTCATGTTTCAGTTTTACTGTATGATGTTAATTGAAAACCGTTTCCCAATTGGAATCTAACTCCAGGGTATGTATTTACCAGATCAGTTTCTCACACCTGCATGTTATTACAGATGGTGAGTGGGAGTAAGATTTTGGGAATTGGGTGATTAGATCCTCATTATATCAGAATTCGTTGTAATTGGTGATATTTGAGGAAATCATCTGGATTTTGCCGGATGGCAAATATTTGGTTTTGAATATCCGTTGTTATGCACCAATTTCAAACTGATATATCTGTACATTTATAAAGTAAGATATAACTTTTTGATATTATGTCTGTGACATTTACCTATATCAGTTGGTGATTAAGTAAGGTGTATTCAACAGCGATATAATTCTTCTTAACCATACTACAATTTTTCAACCTACGACGCACAGGGTTTGAGTTGTTGAACTCAGGGACCTATACAAAGTATTGTATGTTGTCCAGGTCCATTAGAACAATGGGGTTAGTACTTGTACTATATTCTGTTTACTCATAGCTTCTCTAAGTTCTAGACATGTATTTCGTTGAAATGCAAGATCCAGATATTGAGAAGTTATAGGTATAAGAATAAAGTAGAGAACCATTTGTTGGAAGTATCAGGATTCTTCGAGGAAGTCGAAGATGTAGATACTTGTGTTTGGTATTCCGTTAATAGTAATGCTTTTGAGAACTTGTTTCTCTTTCAGGTCACTCATATATGGATGCACTCCTAGATGAGTAATGCTGATTGGCCTTTTTCCATTTGGATGATATGCACTGGAGACAGCTGCATGATTTTGAATCTGGTTCAAATTAGATTAGTGCTTTTGTTTCTATATCAGATATATATAGAATCAAATTATATCATAACGATATTGAGGTACAGGGAGTTGTCCGGCTGATGCTCAAAACCAGAATCCGGATAAACTCAAGGCACGTTTCAGTAATGGCAGTTTGTGGGTTATCCCGGGCTTTGACGAGGGTTAATTTTATACCATCAGGAAGATCAATATTTATATTATTCTTGACTCGCCACAGTTTTAGTAAAATGGACTTTTTCAGGAAAAAAACATAAGTGGGAGTATGGTAGAACTGGAAATGATTCCAGAACCACAAACGATTACTGAAGATTTAATAGAACTGCGGATTCAAATGGTTTCAACATTCGATTAGCCACTCCGTAGATTTGGTGGGTAACCTCAGGCACCCGAGAGGTACTTCGGTCTTCTCAGAGACGGTGACAGGGAGGTTCTTGTTTACCCAGACTTGCCATTGCTGTTGTTCTGGACTATAAGACCCGGCAGGAGGATGAGTATAACATCGTTCTAAACTAACTTTAGAAGTGCATGTGTATATGACTCTGCCAGAGGGTTGTTGTAGTCAGTGGGAGCAGCGGAAGCATAGTGGGCAAGTTGCTTATGTCTATTTATAGACTAAAGCAGGTATAGCGGAATTAGATCATCTAATTTTAATGTGACAGTCATAGGCTTTGACTTCATCAGAGTAGGAGATGGATCTGCTAAGAAGGTAGTAAAGAGTGATGTCCAGGTATAAGGATGACATGCACTTGATAGGAAGAGATATTCCTATACTACGATCGGTTATACTTTGGTTGTCACACGGTTGGTTCTCCACATAGGATATAGAAATAATATCAGGTTTTCTGGTTACTAGATCTATGGTTTTAGATCTAGATTTGGGAAGTATCTCAATTTGGGTACTTTGATATTATTCTAAAGATATTTTAGAATGGATGACTCCTGGTATGGTGGTGTACCTTCAGGTGATGGAATCACCCTCTTTAAAGGTGTCTTACAGACTAAAGGGGAGAGGGATCCGCATGATTAACATATCACTTGCTTAGGCAAATGAGTTAATCATGTAATGTCAAGTACCACACCAGATGTTGTTTTTGCACTAGATGCAATAAGCAGATATATGAATCTAATCCTGGAAAAACGTTGGGAAGCAGTTTATGAACATAAATGGATGTTCTAGGGAAATGATTACGGCAGCCTCGTTTGGAGACGGTTATCATTTCAGGCTTTCAAGGTGACCTGGATGACAGAGTGACTGTCAGAGTTATAGTTTTCCCTCTTTTGAGGGACAGTATGTTGGACAGGTGGTCCAAGCGGATACTGAGGAAAGGCATGCTGCAGGATACTGATTAAATTCAATGGTCGATATAGTCTAAGTAGTTTGCTGGATTTGGAGTTCATTTGTGAACTGGGTCTCATCAGATATCCAGACAAATTCTAAGACAAGTATTGCTCATTTCGAGAGATAGCTTTCTTCGCGAAATTGAGATTAAGAGAAATACAGAAAGAAACACTGGAGCGGATCCACTCACTGAGGCTATTTCTCGAACGCAATCATTTTTGCAAACGGGCTTTGCGAAACTGATTAGAAGAGAAGGGGGGTGTTCGGTATCACACGGGCTGTGAGTATGCGACATCTCAATATTTGGCCTTAAGTGCAAGTGGGGGATTGTTGGCTATAGTGCCCTCAAGGCAATTATCATAGTCGTGGACTTGTGATTATGATGATTGAGGCAGGACCTATACCGATAAAACAGTCTTATTCAAGATGATAGTATGCTATCTGGTTTGTCTTTATCATCATGTACATGTTGATAGAGCCCATAGGATTCTTTCTTGACTGACAGCATTATGATGGCGATCATATATGTGGGAGCTGGGGTCTATAAACACATCCTTAAATGTCCCTAGTCGTAAGAGTATCGAGACCGGGCATCGATACTCCAGTGTAGACTAGTGTATACTGATCGAGACCCCGACAAGGGACGGTGGCCAGGTCTCACAAGCCATTGGTGTTAGTTTCTTCACCTAAGATAGTATGCAGGTGCTCATTGGGTTATGAGTACACTGGACGGACTCGCCGGGAACCTGCTAGTTGGTAGTATACCTATTGTCAGATAGCAGTTCCCAGGTGACATGTGTACAGGTTAGTCTGTCGACCTAAGATCGTCATTTGTCTCGTGTGAGTTCCCACTGTGCTTTGATTACTACCCTACCATGGCTCAAAGGAGTCGTGCAGATAGGTTTTAGTTAGGTACAGTCCCGAGCCACATGGAGACAGTGATCGGATCGTCGGGGATTCGTCTCTCCCGGTATTGGGGGTTGATGTCGCGTTGTGTATGGATGGCCATCACCATAAATCCATGGTCACGGTGGACGAGAACTACCGATCCAGGATCGATAGTTTCTCAGGTAGTGATGGGTTTCATACCGACACTAAATATCACGTTGTTAGGGGTCTGGTTTTATCCACCCCCTTAGACTCGATATATGATACTCTTAGACGAACAGACCGGATTGTACGGATATTGTCACTGTTAGGCTCAGTAGGGGTTCTGCATAAGTTTGCTCGTCGGCCTCCCTTTCACTCAATACCTGGGTAGCCGTTACGTACAGCTAGTGCCGCTGACATACTTGTGGTTAAACACATTGCCAGCGTATTGACGAGTCTTCAGAGTCCCACACAGAGGGTTTTCACGGTTCAGGCGATATGGTGTACATGAGGTATGTTGATACATACAGGTGTCCGATTAAATATGTGCACATGCTGCGCAGACTTTAATCGGACGGTTGATAATACTAGCGGCTTAGGATTAAGCCGGATTATTAAATCAGGTTTTCATTTAATAATTTATATATGTATTTGTATATACGTATTCTAGTATTATTGTTCACTATTCGTTTTCTCTCTCGGCTATTCGTATTTTGGTACGAATAAGTGTATATGTATTTTGATACATGTACCGGGAAGTATTCCGTATTTTATACGGAATAGCTTCTAGAATGTGCCACCTCATTAATGATTTTATTTATTGAAAATCATTTGGGAAATGAGGTGGAAAGGAGGTATGGGTCAATGCAAGGACCTAGGTATGGTTGCATTTGTTTATGAAATTAAACAAAGAAAATGATATTTTTTTTCATGATGGGAATGAGAGAGGGGGGGCCGGCCACTTTGAGGATGGTGATTGATTTCATTTTATTGTTTTTATCATTTTACATTACACACTCCCTCACTCTCTCATTCACACACACAAAATCACTTAACCATTTTTGGTTCATGCAAATGTTTCATCACCTCCATTCTTCTTCTTGAGTTTCTCATTGAGCTCATGGGTAGAGGAGCTCATGGGTAGAGAGAAAAATATATTGACACACTACTACACCCCCACTCTCCATCGCTAGCGACTTTGGAGCGTCGGTTGCCTCGTTTGTCGAGGTTGGAGCAAGCGCTGTTTCCCTCGGGTGGATCATCGGAGATGGAGGAAGACCGGCAACCAAACTTCGTCAAAGAATCGCTAGGAGCTTGGAATGAAGACCAAAGGACTTGGATCAACTCGGTATAACGATTCTAACCTCTTCTTAGTTTCCTAGTTTAGGGTTAAAGGTAGATCCGGGATTCGGGTAACGGTAGCGCTGGTTTTAGAAATTTTTGTTCCGCATTTTGGCCTCGTTTCGACGGCCGGGGCACTACCGAGACCCATCACTATGAACAATGGCCATCAGAAGCAACATGAGAAGATGGATGTACAATCCATCTTTCTCCATACAAAGGAGTTGTATGGAGAGCAATCTCGTACTCTCCGATACGAGACATCTCGAAAGTTGTTTCAGATGCGAATGACTGCTGGCACGTCTGTAGGTGACCATGTATTGAAGATGATTGGACTTATAGAAGAACTTGAGGACCTCGGTTGGACCATGGAGAACGAACGGTATGTTGATATTGTTCTACAGTACCTTCCCCCTGCCTTTGCTCAGTTCATTGTAAACTTCAACATGCACAACATGGAGAAGTCATTACCTGAACTCCTCAATATGTTGAGGAGTGCAGAGAGCACGCTAAAGGTAGCGAAAAATCCCGCTCTAATTATTGGGCCATCTTCCTCTTCCGTCTCGAAAGCTAAGGCCAAGGGAAAGAAGAAGAAGAATCCCATCAAGCCGAGAGGTGGAGTGAAAAAGGAACCGGAAAAGGACAAGATAGGGGATGCTACGACAGGACGAGGGGAATGCTTCCATTGCCACCAGACTGGGCATTGGAAGAGAAACTGCGTTGGATACCTGGCCGGCCTCAAGAAGGAGAAGCATGGTGATGCTTCCACTTCAGGTGTGTTTGTAACAGAAAACTGTTTTTCAATTAACTCTGCTTCCTGGGTATTAGATACCGGGTCAGGATCTCACATCTGCAATTGTGTGCAGGGGCTGAAATAGAAAGTTTTTGAAGAAAGGTGATCACATTCTCCAGGTTGGGAATGGTTCCTCAGTATATGCTACAGCGGTGGGAGAGTATCACCTTGATTTGTGGTCAGGTTGTATATTGGTTTTGAACCCATGTTATTTTGTACCTTCGATGTTATGTAATATTATATCTGTATCGCTGTTGGACAATGCTGGATATAATTTTGTATTACAATCTAATGTTATGAACATTAACTTTAATCAAGAGTTGATTGGGTCTGGTACATTAAATAACGGGATATACGTCCTAAACCATTACACAGTTTTCAATATACAACACACAAACAAAAGTAAGGTTTCAGACATAAATGAACCTTTCATTTGGCATTGTAGACTTGGTCATATTAACGAAACAAGACTAACCAAACTACATAAAGATGGATATTTAAATCCGTTTGAATATAAATTTTATGCGACTTGCCAGTCTTGTATCAAAGGTAAAATGACCAAAACTCCGTTTACTGGACACGGAGAGAGAGCTACTGAACTCTCAGGCCTCATACATAGTGATGTATGTGGACCAATGTCTACACATGCGAGAGGTGGTTTTTCGTACTTCATAACTTTCACTGATAATTTCTCGAGATTCGGGCACGTGTTCTTGTTGAAACATAAGTCTGAAGCCTTCGAAAAATTCAAGGAGTATAAATCTGAAGTAGAAAAACAAACAGGCTTGAGTATTAAGAAACTTCGATCAGATCGAGGAGGTGAGTACCTAAGCTCAGAGTTTCTAGATTTCGTAAAAGAGAATGGGATTCTTTCTTAGCTCACTCCTCCGTACACACCACAGCACGTCGTGTCGGAAAGGAGAAATCATACCCTATTAGGTATGGTACGATCTATGATGAGTGATGCTGAGTTACCAATATCATTCTGGGGGCACGCATTGGAGACTGCGATTTATCTATTGAATAGGGTTCCGACCAAAACCGTGTCTACCACTCCATATGAGATATGGTATGGGAAGAGGCCATCTCTTAAAAGAGTTAGGATATGGGGTTGTCCGGCCTATATGAAAAAGCAGAATCTGGACAAACTCGAGACATGATCGGTTTTGTGTAAATTTGTGGGATATACAAAACACTCGTATGGATATCTTTTCTACCACAAGGAGGAACAAAGGGTGTTTGTTTCTCAGTATGCCACATTTTTAGAAAATGAATTTTTTACAAATGATACTGATGGCAATGCGGTAGAACTGGAAGAAATTCCAGATACACAAACAATTACCGATAATTTGGTTGAAACTGAGGTTTCAATAGAACCTGACGAACCTCAGCCACTCCGTAGATCTAGTAGGACTTCTCGCCCACCTGATAGATACTACGATTTTCTATTTGTTGGTGAAAGAGAAGATTGCATCATGGATGATGATGATCCTACTAGTTTTCAGTAAGCTATCACGAGTGGTGACTCAATGAAGTGGCTGGATGCCATGAGATCCGAAATGGAATCCATGCACACCAACAAAGTATGGACTTTAGAGGTTGCGCCTTCTGGAGTAAAACCCATAGGGTGCAAATGGATCTTTAAGAGAAAGATCGGTGTGGATGGTCAGGTAGAGACCTATAAAGCTAGGCTGGTCGCAAAAGGATTTCGTCAAAGACAAGGCTTGGACTATGAAGAAACCTTTTCACCAGTCGCGATGCTCAAATCCATTCGGATCCTGTTTGCTATAGCTGCTCACTATGATTATGAGATCTGGAAAATGGATGTTAAATGTCACGACCCGAAAGTACGGAACATGACCGGCACTTAAACTACGAAACGTCTCGAGGCGTATGTAATCTAAGTAAGCCGAAAACCCAGAAATCCAAACCAAGAAAAGTAGTAGAGTGAAGGAAAAACCATTTTAAATCAAATAGTTTGCAATTTACGCCGAAATATGCATTTAAAATCACAAGTCTTTTCTAAAAATTCCGGCAGAGTTTCCTTTGTAAAAACTGACCCCAAACGGGTACAAAACCTGATAAAGCATATATAATGAATAAAGGCATCCCCAAGCGGGAGCTAGCTCTTCGTCAATCGACGATCACAACCACGCAAGCAATAAAATATACAACGCCGAAAGGCGAGGATCAACACAGAAAAGGAAACTCAAAACAGCATGAAATCCATAGGAATACAACGCGCGACTCTAAGGTCGAAAGAATAAACTTCACTGGTCTCTATCTGAAATAAATACATGTTTGGTTGATGGAACTTCTAGATACAACTGAATAATAATATACAAAATATACTGATGGTCATGATACAAGTGAACCCACCTACTAGCAAATCACCCGGAAATGGAAGTAGTGCCAGCAAAGCCGTAATGAAACCTGTACGGCAACACCTGCAAGAAACTGTGGCACAACGGGGGTGAGTTGCCAACTCATGAATAGAAAACATCTACGAACATAAATCGCATGTATGACGCAATCCTAGGTTATACAATCAATATATATCCTCAAATATATAACCAGCAGCCTATAACAATGGCTAGGGTATACCTCTAAACAACAGTAATACCAAGTGCTCGTGTCAGTGCCTCAGATAGCAATATATCATATGGATGATGTATGAATGCATGAAAACAGAATACATGTACTGAAGAAACTGCTTTCATAATTTAGTGAGATTACTCTATTTTTAAAGCGAGGTATCATAAATGAAATCAGTATAAACAGTGTCTAGCATCGACACAAAACATAAATCCCAACGTCTCAAAATCTTAGGCTCCGGCTATCCGGACTGGTCTGGATCATCAAATCTCAGTACCTCAATATCTCAAAATCTCAATGTCTCAATCTCACTATCTAGGGCGCTGTCAGTCCAGACCGGCCCCTACCATCAATCTCAAGACCACGACGGTATCCTCCGGATATCCGACGCGTCGGGTAAAATCACCGGTCAGTAGTGCTCCCCTGCCAGGCTCATCGTCTACTACTCGAACTTCTTGCCCTGGGGTACCTAACCGGGCCCACCATGTACCCGAAACGGTTCATCCAACTCCTCGAATCGGGTCTCGAAATCCATCAGCAAACTCATGGTGGACGACTCATACATCATGGGAAAACCGCACTTTTCATTTAAAAAGAGAGAGAAAAGAAGTTTATAAATGTTTTTGCGGTTATCCCCCAAATCCTTGAAATCTCATGAAAATCCGAATCCAAATCATCGATGGCATGTAAGCAGTGAATATAGGCATAAAAATCCATGAATGCAGCATAACAGTGAATAACAATATGCATGTAGTAGCAAGTAGTAACTGCAATGTCTAAACTGGCATATAAGGCAAGTACATTAATATCATGTCGAAACTATTAGCTAACAAGCTATATCAATGTAATAGTATTCTCTAAAGTGTACGTGACATGGCAATTATCGATGAAGATGTGTGTGAGCCGGCAAGTAAGTGTACGTGGTACATACGCATCATCGGTAATGGTGCTGGTGTCCTAACAGCATGATATCAACAGTGGTTATGAAATCACAACATGAGTATGCGATGCGGAGCGAATAACAATAATGTGTGGGAGCTGAATACTAGACACAACGATAACTGATCTACATTTAATATAAATCTATTCTAACAACTACACTAAACTATAGGGCTGAGCTAACAGACTAACTGAAGGTAAGGAAACTGCCTAACATCTGAGTCGATACATATATACATGTATACTAGTCGGTGATCCCGCCTCGATAATATCACATCCGTTACCATATGTATAATCAGATATTCCCAAGTCAAGAGTGCGGATCTATCATCAATGTAAAGCTCGTACGTAAATCCGTCGTACGGCATCCCAAATCTGGGTACGGGTCAATATCACATTCATCACATTATTCATCTGGTATCCTCTTTATCAAAGATCATAACCCGTGGTACTAATCTACGTCTAGTACAATACTAATATCATCAATATAATCATGATCCGACTACTGATCGACAGTCTCGTACAAACCGATATCATCAGCACATATCATCATAAAGGAGTATACATCGCCCAATGCGACCCATTATAGCTATCTTAACATATCTTATCTCAAGTCTCGATCACAAGTCAACTATTCTATGTATCTCATCATTCACATGGTATCGTCGTCCAAAGATCCGCTATAACATCATGACGTATCTCAAATACAAATCCTGCCATATCACTGATCTCACGGTCTCAAATCAAATATCATCGACTCACCTCAAATCCCAAGTACTATCCTCAAATCCAGTATATAAACACATAATCTCATACCCATGTGAGCACATAAAAATATATTCCCATATACGCACATATGAAAGAAGAATGTATGCAAGTATGGGTGTGTGTGTGTGTGGTGCAACCACTACTCTAGGGTTTCCCAACACTAAACCAATCCAATCACACCTAGAATCCAACTTTATCATCAATAATCTCCATCAACATATAATCAATATATTTGTGTATACGTATTCATATACATCACCATGAACTGCGGGGGTGCTATACGCCATCCACCCGACTTCTTCCCGTAGATATAAATCTACTCACCTTGCTCTCGTGTGCCGATACCAATGTTGCCATCTTTATCTTCAACACCTCGACGTCACGTAGGGTACCTACAAGGATATCATAAACGCTAAAGCACATGAAAATCACATCGGAAACTAAAACGGCATATGCTACGCCCATAGGTAAAAACCTATAGTCTCGCATGCAAACACGATCAATAACCCTTTGTCGTTGACGTTCAAACGCCACCTGAAAGAAACGAATCACCAAATACCAAAATCCATGCTAAAACAAGTCATAAACCATGCGCCAACACAAGAAAATTATCCCAGATTCTACCCTAGATGGAATCAGTCAAAATTGCATATACCAAAGGTCAAATTTACTAGAGATAGGGCCCTGAACCAAAAACGAGACCAAACCCACCTGCTCTGGCCGCAAATTGCGGCCAGAAGGGATTTATTTACGGCCTGAAGAAGGAGGTGGGTGCTAGGGCTTTGGGTGGTGGTTCTTAGGTGCCTGCACATCTCACTGTAAAACCAGAATTATTTTAGGAGTCTCAGGGTGAAAGCAGATCTCCAAAAACACTCGCAGAATTACAGTTTTCCCCGATATCGTTTCTATAAATCCGTATTCTGGGTTTTACTCTCAGGTCTGGTCCCATGTAACATCACTAACAGGATTTTAAGGTCACTACAAGCCTCAATTTCACTTTACAACTCAATTCAACTCCTAACCCTAACTAGAAATTTCCAAAGTCCTCAAAACACACAATATCGACATGAAACAAGTATAGATGCATAATGAAACGACATACTACTCTAAAGGTGTAGAAATTACCTTCTTTGGCAACTCAAGAAAATTCTTGAGTTGCTCATAGTCCTTAAGATCCTCTCTTTCTAGGTCCAATGTGTAGCTAGTGAGCTTGGGAACAATTTTTGTGAAATGGGAATAGGGTTTTGGGGTGAATTTCATGGTGGATCTAAGCTTGAAGAGGGAGGAGGAAGAAGAGGGAGAGGACAGCAGCAGCAGCACAAGGAGAGGGGAGAGAGAAAAGGGTGTGAAGAATGATGGGGATGGCTCACAACAAGTCAAAAGTAACCCCATACCTACTCTTTCTCTCTTTTCATCATTCTTACCTTTTTCTTTTCTTTTCTTTTCATATCCTTCTCACTCAATGTTCAACCCTAAGCAACCATGCTAAATGAAGAGAAGGAAAAGAAACAAATGAAACACAAGTGTAAAAATGATATGTGCATATTTTGCCGAAAAATGCTAAAAACCCGATTAGCGATTATTAATCACGATTAGCACTAAATTAGCATATAACTAACCATAAAAACTTAAAAATGGCAAAATTCCATAAAATACTCTATTTTAGAATTTTCCATAATTTTTCCAAAATTTTCCCCATTTATCGTTATTTAATTATACCGAAATATTAAAATATTCATTAAAAATTAATAATAAATTATAAAAATTCCCAAAAGTAATATTTTATTTTTTTGAAATGTTACAATCTTCCCCCCTTAAAGAAATTCGGTCTCCGAATTTAAATTAAAACCCCCAATTTCTAAAACATTTCAATAAAATGTTCAAGTCGTCGGGGCTCCGAAATCATCAATACATAAAGCACATCATAGCGCAATGCAGTAGTGAGCAAATAACTCAAAATCGAAACTCCGTCAAGCGTCCCGAAATCCTCGGAGTCAAGGTAAAGACACGAATGTCAAATCCAAAGCAAAACCAAAATGATATAAATCAGAACTATATACGTAAATATCAAATCTATATATGTAAATATCTGAAGGAAATGCATGCCAAATCTTTTAAAGTTGCTGTGTAATGTGCATAACACTGCACAGTGGTGGACATCTATCATAAGAAAATAACCATATACGTATATATCTTTTGTTTTACGTATACGTTCCGCCGTTTTTGGAAACAATTTAGAAGGGTTTCCTTGTTCTAAACGTTTCGTGTCATATCAGACACGTAGGTAAATACTGAGACTATAGTTCGGTTTTTGGAAATCCCTTTGAAATCTATCAATGCATGCAAAATATACACAGGTACTGTCGTCTGACTAGTCCTACTCAGTATAAAAACACGTAGCAAATACCATAAAAACGTACTGCTCCATAATAAATCAATCCCCAAAATATGCATATGAATACTACGTGCGTCTGGTGCGCACGAAAATCAAAATCCATAAATGTGCCATACATGCGCACAGAAACAATATCTAAGTGCATCGGGTGTGCACGAAACATCTGTCACGGTAACAGGTGTGCCTGACAGCAAAAACATGTGCATCTGACATGCACGAAGAATATCGATTTAGTGCATCTGGTGTGCACCAAAATCGCATCTCATAACATGCGCCCAACATGCGCGAAAACCCAAATCAGGTGCATCCATCCTACACGAAATCATGAAATCCAATATCAAGCGCCGAACATGCGCAAAATCCAATCAGGTGCACAAGGTGCATAAAACAAATATCGAACCTCACAATCGAAATCGAAGTCCAATGCATCTAAGTGCACAAAATGCGTACCACTGCACTACAAGCATATGTGAACTATACCGAGTGCAAAAACCAAATCGTGTGCGTACATATGCACAAAATCAACTCAACTGTATGAAACCCATAAATCATAAGCATGAGAAACCAAGGCACGAAAACGATATCAAGTGCAACAACTGTGCAAAAATCGTAAATACTCAATAGGTGCAACCATGGTGCATGGAAACAAATATCATGAAACTCAATCATCAAAATCAATCATGCGAATAGATCGCCCAAAATACCGAAATCAAGTATGGCGGAATAGTCCCGCTCAAGCACATCCTCCAAGAATCTCTGGCCAACTGTCGTGGTCACTCATAGCATGTCTCGTCGACGATCTTGAACTCTGGCCTGCTGATGTGCGTAACATGGACACTCCTGGATCCAAGTCTTCTCGTAATTTATTCCAGAAAGGTCCTGTCGAGGTCTCTCCCAAATCTCGTCTCTGCCTAACTTTCCAGAAGTCATCGTCTTTTACTATATCTGTTTCTTGTTCCGGAACGGCTGCATACTCATCGCGACTCCTTCTGGAAGGTATATCCAAGTACAATTCCTCGGCATGCGTATCGCATCTCTGATGTCGGCAGAGTGGAACGTCATCTTATCCAGATCTTGTACGAACCTCTTACTGCACTTTTCTCTGATGTCGACTGCTTCGGACTCATCTCGTCGTGGCTACATGGACTGAGCTCCAACGGCTATCCTCGTATCTGGAGTCTCCCAAGAAGTGTATCTCACCACCAAGCATCCGAATGAAGTCGAACCATCCGATCGATTCGTCAAAACCTCATAATCCCCCAAGAGATCAACATCTTGGGTACAGTTTAATAGTATTGAGTACACACCACAGCATCGGTGGTCCATCCGTAGAAGGGCAAACCCAAGCCTTACTAATGGAGCCGTGGAACTGCCGCAAACCCTAAGGTTCGAAGGCTTTCACACGGTCATTATGTCGAGTTAGGGTTTCATTCTTCTAGAGGGTCCATAGAATTGCCAGCATGACTTTCCGAATACTTTAAACTTAGAATAATAGGTTTCTGACATTCGATCGCCTCTATCGACTATCAACGTATCCGCGTGAAGTCGTCTCTAGCTGGAATCAATCTACCTGACGACCTCGCATCGGGGTAGCAAACGAACTACATGTCCTAGTCATTCATCCTCGGTGACTAGAGACCTTCTATCATCTCTTAATACAACCCGTACTGCAATAGCTCCAACATCTGGGGCGATATCTCGTCGTTCGCAGCAGCAACTGGCTCACTCGTTTGCACGCTGAACAGTGCCTCAATCATCATAAATAATCAATACATCAACGGTCATCAAAATCCGGTTGGCCTCTATCAGTGGCTCAATCCTCTGGTGCCGATCTGCACGTCCGAGTAATCTTATACAGCGATCCATCAAACGCTCGTGGCGCAAAAACACCATAAAAAGGCACATCTCTGCAATCGTGTGTCGCCGGAATTACGCCCCGGTCAGTCCTCGTTCGTGACGAGCTCGTGCTGACCGCAACTCTAGTCGTAGCTCTCCCTGCCCGTAATCGTGGCAACAAAAACATAACTGGTACCGATGAGGCTAGATCATGAATGAATATAATACTGAGTAAAGAAATGTACATCCTAAGGCTTCTTAAGTGGAGTAGCGTATCGTAAATATGTCGCGGAACATACGTACGGTACGCCACTCTACTCAAGCTACCTACTCCATCAACCAAGGGTCATCCTACGCTCCGAAGGTAAAACCTGGCTCTGATACCAACTTTGTCACGACCCGAAAGTACGGAACATGACCGGCACTTAAACTACGAAACGCCTCGAGACGTACGTAATCTAAGTAAGCTGAAAACCCAGAAATCCAAACCAAGAAAAGTAGTGGAGTGAAGGAAAAACCATTTTAAATCAAATAGTTTGCAACATACGCCGAAATATGCATTTAAAATCACAAGTCTTTTCTAAAAATTCCGGCAGAGTTTCCTTTATAAAAACTGACCCCAAACGGGTACAAAACCTGATAAAGCATATATAATGAATAAAGGCATCCCCAAGCGGGAGCTAGCTCTTCGTCAATCGACGGTCACAACCACGCAAGCAATAAAATATACAAAGCCGAAAGGCGAGGATCACAACAGAAAAGTGTTAGTTATATGTATGCCCTAGAGGCCATTACTATACATAGGATGTATATTGTAGTGGATGCTTGGACATATATAGGGAGGACTTTCTTGCTCAACATGATAGTATGCTATCTGGTTACTCTTTACCTTAACGTGTACACTGATTGTCTCTCTGTTACATGTTGGTAAAGCCCTTAGGATGTGTACTTGACTACCTGGACTATGATGCGGATTATACTAGTGGGGACATGGTAGTCCATAAGCACATCCTTCAAGGTCCCTAGTCATGGGTGTATCGAGACAGGGCATTGATATACCAGTGTAGACTGGCGTATACCTTCTCGACCCATACAGATGGGCGATGGATGATCCCATATCCATTGGTGTTTGACATCAGAGATGATATACGGGTGCTCAGTGGAGACTGGGTATACTGGACGGACTCGCCGAGAACTCCCAGATGGTATTATACCTTACGTCAGATGGCAGTTCTCTGGTGACACTGGTACAGAGTAGTCTGTTGACCCGAGATCGTCATAGAGTCTTGTGTGGTTCCCACTGTGCTTTGATTTCCATCTTACCACGTCCAAGAGGGCGTGCAAAACGGTGGTTTTTGGGTACAGTCCCGAATCATATGGAGGCAATGAGCGATAGGAGGGGATTCGTCTCTCTCGGTATAGGGAGTTGATGTTGCGCTGTGTTCGATTGGCTATAACCGGAAATCCCTGGCCAGGATTGCTGAGATTTACTGGTAAGTGTTACCAGTAGTTTCTCGAATTGTTATAGACCTCATATCAACACGACTTATCGAGCTATTGGGGTCTGACGTTTACCACCCCTAGGCGAGATATGCGACATATCAGACTATCAGACCGAACTGTACGGTAAGTGTTACTGGTTGGATTCACAAGAGTGTGAGCGGACTTGCTCGTCGATCTTCTGATCGCTCAATACCCGGGTGGCCGTTATGTTTAGCAGACCGCTTGCGGCTTGTGGGTGTTTGATATGATCATCATCTGCTGCCGGCGTATTGACGAGTCTTTAGAGTCCTACACAGAGGTTTCCTGGCTCAAGCGAAACGAAATAGGAGCGCATATGAGATATGTGCGGGACCGAGAATAATGCGTGTATGTGATACCGTATTTCATTCTCGCGATGGATGTATCGATTGGTTGTATGCGATATAACCTAGTTATCGAATCAAGTATTGATTCGATAAGCCGATACATAGGATACTGGTCGGTTATATGCGATATGACCGGATCGTTAAATCAAGTGTTGATTTAATGATTTAATGTATAATTATATATTTGTTATATTACTTTGCATTAACTAGTATCGGTTCACTTTAAATGGATATTCTCACTCGGATGTGCACATTGTATATGTGATATACTTTTGTGCACTTGATTGTATCATGTTTGATGATACATGTTTGCTAAGGTTTTTGTGTAAAGATCAAACCATGGTTACATGTTAATGGTTAGGGTTATGTTTTATTCACTTATTTATTTATCTATTGATTTTTGGAAAATGAAAGGCATGAAAAGAAAATGGTGGCTTGATTTGTATTCTAGTTGAAGCTTCATGAAGCTTTGACCTAAGTGACCATTTTTGTCTCATGCTTAACGCTAACCATTCCCACTAACCCTAGTTTAGTCTCTACACTTGACCATGGTTGGTAGATGATAAGTATTATTATTATTTTCATTTTACTTAATACTTATCATAACATTTTCTTCTTCTTCTTCTTCATCTTCAACATGAAGAAACCTTGGACCATCAATGGTGATTGATGAAAAAGAGTGAGAAATCCAATTCTAAAGTCTACCCACTTCCTATTTCTTCATCCTCTACCTCTTGCCAAGTAGTAGAGTGTGTTCTCTTCACAAGTTTCATGACTTGGTGAAGTTGGAGCTTGATCTAGTGATGCCTCGACGTAGATCATCTTCGGCATCATCGTCGATGACCTAGCCCGCTTTTTCTCCGATGAAGCCGACGCTAGAGCCCAAGATCCGATTTGTACAGCAAGGAGACTTCATCGCGGAGCCGTGGAGGTGGAGGACCGGATCTACAAAGGTTGTATTTCCGTACTCTTAGTTAAAGTAGTTAACTAGTTGCTTTGTCGCCTAAACTTCTAGCCAACGATCCGTATTAGGGTTTCTCGGCACCGTAAAATTTTGAAATTGGCATGGTTGATACCTTGTGAGACCTCTTGAGAGTGCCTAGGAACCCTACAGTGGTATCAGAGCCTAGCTAGAGCCTTAGGCGATGCGTAGACGAAGTTTGAAACCCGAACGAACCCGAAACCCTAAACCAAACATGCTCTCTGGACTTTTTCTAAAATCTGGAGTTTTTCGATATTAAAAATATGCAGAAAAATCAGCAGGGAATTGTAAGAATTACTGTGAAGCCCGTACCCATGAATCCACCAAAGTGCGGCGGAACCGCGGCAGAAGCCTGGCTTCTACGGCGGTTCCGCGGCCGTATAATGACGTCATCCTCCCCTGTTTGCACAGTAACTCCTATTTTATTATGCTGGATTTTCTGGGAATTTTTAATATTTATTCAAGAGTTGAATTTTCTGGGGTTGTTTTGAGAATTCGGTGTTTCGATCGGAGTATCAGATTTTGTCTATGTGGCTTTCCGGATAATTTTTGAATATGTTAAAAAGTTCGACCGGATATAAATACCCAATTTTTTCCCTGTCGGGAAATTTCCAAGTGTTGGATTTTTCCGTAGTTTAACGACGTTCTAAGTAGTGCAAGTAACGCGATGGTCCCTCTAGAAGACAACAAACCTTAACTCGATTATGTGACCGTCTTGAACTGCCCTTTGAACCTTCGGGTTTGGGGCAGTACGGCGTGCCACATGTGAGGCGTTGGCTTGACCCTTCTACGGCCGGACCGTTGGTACTGAGGCACGAACTGAATGTTTTTAGACTTGTTTCATGTGTTGATCTGTATCGGGAAAACTTGGGTGTTTGACTGTTCGATCGAAAAGTTTAACATTTTCTATTTATCTGGAATGGGATACAATAATTGGAATTCACAAAAGTTATGAGATAACTGAATGAATGTTGTAAATCTAGCAATTTAGTCTCACTTGATCGGTTGCCACGGAATTTTGATGTGATCAAAAGTCCGTCGCAATCACGTAGCGTACGCGGATACTCGCCGGGTAAACTTAATAGACAGCCTCACTCCATAGCCCCGACCAAGTGACTGTAGGAGAACCCCGTCACCGAAAGCATCCGTCCGGGTGGTCGCGGCAGCGGTGTTCCGCCTTGGTGCACTTCGTCGACGGTATCGGGGGTGCGGCCGTCTACTGAAGTTTGCGACGAGTATTCGATCAGGATGTCGGGAATCTTGTTGAATTGCCCGACTTGATATTGAAAAGAGTTTTCGATTTTGAGACTAAAATGCGGGGTTTATAATTGTTAGGCATGCGATGTCTAAGGAATTCATTTGATTAGGCATGCGATGTCTGAAGAGATTGCGGATTCCAACTGTTGTAGTTTTACACTTTCTTTTCTGTGACCGTAAGTGTAATATGTGATATCGCCGGTTTCGTTGCAATATGTCAACGACAATTGGGATGCGCATATTTACTTACGTTGATGACATGTGATGTTATGTGTTGCTGGATATGTTATATTGGATCGTCGTGTTTGAATGGCCGGGGGTTTTTATGTGAGATGAGTGTTTTTCATTTTCATTCATGTAAAAACTTGTATGTAATATTCTTTTATTGGGCACTTCCAGGTTGCGGAAGATGTTACCTTTTGTATATTATTTACTTTTCCGCACTAGGATGACCCACGTAGGGGAGCATAAGTAACCGGGTTCTGGAGTCCAGTGGGAGACCAACTCGAGGAGTCGAGTATGGGTCTCCTAACTCTAGAATTGGTAGGGTTGCTTGCCGCTCTCGTAGGGGTCTAGGGGTGGGTTTGGCTATTCATCACGACCGTGGAATCCGTGTTTTATACTGGCTCGTATTGAAAACACGGACGTCCTAGTATATCCAATATTTCATATGATTCTTCTGCTGCGATATCTGTGATGTGATCATGATATGTTCTGTGATAGATACCGTATATAGTATATATGATATATTATATAGACGTTACTTATGTTTTACACCCGCGCTAGCCTTGCCCTGCTCTGCTGTTAGTTACCTAACCTAACGGTGCACGAGGGGACATCGAGGCGAATGCTGATGGCATAAGTGTACATCGTATTTATCTGTGATGTTTAGGTGTTTTAAATGATGGGACTTCATTAATGTGATTAATGAAAGAAAAGAAACCTAAGATGTTGTAGAATCGAATTTCAAAAATAAAACAGGTAGCTACAGTTCTTGCTTTGCATAGAGATATATGTGATATATCCTGCACCTTATTCGATGAGGAAAGGACCGAGATCCCTTCACCGGGAGTGACTCCTTTAGCAATAACTGGCTGATGCTACACACTCGGTTTGTCTTTTGATTGCTTTTAAGAGTTTTTGCTTTGCACAGTGATATATATGATATATCCCGCACCTCATTCGATGAGGAAAGGACCGACGATCCCTTCACCGGGAGTGACTTCTTTAACAAAACTAGAAAAGCTTCAAAAACACTCCATTTTAAAATCATTTGATTCTACAACGATATCAAGTTCATTACGCAATAGGTTTTAAGAAAAACCTGTCGTAGCCCTCCGTCATTTCAGATATATGCTGGTTAGTATTCGTGCTGCGTTTGTTGACCTCTGTCAAGGCGTAGTGTGCGGTAGCTGATTAGTGCATATCTGCATAAGCAAATGATGTGATTGATTTAGGGTAGTCGTGCGACCTTGTTGACCTCTGTCAAGGGTCGTGCGGGTGGGTTTACTTCAATCAGGAAATGACGGGTTGAACTTGACTAGTAGCCTATGGTTTGTCGACCTCTGTCAAGGTCATAGGACGCTAGGGGCAAAATATTATCGGGAATTTCAAGTGTTGAAATTTGCAATGAGATTGCATACCTTCTATGAGATAGTTGGATCCCGATACCCGCTGCGAGTAAGAGTTACTCCTGGGAGAGTTTTACATATTACAATTAGCCGATCAAGTAGGTGTCTAGAAAGGTGTCAACGGGGTTACGCCTCTGGGAAAACGAGGTTTACATTAATTAGGTTCGTGCGAAAGCACGGGGGACCTCCCTCAAAGTACCGACACTGGCCTGGCTGAAAGATTGGCGAACTTGTAGTGTGTAATTAATCCCGGCTAGTCTTTCCTTTTAGGGTTTGAAGGAAGATTTGATAAAAAGCAGTGGGAGCCATCCTGATTAGATAAAATAATAACCAATCTATTCTTGCAAGAGCGCACGCTGAGTGTTTTCTTCTCTCTCTCTCCAGGTAGCGACCATATCACGCCTTAATCGATAATAATACGGAATATTGACCGAACCCGCTTGTTATACTGAGCTGGGGAACGTTGGTCCCGCTCCAACTTATAAATGTTATAAGACAGAGCAGGAAATTGGGGAATACCAGATTTCCCGTGCCGCCCAAACGAAGAGAGTGCATGCTGATGCATCATCTTCGGGTGTGTTCATTACAAAGAACTGTTTCTCAGTATCCTCTGCATCCTGGGTATATGATTCCGGATCAGGATCCCTGATATGTAATCTGTTACATAGGGCTACAGATAGGTAGAGAACTGAGAACGGGTGATAAGTTTCATGAGGCAGAAAACGGGGCAAGTGTTGCAGCCAAGTCTATTGGTCACTGTCACCCTGTATTACCAATACATTGATTCTGAACGAATGTTATTAGATACCGAACCTGATATACAAAATCATATCAGTCTCTTTATTAGTAAAGAAATGATAAAATTTTGTATTGTTGGATAATGTTTTGAACATTTCCTATATCAAAAGTTGATCGGTTCAGGCACGTTATCTAAAAGCGTTGATGTTCTAAATCAAACTACAGTTCTTTAGTATACTGAACACACAGAAGAGGAAGATTTCAGAAATGAATGGATCCTTCTTCAGGCATTGTAGACTAGGTCATATCAATACGATCCGACTGGCTGAAGTTACATATTAGATGCATATTTAAATCAGTTTGAATTTACATCTTATGAAACTTGCCAGTCATGTCACAGAGATAAGATGACCATAGCTCCGTTTACTGGAAACAGAGAAAGAGTTAGTGAACTCTTGGGATTGATACATGTTGATGTATGTAAGGTCCCCTGTCTACACATGCCAGGACCGGTTCTTTATACTTCATTACGTTCTCTGATAATCTCTCAAGATTCAGACATATGTTCCTGTTGAAACACAAGTCTGAACCTTTTGAGATATTCACAGAATATAAGTTAGAAGTAGAGAACCAATACAGGTATAAGTATTATGTCCTTTGATGAGATCAAGGAGGAGAATATTTGAGCACGGAATTCCTGGATTATTCTAAAGGAGAATGAGATTCTCTCTCAGCATTACTCCTCCGGATACACCATTGCAAGATGGTATATCAGGGTGGAGCAGATACACCCTATTTGATATGGTGTGCTCTATGATGAGTACTACTGAGTTACCTATTTCCTTTTGGGAGTTATGCACTTGAGAAGCTGCATACCTATTGAATAGGGTTCCAATCAAATCAGTTGCCTACCATTTCATATGTGATATGGAAAGGGAAGAGCCCATGTCTTAAGCTAGTTAAGATTTGGGGTTGACCGGCCTATGTCTGAAAGCAAAATCCGGACAAGCTCGAAGCAAAGTCTGTAATGTAGAACTAGAAAGGTTCCAGCTATACAAACTGCAGCTGATGATTTGATAGAACCAAAGGATTCAGTAGATTCCAACGAACCTCAGCCTCTCCGCCGATCTAGTAGGGTTCCTCACCCACCTGAGAGATACTTCCTATGACAGTGGGAGCGAGGTTTGCATCATTTGATGATGACCCAACTAGTTTCGAGCTGGCCATCAGGAGCGAGACTCTGTAAGAATGGCTGGATGTTTAGCGATCTGAGATGGAATCCTTATACACCAACAAAGTATGGACTTTGGTTGCTATATCTGAAGGGTTAAATCCCCATCAGGAGCAAGTATATCTTGAGAAGATTACTTGGTATAGATGGAAAAGTTGAGACTTTCAAAGCTAGACTTGTTAAAGGTTTTCTTCATTGATCAGGCGTGGATAATGATGAAACATTTTTCCAGTATCTATGCTTAAGTCCATCCAGATTCTACTTGCCACTGCTACATACCATGACTACGATATCTGGCGGTTGGGTGCCATGACTGCTTTTCTAAATGATGTTTTAGAAGAGAGCGTCTATAAGTACACAGCCAGAGTGCCTCGTAGACAGTGGGAGCAGCGGAAACGTGTGCAAGATGATTTATGTGATAAAGCAGGCATCGCGGCATTGGAACATCTGTTTTGATGTGTTAGTCAAAAAGTTTGACATCATCAAAATGGTAGATGAACCTTGTATAAACAAAAAGGTAGTAGGGAGTATAGTAATGATCCTCGTAGAGTACGTGGATGAAATACTCTTGATAGGGAAGGAGTTTCCTATGCTACGCTCGGTCAATCTCCGCTTATCACAAGAATTCTCCTGAATAGGATCAAAGTGATACCTCCTAAATCCTGGGTTTTGGATCTATGCGATAGATCTAATTGGATGTTAGGATTCTCACTAGTTGTAGTGAGATGGTATCAACCGATCCTGGGGAGAATCACTGGAAGGGTTCCAGGGTGATAAGGACGACTGAAAGTCAGTCACAGGCATTGTCTTTACCCTCAGTAAAGGGACGGTATGTTGGAAGAGTTCCAAGCTAGATACCGTGGCATACTCGACGATAAAGGCTGGATACATCGCTACTTAAGATGCTACCAAAAAGGCAGTCTGGGTATATATTAGTTCATGAGATGAACTTCGTTCCTCCCATTGTATGACAATGGAGTTGTGGCTTATGCCAAGGAACACCCGTCCCATCAGTGATCCAGACAAACTCTAAGGCAGTGTCACCTGATCATGGAGATAGTTGATCTCCAGAGTGATCGAGGTTAGGAGAGTAGACTCGGAGGACAGCACGGCGGATCCACTCACAAAGGCCTTTTCCCAGAGAGAGACTTTTATGGGATGGTTGAGTATGAGATACTGCAACCACTGCTATCAGATGGCCCTAGTGCAAGTGGGAGATTGTTAGTTATATGTATGCCCTAGAGGCCATTACTATACATAGGATGTATATTGTAGTGGATGGTTGGACATATATAGGGAGGACATTCTTGCTCAACATGATAGTATGCTATCTGGTTACTCTTTACCTTAACGTGTACACTGATTGTCTCTCTGTTACATGTTGGTAAAGCCCTTAGGATGTGTACTTGACTACCTGGACTATGATGCGGATCATACTAGTGGGGACATGGTAGTCCATAAGTACATCCTTCAAGGTCCCTAGTCGTGGGTGTATCGAGACAGGGCATCGATATACCAGAGTAGACTGGCGTATACCTTTTCGACCCATACAGATGGGCGATGGATGATCCCATATCCATTGGTGTTTGACATCAGAGATGATATACGGGTGCTCAGTGGAGACTGGGTACACTGGACGGACTCGCCGAGAACTCCCAGATGGTATTATACCTTACGTCAGATGGCAGTTCTCTGGTGACACTGGTACAGAGTAGTCTGTTGACCCGAGATCGTCATAGAGTCTTGTGTGGTTCCCACTGTGCTTTGATTTCCATCTTACCACGTCCAAGAGGGCATGAAAAACGGTGGTTTTTGGGTACAGTCCCGAATCATATGGAGGCAATGAGCGATAGGAGGGGATTCGTCTCTCCCGGTATAGGGAGTTGATGTTGCGCTGTGTTCGATTGGCTATAACCGGAAATCCCTGGCCAGGGTTGCTGAGATTTACTGGTAAGTGTTACCAGTAGTTTCTCGAATTGTTATAGACCTCATATCAACACGACTTATCGAGGTATTGGGGTCTGACGTTTACCACCCCTAGGCGAGATATGCGACATATCAGACGATCAGACCGGACTGTACGGTAAGTGTTACTGGTTGGATTCACAGGAGTGTGAGCGGACTTGCTCGTCGATCTTCTGATCGCTCAATACCCGGGTGGCCGTTACGTTTAGCTGACCGCTTGCGCCTTGTGGGTGTTTGATATGATCATCATCTGCTGCCGGCGTATTGACGGGTCTTTAGAGTCCTACACAGAGGTTTCCTGGCTCAAGCGAAACGAAATAGGAGCGCATATGAGATATGTGCGGGACCGAGAATAATGCGTGTATATGATACCGTATTTCATTCTCGCGATGGATGTATCGATTGGTTGTATGCGATATAACCTAGTTATCGAATCAAGTATTGATTCGATAAGCCTATACATAGGATACTGGTCGGTTATATGCGATATGACCGGATCGTTAAATCAAGTGTTGATTTAATGATTTAATGTATAATTATATATTTGATATATTACTTTGCATTAACTAGTATCGGTTCACTTTAAATGGATATTCTCACTCGGATGTGCACATTGTATATGTGATATACTTTTGTGCACTTGATTGTATCATGTTTGATGATACATGTTTGCTAGGGTTTTTGTGTAAAGATCAAACCATGGTTACATGTTAATGGTTAGGGTTATGTTTTATTCACTTATTTATTTATCTATTGATTTTTGGAAAATGAAAGGCATGAAAAGAAAATGGTGGCTTGATTTGTATTCTAGTTGAAGCTTCATGATGTTTTGACCTAAGTTACCATTTTTGTCTCATGCTTAAACCTAACCATTCCCACTAACCCTAGTTTAGTCTCTACACTTGACCATGGTTGGTAGATGATAAGTATTATTATTATTTTCATTTTACTTAATACTTATCATAACATTTTCTTCTTCTTCTTCTTTATCTTCAACATGAAGAAACCTTGGACCATCAATGGTGATTGATGAAAAAGAGTGAGAAATCCAATTCTAAAGTCTACCCACTTCCTATTTCTTCATCCTCTACCTCTTGCCAAGTAGTAGAGTGTGTTCTCTTCACAAGTTTAATGACTTGGTGAAGTTGGAGCTTGATCTAGCGATGCCTCGACGTAGATCATCTTCGGCATCGTCGTCGATGACCTAGCCCGCTTTTTCTCCGATGAAGCCGACGCTAGAGCCCAAGATCCAATTTTTACAGCGAGGAGACTTCATCACGGAGCCGTAGAGGTGGAGGACCGGATCTACAAAGGTTGTATTTCCGTACTCTTAGTTAAAGTAGTTAACTAGTTGCTTTGTCGCCTAAACTTCTAGCCAACGATACGTATTAGGGTTTCTCGGCACCGTAAAATTTTGAAATTGGCATGGTTGATACCTTGTGAGACCTCTTGAGAGTGCCTAGGAACCCTACAAAAAGGAAACTCAAAACAGCATGAAATCCATAGGAATACAACGCGCGACTCTAAGGTCGAAAGAATAAACTTCACTGGTCTCTATCTGAAATAAATACATGTTTGGTTGATGGAACATCTAGATACAACTGAATAATAATATACAAAATATACTGATGGTCACGATACAAGTGAACCCACCTACTAGCAAATCACCCGGAAATGGAAGTAGTGCCAGCAAAGCCGTAATGAAACCTGTACGGCAAAACCTGTAAGAAACTGTGGCACAACGGGGGTGAGTTGCCAACTCGTGAATAGAAAACATCTACGAACAGAAATCACATGTATGACGCAATCCTAGATCATACGATCAATATATATCCTCAAATATATAAACAGCAGCCTATAACAATAGCTAGGGTATACCTCTAGACAACAGTAATACAAAGTGCTCGTGTTAGTGCCTCAGATAGCAATATATCATATGGATGATGTATGAATGCATGAAAACAGAATACATGTACTGAAGAAATTGCTTTCATAACTTAGTGAGATTACTCTATTTTTAAAGCGAGGTATCATAAATGAAATCAGTATAAACGGTGTCTAGCATCGACACAAAACACAAATCCCAATGTCTCAAATTCTCAGGCTCCGGCTATCCGGACTGGCCTGGATCATCAAATCTCAGTACCTCAATATCTCAAAATCTCAATGTCTCAATCTCACTATCTAGGGCGCCGTCAGTCCAGACCGTCCCCTACCATCAATCTCAAGACCACGACGGTATCCTCCGGATATCCGACGCGTCGGGTAAAATCACCGGTCAGTAGTGCTCCCCTGCCACGCTCATCGTCTACTACTCGAACTTCTTGCCCCGGGATACCATACCGGGCCCACCATGTACCCGAAACGGTTCATTCAACTCCTCAAATCAGGTCTCGAAATCCATCAGCAAATTCATGGTGGACGACTCATACATCATGGGAAACCGCACTTTTCATTTAAAAAGAGAGAGAAAAGATGTTTATAAATGTTTTTGCGGTTTTCCCCCAAATCCAGAAAATCTCACGAAAATCCGAATCCAAATCATCGATGGCATGAAAACAGTGAATATAGGCATAAAAATCCATGAATGCAGCATAACGGTGAATAACAATATGCATGAAGTAGCAAGTAGTAACTGCAATGTCTAAACTGGCATATAAGGCAAGTACATAAATATCATGTCGAAACTATTAGCTAACAAGCTATGTCAATGTAATAGTATTCACTAAAGTGTACGTGACATGGCAATTACCGATGAAGATGTGTGTGAGCCGGCAAGTAAGTGTACGTGGTACATACGCATCATCGGTAATGGTGCTGGTGTCCTAACAATATGATATCAACAGTGGAATATGAAATCACAACATAAGTATGCGATGCGGAGCGAATAGCAATACTGTGCGGGAGATGAATACTAGACACAACGATAACTGATCTGCATTTAATATAAATCTATTCTAACAACTACACTAAACTATAGGGCTGAGCTAACAGAGTAACTGAAGGTAAGGTAACTGCCTAACATCTGAGTCGATACATATATACATATATACTAGTCGGTGATCCCACCTCGATAATATCACATCCGATACCATATCTATAATCAGATATTCCCAAGTCAAGAGTGCGGATCTATCATCAATATAAAGCTCGTACGTAAATTCGTCGTACGGCATCCCAAATCTGGGTACGGGTCAATATCACATTCATCACATTATTCATCTGGTATCTTCTTTATCAAAGATCATAATCCGGGGTACTAATCTACGTCTAGTACAATACTAATATCATCAATATAATCATGATCTGACTACTGATCGACAGTCTCGTACAAACCGATATCATCAGCACATATCATCAGAAAGGAGTATACATCGCCCAATGCGACCCATTATAGCTATCTTAACATATCTTATCTCATGTCTCTATCACAAGTCAACTATTCTATGTATCTCATCATTCACATGGTATCGTCGTCCAAAGATCCGCTATAACATCAGGACGTATCTCAAATACGAATACTGCCATATCACCGATCTCACGGTCTCAAATCAAATCTCATCGACTCACCTCAAATCCCAAGTACTATCCTCAAATCCAGTATATGAACACATAGTCGCATACCCATGTGAACAAATAAAAATATATTCCCATATACGCACATATGAAAGAAGAATGTATGCAAGTATAAGTGTGTGTGTGTGTATGTGTGGTGCAACCACTACTCTAGGGTTTCGCAACACTAAACCAATCCAATCACACCTAGAATCCATCTTTATCATTAATAATCTTTATCAACATATAATCAATATATGTGTGTATACGTATTCGTATACATCACCACGAATTGCGGGGGTGCTATACGCCATCCACCCGACTTCTCCCCGTAGATATAAATCTACTCACCTTGCTTCTCGTGTGCCGATGCCGATGCCGCCATCTTTATCTTCAACGCCTCGACGTCACGTGGGGTACCTACAAGGATATCACAAACGCTAAAGCATATGAAAATCACATCGGAAACCAAAACGGCATACGCTACGCCCATAGGTAAAAACCTATAGTCTCGTATGCAAACACGATCAATAACCCTTTGCCGTTGACGTTCAAACGCCACCCGACAGAAAGGAATCACCAAATACCAAAATCCATGCTAAAATAAGTCGTAAACCATTCGCCAACACATGAAAACTACCCCAGATTCTACCCTAGATGGAATCAGTCAAAATTGCATATACCAAAGGTCAAATTTACTGGAGATAGGGCCCTGAACCAAAAATGAGACCAAACCCACCTGCTCTGGCCGCAAATTGCGGCCAGAAGGGATTTATTTGCGGCCTGAAGAAGGTGGTGGGGGCTAGGGCTTTGGGTGGTGGTTCCTAGATGCCTGCACATCTCACTGTAAAACCAGAATTATTTTAGGAGTCTCGGGGTGAAAGCAGATCTCCAAAAACACTCGCAGAATTACAGTTTTCCCCGATATCGTTTCTATAAATCCGTATTCTGGGTTTTACTCTCAGGTCTGGTCCCATGTAACATCACTAACAGGATTTTAAGGTCACTACAAGCCTCAATTTCACTTTACAACTCAATTCAACTCCTAACCCTAACTAGAAATTTCCAAAGTCCTCAAAACACACAATATCGACATGAAACAAGTATAGATGCATAATGAAACGACATACTACTCTAAGGGTGTAGAAATTACCTCATTTGGCAACTCAAGAAAATTCTTGAGTTGCTCAAAGTCTTTAAGATCCTCTCTTTCTAAGTCCAATATGTAGCTAGTGAGCTAGGGAACAATTTTTGTGAAATGGGAATAGGGTTTTGGGGTGAATTTCATGGTGGATCTAGGCTTGAAGAGGGAGGAGGAAGAAGAAGGAGAGGGCAGCAGCAGCAGTACAAGGAGAGGGGAGAGAGAAAAGAGTGTGAAGAATGATGGGTATGGCTCACAACAAGTCAAAAGTAACCACATACCTACTCTTTCTCTCTCTTCATCATTCTTACCTTTTTCTTTTCTTTTCTTTTCATATCCTTCTCACTCAATGGTCAACCCTAAACAACCATGCTAAATGAAGAGAAGGAAAAGAAACAAATGAAACACAAGTGTAAAAATGATATGTGCATGTTTTGCCCAAAAATGCTAAAAAACCGATTAGCGATTTTTAATCGCGATTAGCACTAAATTAGCATATAACTAACCATAAAAACTTTAAAATGTCAAAATTCCATAAAATACCCTATTTTAGAATTTTCCATAATTTTTCCAAAATTTTCCCCATTTATCGGTATTTAATTATACCGAAATATTAAAATATTCATTAAAAATTAATATTAAATTATAAAAATTCCCAAAAGTAATATTTTATTTTTTTGAAATGTTACATTAAAACAACATTTCTAAATGGTGATTTAGAAGAATGGGTTTTTATGGATCAGCCAGAAGGCTTCATTGATAGTGGGAGCAGCGGAAAAGCATGCAGGTTGCTTAAATCCATCTATGGATTATAGAAGGCATCACGTAGTTGGAACATCTGCTTTGATGATAAAATCAAAAAGTTTGGTTTTATCAAAAATGTAGATGAACTATGTATTTATAAAAGGATTGTAGAGAGTACTGTTACATTCCTCGTATTGTACGTGGACGACATTCTCTTGATAGGAAATGATGTTCTTATGCTACAATCAGTCAAACTATTCTTATCGCAGAAGTTCTCCATGAAAGACCTGGGTGATGCCTCGTACATTCTGGGGATTAAGATTTATATAGATAGATCTAAGAAATTATTGGGATTGTCCCAATCGAGATACATAGACACCATACTAAAGAGGTTTAGTATGGAAGATTCCAAGCGAGGTAATTTACCCGCTTGTCACGGGATCACCCTCTCCAAAGAGATGTCTCTAAAGACTGATGAGGAGAGGGCTCGCATGAGCATTATACCCTACGCTTCGGCAGTAGGATCTATAATGTATGCGATGTTGTGTACTCACCCAGATGTAGCTTATGCACAGAGTGCAGTAAGCAGGTATCAATCCAACCCATGGGAGAAACACTGGACTGCTGTGAAGAACAATCTAAAGTACTTGAGAAGAACTAAAGAAATGTTCTTGGTGTATGGTAATGGAGATCTCCAAATGGAGGGCTTTACCGACTCCAGCTTCCAGAGCGACAAGGGTGATAGTAAGTCCATCTCAGGGTTTGTATTTACCCTAAATGGAGGGGCGGTATGTTGGAAGAGTTCCAAGCAAGATACCGTCGCAGACTCCATGATGGAAGCTGAGCATATTGCTGCTAATGATGCCGCAAAAGAGGCAGTCTGGATGATGAAGTTCATTTACAAACTTCAGGTGGTTCCATCCATTGCTAATCCAATACCTCTGTATTGCGATAACAATGGAGCCATGGCTTTGGCAAAGGAACCAAGGTCCTATCAGACATCCAGACATATCTTGAGGCGGTATCACCTCATCAGGGAGATAGTGGATCGCCAGGACATCGAGGTACGGAGAGTAGACACGAAAGACAACAAAGCAGATCCATTCACCAAGGCCATCCCTCAAGTCCAGTTTGAGAAACTTTTCGAGCTGTTGGGCATGCGGTACGCCGGCAACTGGTTCTAATGTGGACAGTGGGTACTTATTGCACCGACTACAGGCCTTAGTGCAAGTGGGAGATTGTTAGATATGTATGCCCTAGAGGCCTGTATTGTATAGGATGCTAGGCATGTATATGTACAGAAACAATCTTTGCTCAAAATGATAGTATGATATCTCGTTTATCTTCATCTTAACGTGTGATGTGTTGTATTTCATATCTTTATATACATGTTGATGAAGACCTTAGGATTATGCTTGACTATCAGGATTATGATGTAGATCATACTAGTGGGGCCTGGGCAGTCTATAAGCATATCCTTTAATTGTTCCTAGTCGAGGGTATATCAAGACAGGGCATCGATATTACTAGAGTAGACTAGTGTGTACGTTTCTCGACCCTGAGGGTGATGGTTGATCCCACAACCATTGGCGTTTGACATCAAAGATTGTACACAGGTGCTCATTGGAGAATGGGTACACCGAACAGGACTCGCCGAGAAGTCCTAGATGGTATATATACCTATTGTTAGATAGCAGATCTCTGGTGATGCTTGTACAGGTTAGTCTGTAGACCCAAGATCGTCATAGTGTCTTATATGATTCCGACTATGCATTGATTTCCTCCCTACCACGGCTCTACTGTGTCGTGCAAACAGGTGGATTTTGGGTACATTCCCGAGTTGCATGGAGGCAATGAGCAATAGGAGGGGTTTCGTCTCTCCCGGTATATGGAGTTGATGTCGCGCTATGCTTGATCGGCCATAACAGCAAATCCCTGGCCAGGGTTCTCGAGATTTACTGATAAGGTTTATCAGTAGTTTCTCGAACCGTTATGGGCCGCAAATCAGCATGACTTATAAAGTTATTGGGGTCTGACATTTACCACCCCTAGACTTCATATGCGACGTATCAGACGAAGAGACCAGACTGTACGGTAAGTGTTGCTTACAGGCTCGTTAGGGTTGTGATGAGTTCGCTCGTCGGCCACCTTTTCGTCGTGTACCTGGGTAGTCGTTACGCACAGCTAGTGCCGCTGACGTGCTTGTGGTTAAACCCACTGCCAGCGTACCGTCGAGTCTTTAGAGTCCCACACAGAGAGTTCCCTGGTTCAGGCAAAAGATGTAGAGGCCGTAAGTTGTTAAGGCAGGGTTTCGATCATGTTCGTGTAAGTGTTACAGGAATAATTATCGGAAGGATAATACTGGTAGGCTTTGATTTAAGCCGGATACAGGTATTATATTATTGGATTATTTGTATTCGTATTTTTCGGAATTCGAATACAGGTATACTTATACGGTATACGCTGAGAGGTATTCTTGTAATTGTATAAGAATACATTCTAGAAGGAGACACCTCATAAATGGATTTTCATTTTGAGAAAATGGAAATGATGAGGTGGAATTTGGAGAAAGTCCAAGCATGGTTGAAAGCATGGCTCAAATCATTTTATATTCATTTGGGTTTACTATTGAGGCATGGTGCATTATTTTTGTGAAAAAATAATGCAAGCTTCAATTATTGTTTTGAGCCATATCATTTTGTCACGACCCGAAAGTACGGAACGTGACCGGCACTTAAACTACGAACGTCTCGAGGCGTACGTAATCTAAGTAAACCGAAAACCCAGAAATCCAAACCAAGAAAGATGTAGAGTGCAGGAAAAACCAACTTAAAGCAAGTAGTTTCAATAGCATAAGCCGAATTAGGCGGTTTTAAAAACATCAAAAATTTCCCGAAAATTTCGGCCGAGTCTCCTTTGAAAATACTGGCCCCCAAATGGGATACAACATGAATAGTATACGAAATCAATAAAAAGGCATCCCTAAGCGGGAGCTAGCTCTTCGTCAATCGACGGTCACAACCACACAAGCAATATAATATACAACGCCAAGGGCGAGGATCAAAATTCAAAAGGAAACTCAAAAACCACAAGAAAACCACATAAATACAACGCACGACTCTAAGGTCGAAAGAATAAACATCACTGGTCTCTATCTCAAATAAATACATGTTTGGTTGATGGAACTTCTAGATACAACAGAATAATGATATACAAGATATATAATGGGGGTACGATACAAGTAAACCCACCTACTAGCAAATCACCCGAAGGAAACTATGCCGGCAAAGCCGTAATGAAACCTGTACGGCAAACCTGCAAGAAACTGGGGCACAACGGGGGTGAGTTGCCAACTCGTGAATAGAAAAATATCTACGCACAGAAATCACATAAATAACGCAACCTAGGTCAATGATCATAATATATCCTCAAATATATGAATAACACGTAGCCTATAACAAGGCTAGGGTAAATATCTAACCCGAGTGTAATCTCATGTTCCCGTGTCAGTGCCTCAAGTAGCAATATATCATATGAATGAGGTATGAATGCATGAAAATAGAATACATGTAAATGAAGAACTGTTTTCATAATTTAGTGAGATTTCCTTTGTATTTTTAAAATGAGGTATCATAATGAAATCAGCATAAAACAGTGCCTAGCATCGGCACAAAACGTAATCCCAATATCTCGATATCTCTGTATCACAGTCTCTGTACCTCAATATCTCGAAATCTCAATGTCTCAATCACAATATCTAGGGCGCCGTCAGTCCAGACCGGCCCCTACCATCCATCTCAAGACCACGACGGTATCCTCCGGATATCCGACGCGTCGGGTAAAATCATCGGTAGGTAGTGCTCCCCTGCCAGACTCACATCGTCATCATCACGCGCTTCTTGCCCCGGGGTACTTTACCGGGTCCACCATGTACCCGAAACGGTTCATCCGTCTCCTCGAATCGGGTCTCGAAATCCATCAGCAAACTCATGGTGGACGACTCATACATCATGGGAAAAACCGCACTTTTTATTTAAAAAGAGAGAAATCAGTTTATATAAGTTTTGCGGTTTTCCCCCCAAATCCAGAAAATTTCATGGAAATCCGAATCCAAATCATCAATAGCATGTAAAAACCATGAATATAGGCATAACAATGAATAACAGTATGCATGAAGTGACAAGTAAATACTACAATGTTAAGCTGGCATATAAGGCAGGCACACAAATATCATGTCAAATTACTAACCAACAAGCTAAGTCAAGCAATAATATTTTCTAAGGTGTACGTGACATGGCAATTACCGATGAAGATGTGTGTAAGCCGGCAAGTAAGTGTACTTGGTACATACGCATCATCGGTAATGGTGCTGGTGTCCTAACAATATGATATCAACATTGCAATAAGAAATTATAACATAAGTATGCGATGCGAAGCGAACCACAATAATAAGCGGGAGCTGAATACTAGACGCAATTGTAACTAACCTGCATTAATCTAATATATGTCCTACAAATGGTGCCTTTTGAAATAACACGAATCATGGGGTTTTGAAAATAGGGGCTACGGTGTTTTTATGAAAAGATACGTCTTTTGAAATATCCGTAGGATCCCTTGGGCTGTCTTTTAAAATACCCACGATTCGTTAGTTTTTGAAATAGGTAAGAATCGAATCTAATCTAACAACTAAACTAAACTAAAGGGCTAAGCTAACAAGCTGGACTACAGGTAAGGAAACCGCCTAACATCTGAGTCGATCCATATACATACCTGTATATATATTAGTCGGTGATCCCGCCTCAATAATATCATATCCGATACCATATCTACAATCATCCATCCCAAATCAAGAGTGCGGATCAATCATCAAGATATAGCTCGTACGTAAATCCGTCGTACGGCATCCCCAAATCTGGGTACGGGTCAATATCATATTCCTCACACCATTCCTCTGGTATCCTCTTTATTCAAGATCATAGTCTAGGGTACTGACCTATGTATAGTACAATACTAATATCCTCAATATACCCATGATCTGACTACAGATCGACAATCTCGTACAAACCGATACCGTCAGCACATAGCATCATCAAGGGTATACATCACCCGATACGGCCTAATATCAATATCCTAGCATATCATGCCTCATATCACAAATCACACGTCGACCATTTTATTTATAACACTATTCACCCGTATCGCCGCCCCAAGATCCGCTATAACACCAGGACGTACCTCAAGTACGAATCCTGCCATATCACCGATATCACAACCACAAAACAAATCTCATCGACTCGTCTCAATCCCAAGTATCATCCTCAAATCCGTATGTGAACACATAGTCCCATACCCATGTGAACACATAATTATAAAGAATCTCATGAGCACATATAAAAAGGAATGTATGCAAGTATGTATGTGTGTATGTGTAGTGCAACACTACCCTAGGGTTCGCAACACTAAAGTAATCCAACACACCAATATCCATCCTAACATCGTTATTAATCCCAAATAACATATACTAATTGTTGGTGAGTATACGCATCCGTATACACCACCACGGACTGCGGGGGTGCTATACGCCATCCACCCGACTTCTCCCCGTAGATATAAATTTACTCACCTGGTCCTCGTTCGCCGGTGCCGACGTCGCCATGCGCTTGCTTGTCGTCTCGAAGTCCACATGGGATACCTACATATCATAACGCACCATACCGCATTAAAATCCGACTCATGACCAAAACGACGCACGAATCCCACATAGGTCAAAACCTATGGTTGCTTTCGCAAATCGACCCAAAAACCCTTAACGTCGGCGTACAAACGCCAAACCATTGAGAAAACTCCCAACACACTCATTTGCACATTCACGAACACTAATTTTAATATAAATTAGGTTAAAATTCACAAAAACCCCAATTTCACTTAAAAAGTCATTTTTCCGAAAATCTAGCAAGTACAATTCGCCGTTTTTGTACAAAACATGATGTTTTAACAATTCTAGTGACCAAGATGATAACTTAATATCTTAATTATGCCATAGAAACCATTACGTAAATTTTAAACCCACAATTTAATTCGATTTCAAAAACCTAGTTTGCAATATTAACCAATTTTAACAATTTTATAGCAAAATGCACAAACTACAATCTAGCTTGGATTTTCATGAACTAAAGTATTAAAATAAACTTAATAATGTTACTGAAGTCATGAAAAAACCTAATTATATTTTTCTCATAGTCAAATTCATGGTTTACAAAAACCTAGCTAGCAATATAGCTTAAATATTACAATTCCGAACTAACAATTTGCAACTAGAAATTTGATTAGGTTTTCATTTCACAATATGAAGAACTACAATTGCAACCACAATTACATACGCAAAAACCTAACTTGAATTTCATAAACCCTTACTAAGTTTTTCCAAACATACAATTAAACCCAAATTAATAACTAATAATGCTTGATTTAAGGTATTCAAACAACAATTTAACAAAAGGTCTTGATTTATACCTCACAAGATCAAGGATCTAGCATGCAAATTCTAGCCTCCAAAAGTAGCTTCCATGCTCCTAGATCCATGTAAGTTTGGCTAATGAGAAATGGGTAGGAGTTGGATTTGGATTTTGGGATTTATTTGATGGATTTTGAGGCAATTTTTGAAGCAAAAGAGATGGAAAATGGGGGAAAAAGATGGGGGCTGTTGTAGCAGAATTTTGGCTGAGGAGGGAGTGGGGAGAGGTATGGGGGAGTTGTGGAAAAGAATCCAAGTCAAAGCCCCTCCCAAATTACCATAATACCCCCACCTACTTTACTATATATAAAAACCTTATTTTAACCCATTTCTCACATGATTTAAGGTCAAAAAGAGGGAAATAAAATTCTTGGGCTGCTACAATAGTGTGGGGCCGGCCAAGGGGAGTGAGGGTGAGTGTGAGAGACTTTACAAAAAAATTCTATGCAAAAAGACCCCCCACAATACCATATTTGCAAGTTTTAGTTCAAAATAACTATATATTTGTTTTCCATATAATAAATCAATTAAAACTTGAAATAAAATACTAAAAAATTATATTACAACTAGATTTTAATTAACATGATTTTAAAGATTAAAATTAGCCCATTTAAATTTGTATTTATCGCTAATTTAATGTATTTTCTTACCGGCTTAAAATAATATTAAAATAATTAATTTCGGAAAAATTTTCAGAAAATTTGAAATTTCAGCAGTGGCTCAATAAACACCAAATACTAGCAATTACATAGCTAGAATATGTATATTTAATTTTATAATAAAGATATTTGCATTTTGACTTTTTACAGAAAACCCCCTTATTTTACCGTTTTTTTTCGAAATTTCACCGAAACGATTTTCAAAACGTTACAATCTTTCCCCCTTAAAAAAATCCGGTCCCCGAATTTAAATTAAAACTTCCCCCAAATACTAAAATATTTCAGCTAAAACCATCAAATCGCCGGGGCTCTGAAATCATAAATATATAAAACAAATCGTAGCGCAACGCATGCGCATGAAAAATGAGCATATAACTCAAACCAGAACTCCGTAAAGCATCCCGCAATCATCGGAGTCATGGGGAAGACATCAATACCAAATCCAAAGCAAAACCAATATGATATAACTCGAAACTATACATGTAAAATATATTCAGGTACTGTCCTCTGACTAGTCCTGCTCAGTACGAAAACACATTGCAATATCATAAAAACATACTGCTCTATAAGAAAAATCAATCCCCAAAATACGCGTATGAATACTACGTGCGTCTTGTGCGCACGGAAATCAAAATCCAAATATGTGCCATACATATGCACAGAAACAACATCTAAGTGCATCGGGTGTGCACGAAACATCTGTCATAGGCAACATGTGTGCCTGACAGCAAAATCAGGTGCATCTGACATGCACGAAAAATCTCGATTTAGTGCATCTGGTGTGCACCAAAATCACACTTCAAAACATGCGCCCAACATGCGCAAAAATCCAAATCAGGTGCATCCATCGTGCACGAAATCATGAAATCCAATATCAAGTGCCGAACATGCGCAAAATCAAATCAGGTGCACAAGGTGCACAAAACAAATATCGAACATCACCATCGAAATCAAAGTCCAGGGCATCTAAATGCACAACATACGTAACACTGCACTGCAAGCATATATGAACTATACCGCGTGCAAAAACCAAATCGTGTGCGTATATACGCACAAAATCAACTCAAATGTCTAAAACCGTAAAATCGGAAACATGTAAAACCAAGCACGAAAACGATATCAAGTGCAACACTGTGCAAAGATCGTAAATCCTCAATCATCAAAATCAAATCATGCGAATAAATCACCAAAACATCGAAATCAATAATGGCGGAATAGTACCGCTCAAGTGCATCCTCTAAGAATCTCGGGCCAACTGTCGCGGTCACTAGTGGGACGTCTCGTCGATGATCATGAACTCTGTCCTGCTGGTGTGCGTAACACGACCACTCCTGGGTCCAAGTCTTCTCGTAATTTGTCCCAGAAAGGTCCTGTCGAGGTCTCTCCCAAATCTCGCCTCTGCCGAGCTATCCGAAAGTCATCGTTCCTTACTAGATCTGTTCTCGTTCCAGAACGGCTGCATACTCATCACGACTCCTTCTGGAAGGTAAATCCAAGTACCATGCCTCGGCATGCGCATCGCATCTCTGATGTCGGCGGAGTGGAACGTCATCTCATCTAGATCTGGTACGAACCTCTTACTTCACTTTCCTCTAATGTCGTCTTCTTTGGACTCGTCTCGTCGCGGCTGCATGGACTGAGCTCCAACGGCTATCCTCATATCTGGAGTCTCCCAAGAAATACATCTCACCACCTAGCATCCGAATTAAGTCGAGCCATCCGATCGAGTCGTCAAAACCTCATAATCCCCCAAGAGCTCAACACCTTGGGCACAGTTTAATAGTATCGAGTACATACCACAGCATCGGTGGTCCAGCCGTAGAAGGGCAAACCCAAGCCTCACTAATGGCGCCGTAGAACTGCCGCAAACCCGAAGGTTCAAAGGCTTTCACACAGTCATAAAGTCGAGTTAGGGTTTCATTCTTCTAGAGGGACCATAGAAGTGCCTGCATGTCTTTCCGACTACTTTAAACTTGGAATAATAGGTTTCTGACATTCGATCGTCTCTGTCGACTCCCAACGTCTCCGCGTGAAGTCGTCTCTAGCTGGAATCAATCTATCTGATGACCTAGCATCGGGGTAGGCGAACGATCCACATGTCCTAGTCATTCATCCTCGATGACTAGCGACCTTCTATCATCTCTTAGTACAACTCGTTCTGCACTAACGCCAGCATCTGGGGCAATATCTCATCGTTCGCAGCAATAACTGGCTCGCTCGTCTGCACGCTGAACAGTGCCTCGACCATCATGGATAAGCAACACACCAACGGTCATCAAAATCTGGCTGGCCTCTGTCAGTGGCCCAATCCTCTGATACTGATCGGCACGTCCGAGAAATCTCATAAAGGCGATCCGCCAAACGCTCGTGGCGCGGAAACACAGTAAAAAGACACATTTCCGCAATCGAGTGTCGCCGGAATTTCGCCCTGGTCAGTCCTCGTTCGTGACGAGCTCGTGCTGACCGCAACTCTAGCCGTAGCTCTCCCTGCCCGTAATCGTGGCAGCAAAACCATAACTGGTACTGATGATGCTAGATCGGAATGAATATAATACTGAGCAAAGAAATGTACATCCTAAGGCTTCTTAAGTGGAGTAGCGTATCGTAAATATGCCGCGGAACATACCCACCGTACGTCACTCTACTTTAGTCACCTATTCCATCAACCAAGGGTCATCCTACACTCCGAAGGTAAAACCTAACGCTCTGATACCAACTTTGTCACGACCCAAAAGTACGGAATATGACCGGCACTTAAACTACGAACGTCTCGAGGCGTACGTAATCTAAGTAAACCGAAAACCCAGAAACCCAAACCAAGAAAGATGTAGAGTGCAGGAAAAACCAACTTAAAGAAAGTAGTTTCAATAGCATAAGCCGAATTAGGCGGTTTTAAAAACATCAAAAATTTCCCGAAAATTTCGGCAGAGTCTCCTTTGAAAATACTGGCCCCCAAATGGGATACAACATGAATAGTATACGAAATCAATAAAAAGGAATCCCCAAGCGGGAGCTAGCTCTTCGTCAATCGACGGTCACAACCACACAAGCAATATAATATACAACGCCAAGGGCGAGAATCAAAATTCAAAAGGAAACTCAAAAACCACAAGAAACCCACATAAATACAACGCGCGACTCTAAGGTCGAAAGAATAAACATCACTGGTCTCTATCTCAAATAAATACATGTTTGGTTGATGGAACTTCTAGATACAACAGAATAATGATATACAAGATATATAATGGGGGTACGATACAAGTAAACTTTCCTACTAGCAAATCACCCGAAGGAAACTATGCCCGCAAAGCCGTAATGAAACCTGTACGGCAAACCTGCAAGAAACTGGGGCACAACGGGGGTGAGTTGCCAACTCGTGAATAGAAAAATATCTACGCACAGAAATCGCATAAATAACGTAACCTAGGTCAATGATCATAATATATCCTCAAATATATGAATAACACGTAGCCTATAACAAGGCTAGGGTAAATCACTACTACAAATAAGGGTTGCCCCTACGGATTTATCCGTAGGGGCAACCCATTGCCCCTACGGATATCTGCGTAGGGGCGAAAAAATACCCCGTAGGTGCAAAGGCCGCAGGTGCAAGTTGAGGCCCTGAACTTGCCCCTACGGGCAAATTCTTGCCCCTACGGATATATCTCTAGGTGTTGTTGCCTCTACGGATTACTCCGTAGGGGCAATCAAATCATATATGTATTTTTTTTTGAATATATTGTATGTACCTACGGATACAACCGTAGATCCTTGTTCTACCCCTACGCATATATCCGTAGGTAATATGCCGTAGGGGCAAAATATCAGGAAACCTGATATTTGGCCCCTACGGATAACTCCGTAGGGGATAGACAGTGGCCCCTACGGATATATCCGTAGGGGCACTCCCAACACCCTGCACTGAGATCAGGGGGAAAATATCAGGTTTCCTGATATTTTGCCCCTACGGATATGTCCGTAGGGGCAACATATATTCCTACGGTTTAATCCGTAGGTATATATTGTCTGTATTTTTTTTTTTAAAATGGGCTGCTAGATTTTTTCCCGCCCTGTGCACAATACTATATACATCAATCAAATCATATATTGCAGTATTCGTAATCACATCTCACGCATATATATAATATACAAAAGAAACCCAAAAACTGAATATGATATAAATACAAACCAATATCAATATCGTTTCAAAATGTAGTACAATGTGATATAAATAAATACATGTTTCAAAAAATAAGAACCAAAAAGCTACCCTAGTTCGGTCCAGCTCCACCTCTGAATAACGTTAGAATAACGCGCGCCTGCTCCTCGGTCAATACACTCTGCAATGCGTAGCGAGCGGGAGTCTGAGCGGCATGCGGAGCTGGCGATGTGGTCTGCGCAGCCGCCGTCGAGGTAGTCGCTTGCGGAGCCGCGGCTGCGGGAGTCTAAGTGGGCGGTGGAGCTACAGGAGCTGTCTGCGGAACCGCAGACGATGTAGTGGCTTGCGGAGCCGCAGCCGAAGGAGATGCATGTGGAGGCTCGGCCGATCTACCCTGTCGCGTCTGGACATAACGTGTGTAAGAAGCGTGTAAGAACTGTGTATTATTCGAATTCGTTTCATTATTAAGTTATTTCGAAACCCTGTTTGGATATCTAGTTTGGAAAAGCGTTGTTTATTTTAATTACATATGTATGTATGATTAATTAAACTTAAGTCTAAAACCAAATAAGCTCAAGCTACGTACTAATTATGGATATGTTGATATGTATATAATATGAAATGATATTTTACTATAAAGTAGTATACATACCAGCATCTCCTTCAACTCCTGAACGGTGGCCCTCAAGCTATCCAGTTCCTGATGGACATGCCGGTCACTGGAGACGGAGGAAGTAACCGCCGGGGTGGAGTCCAACCTCATATGGGCCCTGCTAGGGCCCAATCCCCGGCCTCTCTCCCAACCTCCGTGGTGCCCTCCGTGTGCGGCGTCCAGAACTGGGGTCAGCAGCCTCGGATCGTTTTGTCCGGTAAAATCGATCCCCGAGGCCTGGGCCTGCTCAACCACCCGCTCCTACACCCACATTAAGCAGTAAAGTATAAGTATAAAATTTAAACTTGAACCTTCCAAAACTAAAATTTCAAATTTGGGTAGAAAAAATATTAACACTTACGCAGTACTCCTGGGTAGCGACGTCGGGATATCGAAGCTCGCCCGTGGCGGGATCTGTCGAGGTGCCGTGGACGGCAAGATATGCGGACAGCACGCTCGGTGTACCACCTGACGCCACGGTCCGAGATGTCTGCAATATTAGAAAGTAACTCTTAATATTAGAAATATTAGAGAATAACTCTTAATATTGCAGAATATTAGAGAATAACTCTTAATTTACCGATAACTCCATGGCTCGAGTAATGTTCCTCGAGCCACCTGTGTAAGTGGGGCGACCCCTCTTCGCCGACTTCCTGTTCTCCGTATTCTGAGCGGCCTGTTTCTGCACAACGCATTAACATTTAGTTATCTAATTAAGAAACACAAAGAAATAAATTATATCATAAATAATGAATTAAATTTAAAATACATACTTGTTTGCGTTCGGAGTCGAAATAAGCGCACAATAGAGGCCATGTCTCTACGTCGACTCTCGCAAACGCCGGAGTAGATAGGAGGGCCGCTCTCTCTGCCTCGGGGGTCGCTATCCACAGGGAGTAGCAGTCGGCCTTCAGCTCATTCTTGTTGTATCGGACCTTGGCCTGCATGTTCTTCATCAGGCCATTGTACAGAGCATGAAGGTCGAGCACCCTCCCCGGGTGATCAGGGTCGGCTACAGGTTGAAAATCGTAATCCAACTGAAAATACAAAAAAAAACATTGTTATTAGATTGCAAGTGTTAATAATAAATATATTGGATGGATCAAATGAAAATATATATTAATACATACCCGAGCCTGATCAAAGAAGAGGGCGAATGAGCGCTGGTGCTGCTCGCCCCACTCAACGTGAAGTGGATAGTTCTTCACGATCCGGCTCTCGTCCCCCAAATACCGGCCGAACCTCTCGGCATGAGGACCGGTATAGCGATAGTCAAGGGTAAAAAAATAGGGGGAATGCTGCCTCCCCCCTAGCTCTATCAGGCCTCAGCCTATGGGACTGATTCGGGCCTCGAGTCCCCCTCTGGGGATGGAGAGGCCCTGCGTCTGCACGAAATATCAAGACAATCAATAATAAGACAAAGTTGTATTAAGAAATCAAGGTTAAACAAAAATTCAAGTGTGATATATACCTCCGGTGACTAGCGCACGAGCCTGGGCCCGAGCAGCAGCACGAGCGGGATGATAGTTCCTCCGGTGAGGAACAACCGGGGTCCCGGACTCGGACGCATCCCCTCCAACTATAAAATAAACATCGACGCTAAATTTCCATGAAGTTCATATTTATTCTATAGAGCATATGTAAAATGAATAAATATTTTAAATTTATTCATACTAACCTGCAGACGATGCAGAGGGTATGGAAGCGGCAGGAGTGGCCCCTGTGGAAGGTGTGGACGCACCACCTATAATTAGACAATTAAAAATAGATTATATAAGTAATTGCAAAAAGAATGTGTAGATCAATAATATAACGTTCTAAATCAATATGCATGCACTATAGGATATATAAACATACCCGCAGGTGCGGTGGTGTCACCACCTACAGCTAGACAATAATAAAAATTGCTAAGTAAGAGCAAAAGGAATGTGTGTATTTATGATATAGCATTCTAAATCAATATACATACACTATATGATATATAAACATACCTGGAGGAGCGGGGGTGGCCTCTGTCCCAGATGTGGACGCATCACCAACAACTAGACAATCAAACATTGACAATATAAGTAATTTTGACATAAACATGCATGAATATCTGTAATATTACATTCAAAATGGATATGCGTGCAGTATACCTGGAGGTGTGGCCAAATCAACACGGAAGGAGGCATCCGAAGGGGTCTCCGATCTGGGTGCAAGACCGGCCCTCTGAAGCTCCCTACGGAGCTCTCCGGGCAGCAGAACCGCTCTGCCTCTGCCTCTGCCGCGGCTGGAGCTCCTGCCGCCCCTCGCTGCTCCCGACATCGTCATCAAATCTAGATAAACGGTTCGTGGACGTATTAGACAATCATTAAAAGTATTGACTATATATGATCTAGAGCATAAAATGTGAAGTAATAATATAACATTACTGATAACCTTTTTCGTTTCGTGGGCGAATCATACATATCTACTTGGATTTCATCGTCGATGTCATTTCTAACCCACGTAACTTCATGATCGGTCGAAGACAACCCATCCTTCGAAACAGACGGTCGGAGCACTTTAAGCCTTCTCTCTTCTTCGTCCTCGTATTCTGGGACATCGTAGACATCTCTAGGTTTCCATCGGCATACAACACTCCACCCCGGATGCTTCAAACACTGTGAGTAGTATACTTGGAACGCTTGGTTCGGAAAGATAAACGGATCGTCCTGACCGTAAAATCGAAGTGTATTCACACTGGTCAATCCATATTCATCTTTCCAAGTCCCAAGACTGCTTCTCCACCTGTCTGTATCGGTTCGCGGATCGTACCAAGTACAGTGGAATATATAAAAGGGTTCTGA
The DNA here is from genome assembly GCA_030015575.1 of Agapanthus africanus. Taxonomy (NCBI): domain Eukaryota; kingdom Viridiplantae; phylum Streptophyta; class Magnoliopsida; order Asparagales; family Amaryllidaceae; genus Agapanthus; species Agapanthus africanus. The sequence goes on from JASDDO010000024.1 coordinate 722,701,361, forward strand.
TCGTCCGGGATAGTGGATGCCGAGTATACAATTTAAGTACCCATAGTAAATCACACCGTCCGATCCTACCGTCGCAATCCCACTATTCTGAGTGGTTCTAGATGTTTCTATGTCCTTAACTTCGAATTTGTATCCAAGGACACCAAATCCTTTGTAATATGCAACCTCCATACTAGGAAATTGAGCTAAACATCCTGAATCACTCTCAAATGATGCAGACAAGTTCGGATCGTGGATCTAACAAAACAAATTTTACGATAAATACATAACGATACAAGTTTAGATTAAAATTGATAGCAATAAAATGTAATTCGAATAACTTACATGCTCTGTGACCCAATCACAAAAATTATCCTGATGGTATTTTTCCAAACGCTCTTCGTTCCAATCAGGATGCCCCTCACGTACCTCGTTAAAATGAGTTCTGTTTTCGAAAAATAATTGTGACATTAATATTATGTCATTTCATACACACACAAACACAGATATAACAATTAATCCAAAAGAACTTACTCTCTAATTTGTTCAAGACATTCGCAATTAAGCAAGATAAACCGGTATATCTTGTTGATAAACATAGTGTCTACCCTCTTATACTCGGCTTTACCATATGGCCCGTCTTGAATTCTTTGTGGTCGGTTAAGCCTTGTCTCAATGTTCTCGTCCAGATAGCGGGAACAAAATGTGGTTGCTTCATCAAGAAGATAACCTTGCATGATAGAACCCTCTGGTCGATTTTTATTGCGTATATACTTCTTAAGAGTGTAAAGGTACTTAATGAGAATATGTTGAATAAATAAACACGGGCATACAGGACAACAATAAATTTATAAATTGCGCGAAACGAAAAATTACACGTACCTCTCGACGGGATACATCCATCGATATTGTACCGGTCCGGCTAACTTCGCCTCAGTTGCAAGATGAACCGTCAAGTGTATTATGATATCGAAGAATGACGGTGGGAAAATACGCTCAAACTTGCAAAGTATCAACGCAATAGAATTTTCTAGTTTATCCAGCGTCGCAACCTCCAGTGTTTTAGCACACAACTCCCTGAAAAAACAACATAGGTCGTTGATTACTAGACCAACCGAGTCGGGGAGAGAAGTCCTGAGGGGTAATGGAAGAAGGTGCTCCACGATAACATGGTGATCATGACTTTTCAGCCCATCGATCTTGCCCTTCACAATTTTTATTTTCTTGCTGAATGATCCTGAGAAACCTGTGGGGACTTTCAAATCATGCAACACCTGCAGGAATCTTTTCTTCTCCGGTTGTGACATATGATAAGCGGCATTGGGAAGTACAAACTTGCCCGGTTTACCCGCTACCGGTTTAGGGTGCAGTTCACTTCTTATTCCCCACTCTTGTAGATCCATCCGGGCATTCATGTTGTCTTTCGATTTCCCGTCTTTACACAGAAGCAAATTAAGTATGTGCTCTGATACTCCCTTCTCTATATGCATGACGTCCAGACAATGACGCACTGAATTTGTAGACCAGTACGGAAGCTCGAAGAAAATGCTTAACTTGTTCCAATATTGTGGTTTGACCTGTTTCGTCGGATCCATCCTGAAGGTCACGTTATTGTAACCATCCCATTTAGCAGTCACGTCCTCTCCGGACAATGGGGATGGAGGCCCAAGAAGCTCCTGATGACCATCAAAGTGAACCGTGTCTAACCTATAGGGGTGGTCTGGAGGCAGAAAACGTCGATGGCCGCAATAACAAACCTTCCTGCTAAAATTCAAAATTTTTGATGTTGTGTGTTCATGGCAATGAGGACATGCTTTGTGACCATGTACGGACCAACCTGATAGCATTCCATACGCAGGAAAGTCATTAATTGTCCACATTAAAGCCGCACGCAGTATGAAGGTTGTATTTGTGATTGAATCATATGTCTCTACACCATCAATGAACAAAGTTTTCAGCTCCTCGATCAGAGGTCGGAGATAGACGTCGATATTGTTCCCCGGTGAGTTTGGTCCGTCGATAAGAAGAGGCATCATAAAGTATGATTGGTCCATAGCCAACCAAGTGTAGGGATCCTAGGCACCCTAGTGAGGTCTCACAAGTGATCAAACATGCAAATTTCTAAAAAATACGGCGCCGAGAAACCCTAGAACGGATCGTTAACTAGATATATATATAGGCGAAGCGAGCATGTAATCAAATTAAATGCTAAGGGAAAGTGACTACAACCTTTGTAGATCCGGTCCACCACCTCCTAAGCTCCGTGATGAAGTGCCCTCGCTGTCCAAATCGTATCTTGGGCTCTAGCGTCGGCTTCATCGGAGGAAAAACGGGCTAGGTCATCGACGACGTGCCGAAGATGATCTACGTCAAGGCATCGCTAGAACAAGCTCCAACTTCACCAAGTCGGGAAAACTTGTGAAGGAAACACCCTATACTACTTGGCAAGAGGCAGAGGATGAAGAAATAGGAAGTGGGTAGACTTTAGTTTTGGATTTCTCATTAGCTTTCATCACTTTCCATTGGAGTAGCAAGCTTTCTCCATGGAAGAAGAAGATGAAGAAGAAGAAGAAGATATGATAAGTATTAAGTAAATGATAAATAAATCAATACTTATCATTTACTAACCCTTGGTTAGTTGTAGAGAATGGACCATGGTTAACTTGAATGGTTAGGGTTAAGGATGAGACAAGAATGGTGGACTAATTCAAAGCTTCAAGAATCTTCAACTAGCAAACAAAATTAGCAACCATTCTTTTCTCATCTTTTTCCAAAATAAATAAATAAATAAATAAGAAAAAAGAAAACCCTAATCATAATCTTAACCATGGTCTAATTCTTTACACTAACCCTAGCTTGCATGTATCATCAAACATGATACAATCATGTGCACAAAATATATCACATATGCAATGTGCACAAACCAAGTGAGTAAATCCATTTAAAGTGAACCAATACTAGTTAATGCAAAGTAATATATCAAATATATAATTATACATTAAATCATTAAATCAACACTTGATTCAATGATCCGGTCATGTCGCATATAACCGGCTAGCATCCAATGTATCGGCTTATCGAATCAATCCTTGATTCGATAACTAGGTTATATCGCATACAACCATTCGACACATTCATCGCGAGAATGAAATACGGTATCATATACACGCATTATTCTCGGTCCCGCACATATCTCATATGCGCTCCTATTTCGTTTCGCTTGAGCCAGGAAACCTCTGTGTAGGACTCTAAAGACTCGTCAATACGCCGGCAGCGGATGATGATCATATCAAACACCCACAAGCCGCAAGCGGTCTGCTAAACGTAACGGCCACTCGGGTATTGAGCGATCAGAAGATCGACGAGCAAGCCCGCTCATACTCCTGTGAATCCAACCAGTGACACTTACCGTATAGTCCGGTCTGTTCGTCTGATATGTCGCATATCTCGCCTAGGGGTGGTAAACGTCAGATCCCAGTAGCTTGATAAGTCATGCCGACGTGAGGTCCATAACATTCGTGAAACTACTGATAACACTTACCAGTAGGTCACTGCAACCCTGGCCAGGGATTTCCTGTTATGGCCAGTCGAGCATAGCACAACATCAACCCCCAATACCGGGAGAGACGAATCCCCTCCTATCGCTCATTGCCTCCATGTGAATCGGGACTGTACCCAAAAACCACCTGTTTGCACGACTCAGTAGAGCCGTGGTAGGGTGGAAATCAAAGCACAGTGGGAGACACACAAGACTCTATGACGATCTCGGGTCAACAGACTAAGCTGTACCAGTGTCACCAGAGAACTGCCATCTGACGTGAGGTATAATACCATCTGGGAGTTCTCGGCGAGTCCGTTCAGTGTACCCAGTCTCCACTGAGCACCCGCATACCATCTTCGATGTCAAACACCAATGGATATGGGATCATCCATCGCCCATCGCATGGGTCGAGAAGATATGCGCTAGTCTACTCTGGAATATCGATGCCCCGTCTCGATATTCCCACGACTAGGAACAATGAAGGATGTACTCATTGACTACCCAGGCCCCACTAGTATGATCTGCATCATAGTCCTGGAAGTCGAGTAAACATCCTAAGGGCTTTATCAACATGTAATTAGAGAGACAGAAAGTATACATATTAAGATAAAGAGCAACCAGATAGCATACTATCATGTCGAGCAAGAAAGTCCTACCTATATATGTCCCAGCATCCACTACAATATACATCCAATGTACAGTAATGGCCTCTAGGGCATACATATTACTAACAATCTCCCACTTGCACTAGGGCCATCTGTAGCAGTGGTCGCAGTATCTAATACTCAACCATCCCATATGAGTCTTTCTCTGGGAAAAGGCCTTCGTGAGTGGATCCGCCGTGTTGTCCTCTGAGTCTACTCTCCTAACCTCGATCAACCTGGAGATCAACTATCTCCATGATCAGGTGATGCTGTCTCAGAATATGTCTGGGTCACTGATGGGACCAGAGTTCCAGGGCCGAAGCTACACTTCCATTGTCATACAATGGCAGGAACCTAGTTCATCCTATGAACCTATATACACCCAAACTGCCTCTTTGGTAGTATCTTTAATAGCGATGTTACCAGCCTTTATCGTCTAGTTTGCCACGGTATCTTGCTTGGAACTTTTCCAACATACCGTCCCTTTACTGAGGGTAAAGACAATGCCTGTGACTGACATTAAGTCGTCTTTATCACTCTGGAACCCTTCCAGTGATTCTCCCCAGGATCGATTGATACCATCTCACTACAACTAGTGAGTATCCTAACATCCAATTGGATCTATCTCATAGATCCAAAGCTTAGGATTTAGTTGGTATCACTTTGATCCTATATGGTAAATCTTTGTGATAAGCGGAGATTGATCGAGCGTAGCATAGGAAACTCCTTCCCTAACAAGAGTATGTCATCTACGTACTCTACGAGGATCGTCACCATACTCCCTACTACCTTTTTGTTTATACAAGGTTCATCTACCATTTTGATGATGTCAACTTCTTTGACTATCACATCAAAACAGACGTTCCAACTCCGCGACGCCTGCTTCATTATGTAAAGCAACTTGCACACGTTTCCGCTGCTCCCACTGTTTACGAAGACCTCTGGCTGTGTTCTTATAGACGTTCTCTTCTAAATCAGTATTTAGAAAAGCAGTCATGGCACCCAACCGCCAGATATCGTAGTCATGGTATGTAGCCGTGGTAAGTAGGATCTGGATGGACTTAAGCATAGTCCCTGGAAAAGGTTTCATCATTATCCGTACTTGGTTGATGACGAAAACCTTTAACAAGTCTAGCTTTGAAAGTCTCAACTTGTCCATCTACACCAAGTAATCTTCTCAAGATATACTTGCTCCTGATGGGGATTTAACCCTTCAGATATCGCAACCAAAGTCCATACTTTGTTGGTGTATATGGATTCCATCTCGGATCACTAAGCATCCAGCCATTCTTACAGAGTCCCTACTCTCGATGGCCTGCTCGAAACTGGTTGGGTCATCATCTCATGATGCAATCCTCGCTCCCACTGTCATCGAGAAACCGAGGTATCTCTTAGGTGGGTGAGGAATCCTACTAGATCGGCGGAGAGGCTGAGGTTCGTCGAAAACTATTGAATCCTTTGGTTCTGTCAAATCATTAGCAGTTTTGTACAGCTGGAACCTTTCCAGTTCTACAGAACTGATCTTGCCTCGATCTTGTCCGGATTTTGCTTTTGACATAGGCCGGACAATCCCAAATCTTGACTTACTTAAGAGATAGGATCTTCCCATACCATATCTCATATGGAGTGGTAGGCATTGATTTGATTCAAACCTAATTCAATAGGTATGCAGCTTCTCAAGTGCATAACCCCCAAAAAGGAAATAGGTAACTCAGTAGTACTCATCATAGAGCACACCTTATCATATAGGGTGTGATTGCTCCGCCCCGATATACCATCGTGCTATGGTTTATACGGAGGAGTAATGCTGAGAGAGAATCTCATTTTCTTTTAGAATAGTCCAGGAATGCTATGCACAAGTATTCTCCTCCCTGATCTCATCATAGGACATAATACTTATACCCGTATTTTGGTTCTCTACTTCTAACTTATATTCTGTGAATATCTCAAAAGGTTCGGACTCATGTTTCAACAGGAACATATGACTGAATCTTGAGAGATTATCAGAGAATATAATGAAGTATAAAGAACCAGTCCTGGCATGTGTAGACAGGAGACCTTACATACATCATCATGTATCAGTCCCAAGAGTTCACTAACTCTTTCTCTGTTTCCAATAAACAGAGCTATAGTCATATTATCTTTGTGACATGACTGGCAAGTTTCACAAGATGTAAATTCAAACTGATTTAAATATACATCTAAATGTAACTTCAGCCAGTCGGGTCGCATTGATATGACCTAGTCTACAATGCTTCAAAAAGAATTCGTTCATTTCCGAACTCTTCTTCTTGTGTGTGTTCAGTATACTAGGAACTGTAGTTTGATTTAGAACGTTAATGCTTTTAGATAGCGTGCCTGAACCGATCAACTTTTGATATAGGAAATGTTCAAAACATTATCCATCAATACAAAATTATATCCTTTCTTTACTAATAAAGAGACTGATATGATTTTGTATATCAGGTTCGGTATCTAATAGCATTTGTTCAGAATCAATGTATTCGTAATACAGGGTGACAGTGACCAACAGACTTGGCTGCAACACTTGCCCCGTTTTCTGTCTCATGAAACTTATCACCCGTTCTCAGTTTTTCTACCTTTTTGTAGCCCTATGTAACAGATTACATATCTGGGATCCTGATCCGGTATCATATACCCAGGATTCAGAGGATACTGAGAAATAGTTCTTTGTAATGAACACACCCGAAGGAGATGCATCATATGCACTGTCTTCGTTTGGGCGGCATAGGAATTCTGGTATTCCCTATTTCCTGCTCTGTCTTATAACAATTATAAGTTGGAGCGGGACCAACGTTCCCCGGCTCAGAATAACAAGCGGGTTCGGTCAATACATCCATTTTATTATCTTGATTAAGGCGTGATATGGTCGCTACCAGGAGAGAGAGAGAAGAAAACACTCTGCGTGCGCTCTTGCAAGATCAGATTGGTTATATATTTTATCTAATCAGGATGGCTCCCACTGTTTTTATCAAATCTTCCTTCAAACCTTAAAATGAAAGACTAGCCGGGATTAATTACACTCTACAAGTTCGCCAATCTTTCAGCCAGGCCACTGTCGGTACTTTGAGGGAGGTTCCCCGTGCTTTCGCACGGACCTAATTACAGTAAACCTCGTTTTCCCAGAGGCGTAACCCCGTTGACACCTTTCTAGACACCTACTTGATCGGCTAATTGCAAAGTGCAAAACTCTCCCAGGAGTAACAATTACTCGCAGTGGGTATCGGGATCCAACTATCATATAGAAGGTATGCAATCTCATTGCAAATTTCAACACTTGAAACTCCCGATAAAGGTTTTTACCCCTAGCACCTATGACCTTAACTATGGTCAACAAATCATAAGTACTAGTCAAGTTCTACCCGTCATTTCGTGATTAATTAGACCCACCCACATGACCCTTAACTAAGGTCAACAAAGTCACGCGACTATCCTAACTAATCGCATCATATGCGGTGTAGGAAGACATCACTTAGCTACCGTACACTGTGCCTTGACTATGGTCAACAAACACAGCACGAATACTAAGTACTCTACTTCCTAAAATGACGGAGGGTTGCGGCTGGTTTTTGTGAAAACCTTTAACGCTTTGAACTTGATCTCGTTGCGGAATCAAATGGTTTTTAAATGGAATGTTTTTGAGGCTTTTCTAGTTTTGCTAAAGGGGTCACTCCCGGTGAAGGGATCGTCGGCCCTTTCCTCGTCGAATGAGGTGCGGGATATATCATATATATCACTGTGCAAAGCAGAAACTATAGAAGCGATCAAAATACAAACCGAGGGTTGTAGCATCTGCCAGTTATTGCTAAAGGAGTCACTCCCGGTGAAGGGATCTCGGTCCTTTCCTTATCGAATAAGGTGCAGGATGTTCTATAATGAACACCGCGATGCAAAGCAAGAACTGTAGCTACCTGTTTTATTTTGAAATTCGATTCCACAACATCAATTAGGTTTATATTCTTTCATTAATCTTATTAATGAATATCCCATCATTTAAGTGCACTTAACCATCACAGATAAATATAACGTACGCTTATGCCATCCGCATTCGCCTCGATGTCCCGTCTGCACCGTTAGGTTAGGTAACTAACGCCAGAGCGAGGCAGGGCTAGCGCGGGTGTAAAACATAAGCAACGTCTATATAATATATCATATATACTATATATAATACCTGTCACAGAACATCACATGATCACAGATAAATCACAGCAGAAGAAACATATGAAATATTGGATATACTTGGACGTCCGTGTTTTCAATACGAGCCAGTATAAAACACGGATTCCACGGTTGTGATGAATAGCCAATCCCACACCCGAAGACCCCTACGAGAGCGGCAAGCAACCCTACCAATTCTAGGGTTAGGAGACCCGGACTCGACTCCTCGAGTTGGTCTCCCACTGGACCCCAGAACCCGGTTACTTGTGCTCCCCTCCTTGGGTCTATCCTAATGCGGAAAAGTAAATAATATACATCAACGGTGACAACTTCCGCAACCTGGAAGTGCCCCAATAAAAGAATATTACATACAAGTTTTTACATGAATGAAAATGAAAAAAACTCATCTCACATAAAAACCCCCCGGCTATTCAAACACGACGATCCAATATAACATATCCAGCAACACATAACATCACATGTCATCAACGTAAGTAAATATGCGCATCCCAATTGTCGTTGACATATAGCAACGAAACCGGCGACATCACATATTACACTTACGGTCATAGAAAAGAAGGTGTAAAACTACAACAGTTGGAATCCGCAACCTCCTCAGACATCGCATGCCTGACCAAATGAATTACTTAGACATCGCATGCCTAACAATTATAAACCCCGCATTTTAGTCTCATTATCGAAAACTATTTTCAATATCAAGTCGGGCAATTCAACAAGATTCCCGACATTCTGATCGAATGCTCGTCGCAAACTTTAGTAGGCGGCCGCACCCCCGATACCGTCGACGAAGTGCACCAAGGCGGAACACCGCTGCCGCGAGCACCCGAACGGATGCTTTCGGCGACGGGGTTCTCCTACAGTCACTTGGTCGGGGCTATGGAGTGAGTCTGTCTATTAAGTTTACCCGGCGAGTATCTGCGTACGCTACGTGATTGCGACGGACTTTTGATCACATCAAAACTCCGTGGCAACCGATCAAGTGAGACTAAACTGCTACGTTTATAATATTCATTCCGTTATCTCATAACAATTTGTGAATTCCAATTATTGTATCACATTCCGGATAAATAGAAAATGCTAAACTTTTCGATCGAACAATCGAACACCCAAGTTTTCCCGATACAGCTCAACACATGAAATAAGTCTAACAACATTCAGTTCGTGCCTCAGTACTAACGGTCCAGCCGTAGAAGGGTCAAGCCAACGCCTCACATGTGGCACGCCGTACTGCCCCAAACCCGAAGGTTCAAAGGGCAGTTCAAGACGGTCACATAATCGAGTTAAGGTTTGTTGTCTTCTAGAGGGTCCATCGAGTTACTTGCACTACTTAGAACGTCTTTAAACTACGGAAAAATCCAACACTTGGAAATTTCCCGACAGGGGAAAAATTGGGTATTTATATCCGGTCGAACTTTTTAACATATTCTAAAATTTATCCGGAAAGCCACACAGACAAAATTTGATACTCCGATCGAAACACCGAATCCCCAAAACAATCCCAGAAAATACAACTCTGGAATAAATATTAAAAACATCCAGAACACACAAGAAACACCAACAGAAACAACTGAAGAAAAAACACATCCTAATCATCACAGACGGCCGCGGAACCGCCGCAAAAGGGGGGTCAACGCCGCGGTTCCGCGGCCGTACTGTTGAATTAGGTTGTCGTTTTCTCCAGTTTTTCTTAGAATTTCCTGCACATTTCTCTGCATATTTTTAATTCCAAAAAATCCACATTTTACAGAAATGTCCAGAGAGCATGTTAAGGGTTTGGGTTTCGGGTCGATCGGACTTCAAATTCCGTCGGAACTTCGCCTAAGGCTCTAGCTAGGCTCTGATACCACTGTAGGGATCCTAGGCACCCTAGTAAGGTCTCACAAGTGATCAAACATGCAAATTTCTAAAAAATACGGCGCCGAGAAACCCTAGAACGGATCGTTAACTAGATATATATATAGGCGAAGCAAGCATGTAATCAAATTAAATGCTAAGGGAAAGTGACTACAACCTTTGTAGATCCGGTCCACCACCTCCTAAGCTCCGTGATGAAGTGCCCTCGCTGTCCAAATCGTATCTTGGGCTCTAGCGTCGGCTTCATCGGAGGAAAAACGGGCTAGGTCATCGACGACGTGCCGAAGATGATCTACGTCGAGGCATCGCTAGAACAAGCTCCAACTTCACCAAGTCGGGAAAACTTGTGAAGGAAACACCCTATACTACTTGGCAAGAGGTAGAGGATGAAGAAATAGGAAGTGGGTAGACTTTAGTTTTGGATTTCTCACTAGCTTTCATCACTTGCCATTGGAGTAGCAAGCTTTCTCCATGGAAAAAGAAGATGAAGAAGAAGAAGAAGATATGATAAGTATTAAGTAAATGATAAATAAATCAATACTTATCATTTACTAACCCTTGGTTAGTTGTAGAGAATGGACCATGGTTAACTTGAATGGTTAGGGTTAAGGATGAGACAAGAATGGTGGACTAATTCAAAGCTTCAAGAATCTTCAACTAGCAAACAAAATTAGCAACCATTCTTTTCTCATCTTTTTCCAAAATAAATAAATAAATAAATAAGAAAAAAGAAAACCCTAATCATAATCTTAACCATGGTCTAATTCTTTACACTAACCCTAGCTTGCATGTATCATCAAACATGATACAATCATGTGCACAAAATATATCACATATGCAATGTGCACAAACCAAGTGAGTAAATCCATTTAAAGTGAACCAATACTAGTTAATGCAAAGTAATATATCAAATATATAATTATACATTAAATCATTAAATCAACACTTGATTCAATGATCCGGTCATGTCGCATATAACCGGCTAGCATCCAATGTATCGGCTTATCGAATCAATCCTTGATTCGATAACTAGGTTATATCGCATACAACCATTCGACACATTCATCGCGAGAATGAAATACGGTATCATATACACGCATTATTCTCGGTCCCGCACATATCTCATATGCGCTCCTATTTCGTTTCGCTTGAGCCAGGAAACCTCTGTGTAGGACTCTAAAGACTCGTCAATACGCCGGCAGCGGATGATGATCATATCAAACACCCACAAGCCGCAAGCGGTCTGCTAAACGTAACGGCCACTCGGGTATTGAGCGATCAGAAGATCGACGAGCAAGCCCGCTCATACTCCTGTGAATCCAACCGGTGACACTTACCGTATAGTCCGGTCTGTTCGTCTGATATGTTGCATATCTCGCCTAGGGGTGGTAAACGTCAGACCCCAGTAGCTTGATAAGTCATGCCGACGTGAGGTCCATAACATTCGTGAAACTACTGATAACACTTACCAGTAGGTCACTGCAACCCTGGCCAGGGATTTCCTGTTATGGCCAGTCGAGCATAGCACAACATCAACCCCCAATACCGGGAGAGACGAATCCCCTCCTATCGCTCATTGCCTCCATGTGAATCGGGACTGTACCCAAAAACCACCTGTTTGCACGACTCAGTAGAGCCGTGGTAGGGTGGAAATCAAAGCATAGTGGGAGACACACAAGACTCTATGACGATCTCGGGTCAACAGACTAAGCTGTACCAGTGTCACCAGAGAACTGCCATCTGACGTGAGGTATAATACCATCTGGGAGTTCTCGGCGAGTCCGTTCAGTGTACCCAGTCTCCACTGAGCACCCGCATACCATCTTCGATGTCAAACACTAATGGATATGGGATCATCCATCGCCCATCGCATGGGTCGAGAAGATATGCGCTAGTCTACTCTGGAATATCGATGCCCCGTCTCGATATTCCCACGACTAGGAACAATGAAGGATGTACTCATTGACTACCCATGCCCCACTAGTATGATCTGCATCATAGTCCTGGAAGTCGAGTAAACATCCTAAGGGCTTTATCAACATGTAATTAGAGAGAAAGAAAGTATACATGTTAAGATAAAGAGCAACCAGATAGCATACTATCATGTCGAGCAAGAAAGTCCTACCTATATATGTCCCAGCATCCACTACAATATACATCCAATGTACAGTAATGGCCTCTAGGGCATATATATAACTAACACCAAGGCGACAGATTATAAATTATCATTACAACGGGCCATATACTGTGACTTCCAGCCATATAGTTGAATGGGCAGAAGCCATCGGCAGCCAGTCCGAGCCGGACATTGCGAGGATCGCTACTGAATATTGCGTGCCTCCTATCGAAATCCTTCCATGCAGGTGAATCTCTTGGATGGCTCATTTTTCCATTTTCGCTTGGAGGAGCACGGTGATGCCAAATCATTGCCTCGGCTGTTTTCTTGCACCTGAATAGCCTCTGTAGCCTCTGTGTTATGGGAAAATATCGTGCTATCTTCACAGGTATATCAGGCTTCTTATCAGAATCTTTCGGCTTATACCTGGCCTCTCCGCATGTTGGACACTCTTTCAAATCTGAATTCTCTTTCCGGTACAACACGCAATTTTTAGGACATGCTTGAATCTTCTCGCACTTTAGACCCAAATCAGACATCATTTTCTGGGCTTCGTACCAGCTTTCGGGCACATTATTTCCCGAAGGCATAGAATCTTTCAAGAACGAAAGAAGCATTGTGAATGACTTGTTGCTCCATCCATTTAGGCACTTAATTTGAAAAAGTTGGACGAACCATGAAAGGGTGGAATACTTCGCATTCTCATAAATTGGTTTCCTAGCATCATTCATGAAATTTTCATATTTATCCGCACGCGGTCCTTGACCGGAAGGAATGTCATCTTCGGTACGAATAGATTCACCTAGGGCAGCCTCTACCATATCCTCCATTTCTTCTGATGGAAATAAATTTCCGTCTCCTGCCGTATTACCGAATTCTTCTTCTTCTCCTGCCGCATTATCGTGTTCTCCTTCTTCTTCTACCGCAGTACTGCATTCTTCTCCTTCCCCGTGATATTTCCAAGTTGAATAAAGTCTAGTAAACCCATGTTTTACAATACGAAGCTCTGCCAATTCTACCTTCTGCCAGTACTTATTGCCACATCTATCGCACGGACAGAGAATCTTCTCTATTATGATCTTATTATGTGCTCGTGCAAATTCAAGGAAAGCAGCAACTCCTGCGACAAACTTAGGTTGCATACGTTGTTTCCAATCCACATACATCCAGTCCTTAACTTTGACGTACTCATGGGCCATGTTAGACTGAATAACATATAAATTGTAGGTTATGCTGACTATATTGAGAAATATAAGAACGGGATAGTTACTGACAAAAGAGAAAATCCGTGTATATGCTTTGTGTGTGCGTTTGTCGTTGAAAAGAATAAATTATCGCACGTTATGTTAACCGATAGACGGGGACTAAGTGGCGCTTTTAGTTTCATATATGAGTATCGATAGGAATATGAAGGTTTCATATTATCATATATTGGTTTTAACCCGAACATCTCGAATCGCTCTCTAATTATGCGTTTGTATGTATGTGTTCCGGCTGTCGGGGGTAGGCTTCTATCCCATTAAGAATGTATAGAGCGAACGCCCATCACTTGTGCTTTCAACCGTTTCGAGTAAATTTCGGCAGCACCTCCCCGCTGTTCTTCGAGTACACTGTAATAGAATAGATAATCATTTCAAAGCTGTGAAGCAACGTTGAAATGAACATCTAATCTATCTTTGTACACGGAGAACCAGCGGAAAGATACCGACGAAATATCTCGAAACGGATGAAAACACAAGTGAATGAAGGCGTTTGCTTTATACATTCTTAACTTGTCCACACGGGACAAATCTATGGGTTACCATACGATTGAATTTTCTCGTCGCGTAGACTATACGACGGTTGTTAGTATCGAGCTATACTGTCTGATATTTAACAACCTTCGTATAGTTCTAGGTCACGACGAGCATCGCACGTATGTTAACCGATAGACGGGGACTAAGTGGCGCTTTTAGTTTCATATATGGGTATCGATGGGAATATGAAGGTTTCATATTATCATATATTGGTTTTAACCCGAACATTTCGAATCGCTCTCTAATTATGCGTTTGTATGTATGTGTTCCGGCTGTCGAGGGTAGGCTTCTATCCCATTAAGAATGTATAGAGCGAACGCCCATCACTTGTGCTTTCAACCGTTTCGAGTAAATTTCGGCAGCACCTCCCCGCTGTTCTCCGAGTACACTGTAATAGAATAGATAATCATTTCAAAGCTGTGAAACAACGTTGAAATGAACATCTAATTTATCTTTGTACACGGAGAACCAGCGGAAAGATACCGACGAAATATCTTGAAACGGATGAAAACACAAGTGAATGAAGGCGTTTGCTTTATACATTCTTAACTTGTCCACACGGGACAAATCTATGGGTTACCATACGATTGAATTTTCTCGTCGCGTAGACTATACGACGGTTGTTAGTATCGAGCTATACTGTCCGATATTTAACAACCTTCGTATAGTTCTAGGTCACGACGAGCATCACACGTATGTTAACCGATAGACGGGGACTAAGTGGCGCTTTTAGTTTCATATATGGGTATCGATGGGAATATGAAGGTTTCATATTATCATCGAGTATCATATATTGGTTTTAACCTGAATATCTCGAGTCGCTCTCTAATTATGCGTTTGTTGTGCATTCGTGTTGTATGTGTAACATGATTTTAAACCATTGAGATCAAGATTGATAGAACTGATCATCCTACATTGCAATAGCATTCATCAACCAAAAACTATTATTGCAATGGTATACATCTATAACAATCAACAATTAAAACTACAAATATAGGATACTGATATCATAAAGCGTTATGAGACACGTCATCTGCCACGTGTCGTGATCATGGAAATCGCTATATTGAGCATCATCAAGATTAGATTATGGTTTTGAAGCAAGTTATTGAGCATCTTGGATTGATTGTCAAGTGTTGATTTTTATTTCAACACTTGACAGAATGAAAATCATAAATACAGTTGCAAAATGTGTTCCTCACCCCCATAAAGTGGATCTTAACAATCTAGACAAGACCATCATTGTTCAAATTGCCAAGGTAGACATAATCTCAGCAGTTATTTACGGTTGCTAGCTTGTATTGCTTGTTGCTATTCTTTTTTTTCCTTGCCCTTTCTTTCTTTCTTTTTTTTTTGGGGTGGGGGGGTTGTGTTTGAAAGGTTTTAACCAACTCACTGCTATTTCTAGGCAATGCAGGAATATAACTAGTTTTATCCCCCAAAAGAAAGAGCTTCAGGCTTCATGCGTCAAGCGATGTGTATAATTATAGGATTTTCTTGCTAGCGGTTCATTTACAACTATTCTTTAGTCTATATGCCTAGCATCTGCTACTAGATATTACATCTTGCATCAACACCCCGCATGTTAAAATCAAAATAGATTATTTTTTTCTTGATCTTTTTCTGATTTTCTACCATCTGTGTCGAGTAAATTATGATTAACATTGTATTTGTCAACTAATCAGAAGAGCCATTCAACCAGCCCCACCGTAACCCTAACCCCAGCCCCACCCCAGCAGCAGCCGAACCCCAACCCCGACCCTACCCCGACCCCGACCCCGACCCCGACCGCCACCGCGACCCCTGCCCAACCCCAACTCTCGCGCGCGCAACCCAGATCCAGCCATGAACCCTAAGCCCAAAATAATCCAAAAATGCTTTAATTTACCTCGAGATTTATACCTGAACGGCTGCTGGTGGGCTGGAGCGACGACGGTGGCGATTTGGCGACGAAACCGGCGGTGGCGACGACGGTGGCGACGGTGGCAACGACGGCGTAGCGATTTGGGGTTTTTTTCTCGCGCGCGATTGAGAGAGAGAGAGAAAGTGAGCGTAGGCGATCGATCTGGCATTATTTTAAAACGATATTTACTTGCCCCTACGGACATAACCGTAGGTCTTTTGTTTGCGGCTCCGTAGGGGCAAACACCAAATTAAGAAATAATATTTTTATTCTTGGACGTCTGTGCCCGTAGGGGCAACCTTTTAGCCCTACAGATTAATCCGTAGGGCCAAGTTAAATCTGCCCCTATGGATATTGCCATCCGTAGGGGCAACCCCCTATTTTACTAGTGAATATCTAACCCGAGTGTAATCTCATGTGCCCGTGTCAGTGCCTCAAGTAGCAATATATCATATGAATGAGGTATGAATGCATGAAAATAGAATACATGTAAATGAAGAACTGTTTTCATAATTTAGTGAGATTTCCTTTGTATTTTTAAAATGCGGTATCATAATGAAATCAGCATAAAACAGTGCCTAGCATCGGCACAAAACGTAATCCAAATATCTCGATATCTCTGTATCACAGTCTCTGTACCTCAATATCTCGAAATCTCAATGTCTCAATCACAATATCTAGGGCGCCGTCAGTCCAGACCGGCCCATACCATCCATCTCAAGACCACGACGGTATCCTCTGGATATCCGACGCGTCGGGTAAAATCACCGGTAGGTAGTGCTCCCCTGCCAGACTCACATCGTCATCATCACGCGCTTCTTGCCCCGGGGTACCTTACCGAGTCCACCATGTACTCGAAACGGTTCATCCGTCTCCTCGAATCGGGTCTTGAAATCCATCAGCAAACTCATGGTGGACGACTCATACATCATGGGAAAAACCGCACTTTTTATTTAAAAAGAGAGAAATCAGTTTATATAAGTTTTGCGGTTTTCCCCCCATATCCAGAAAATTTCATGTAAATCCGAATCCAAATCATCAATAGCATGTAAAAACCATGAATATAGGCATAACAATGAATAACAGTATGCATGAAGTGACAAGTAAATACTACAATGTTAAGCTGGCATATAAGGCAGGCACACTAATATCATGTCAAATTACTAACTAACAAGCTAAGTCAAGCAATAATATTTTCTAAGGTGTACGTGACATGGCAATTACCGATGAAGATGTGTGTGAGCCGGCAAGTAAGTGTACGTGGTACATACGCATCATCGGTAATGGTGCTGGTGTCCTAACAATATGATATCAACATTGCAATAAGAAATTATAACATAAGTATGCGATGAGAAGCGAACCACAATAATAAGCGGGAGCTGAATACTAGACGCAACTGTAACTAACCTGCATTAATCTAATATAAGTCCTACAAATGGTGCCTTTTGAAATAACACGAATCATGGGGTTTTGAAAATAGGGGCTACGGTGTTTTTATGAAAAGATACGTCTTTTGAAATATTCGTAGGATCCCTTGGGCTGTCTTTTAAAATACCCACGATTCGTTAGTTTTTGAAATAGGTAAGAATCGAATCTAATCTAACAACTAAACTAAACTAAAGGGCTAAGCTAACAAGCTGGACTACAGGTAAGGAAACCGCCTAACATCTGAGTCGATCCATATACATACCAGTATATATATTAGTCGGTGATCCCGCCTCAATAATATCATATCCGATACCATATCTACAATCAGCCATCCTAAATCAAGAGTGCGGATCAATCATCAAGATATAGCTCGTACGTAAATCCGTCGTACGGCATCCCCAAATCTGGGTACGGGTCAATATCATATTCCTCACACCATTCCTCTGGTATCCTCTTTATTCAAGATCATAGTCTAGGGTACTGACCTATGTCTAGTACAATACTAATATCCTCAATATACCCATGATCTGACTACAGATCGACAATCTCGTACAAACCGATACCGTCAGCACATAGCATCATCAAGGGTATACATCGCCCGATACGGCCTAATATCAATATCCTAGCATATCATGCCTCATATCACGATCACATGTCGACCATTTTATTTATAACACTATTCACCCGTATCGCCGCCCCAAGATCTGCTATAACACAAGGACGCACCTCAAGTACGAATCCTGCCATATCACCGATATCACAACCACAAAACAAATCTCATCGACTCAGCTCAATCCCAAGTATCATCCTCAAATCCGTATGTGAACACATAGTCCCATACCCATGTGAACACATAACTATAAAGAATCTCATAAGCACATATAAAAAGGAATGTATGCAAGTATGTATGTGTGTATGTGTAGTGCAACACTACCCTATGGTTCGCAACACTAAAGTAATCCAACACACCAATATCCATCCTAACATCGTTATTAATCCCAAATAACATATACTAATTGTTGGTGTGTATACGCATCCGTATACACCACCACGGACTGCGGGGGTGCTATATGCCATCCACCCGACTTCTTCCCGTAGATATAAATCTACTCACCTGGTCCTCGTTCGCCGGTGCCGACGTCGCCACGCGCTTTCTTGTCGTCTCGAAGTCCACATGGGGTACCTACATATCATAACGCACCATACCGCATTAAAATACGACTCATGACCAAAACGACGCACGAATCCCACATAGGTCAAAACCTATGGTTGCTTTCGCAAATCGCCCCAAAAACCCTCGACGTCGGCGTGAAAACGCCAAACCATCGAGAAAACTCCCAACACACTCATTTGCACATTCACGAACACTAATTTTAATATAAATTAGGTTAAAATTCACAAAAACCCCAATTTCACTTAAAAAGTCATTTTTCCGAAAATCTAGCAAGCACAATTCGCCGTTTTTGTACAAAACATGATGTTTTAACAATTCTAGTGACCAAGATGATAACTTAATATCTTAATTATTCCATAGAAACCATTACGTAAATTTTAAACCCACAATTTAATTCGATTTCAAAAACCTACTTTGCAATATTAACCAATTTTAACAATTTTATAGCAAAATGCACAAACTACAATCTAGCTTGGATTTTCATGAACTAAAGTATTAAAATACACTTAATAATGTTAATGAAGTCATGGAAAAACCTAATTATATTTTTCTCATAATCAAATTCATGGTTTACAAAAACCTAGCTAGCAATATAGCTTAAATATTACAATTCCGAACTAACAATTTGCAACTAGAAATTTGATTAAGTTTTCATTTCACAATATGAAGAACTACAATTGCAACCACAATTACATACACAAAAACCTAACTTGAATTTCATAAACCCTTACTAAGTTTTTCCAAACATACAATTAAACCCAAATTAATAACTAATAATGCTTGATTTAAGGTATTCAAACAACAATTTAACAAAAGGTCTTGATTTATACCTCACAATATCAAGGATCTAGCATGCAAATTCTAGGCTCTAAAAATAGCTTCCATGCTCCTAGATCCATGTAAGTTTGGCTAATGAGAAATGGGTAGGAGTTGGATTTGGATTTTGGGATTTATTTGATGGATTTTGAGGCAATTTTTGAAGCAAAAGAGATGGAAAATGGGGGAAAAAGATGGGGGCTGTTGTAGCAGAATTTCGACTGAGGAGGGAGTGGGGAGAGGTGTGGGTGAGTTGTGGAAAAGAATCCAAGTCAAAGCCCTTCCCAAATTACCATAATACCCCTACCTACTTTACTATATATAAAAACCTTATTTTAACCCATTTCTCACATGACTTAAGGTCAAAAAGAGGGAAATAAAATTCTTGGGCTGCTACAATAGTGTGGGGCCAGCCAAGGGGAGTGAGGGTGAGTGTGAGAGACTTTACAAAAAAATTCTATGCAAAAAGACCCCCCACAATACCATATTTGCAAGTTTTAGTTCAAAATAACTATATATTTGTTTTCCATATAATAAATCAATTAAAACTTGAAATAAAATACTAAAAAATTATATTACAACTAGATTTTAATTAACATGATTTTAAAGATTAAAATTAGCCCATTTAAATTTGTATTTATCGCTAATTTAATGTATTTTCTTACCGGCTTAAAATAATATTAAAATAATTAATTTCGGAAAATTTTTCAGAAAATTTGAAATTTCAGCAGTGGCTCAATAAACACCAAATACTAGCAATTACATAGCTAGAATATGTATATTTAATTTTATAATAAAGATATTTGCATTTTGACTTTTTACAGAAAACCCCCTTATTTTACCGTTTTTTTCGAAATTTCACCGAAACGATTTTCCAAACGTTACACTTTTGTTAATCTTCATTTTTCATTCATTCATCAACATACACCTTCTCTCTCCTAATTCTCTCTCTCCTCTACCTCTTGACCTAAACCTTCACATGACTTATGAATCATAGGTCAAGGGACAAATATAATCCATTACTTGATCTCTACATCATCTAAGTGATCACTTCTAGCAATCTTGATCTCTTAGTTAAACTCTTGTAAAGAGTTTGTAGCTTGTTCGATGGCTCTCGAGTGGATCATCTTGGATCTTGAGGTGGCCGGAGATCGAGCTCTTTGCAACTATCAAGGAGCCTAGGAGTCGCATCCAAACGAAGACCCGAAGGACCGATGTCTTAAAACTAACAACGGACTATGATGTCCATAACCTTGACCGTGATGTCTTAAAACTAACATTGGACTGTGGATTCCTTAAATCCACAGACTATGATGTCCTTAACCTTGACCGCAATGTCTTAAAACTAACATTGGACCGTAATGTCCTTAAACTACCTATCGACCGCAACGTCATTAAACTAAACAATAGAGCCCCCAATTACTCTTTTGTTGGATCTAAACGATCCCGTTAAGTTAATCTTAGTCTGAAATCAGACTAACGTATCCTTAACAAACGTTTACGTTGATCTTAGCCTCAAATAAGACTAACGTATCCTTAAACACAACCCCCAAACCCAAATCTAAGAAAGATACGGATTTGGACTAATCCACGTCCTACGGGCGATGACATAAATTAGTCTCCGTATACAATCCATGGGCAACCAAACACAAAACAGACACCCACGACACGAAGTGACCATATGGAGAAGGAGAAAGTTGTTACCGCGAAGCGGTAGCTAATTAATTGCAGGGGCTTGCGCCTGCAGGGAAGAGCGTCCCCACAATCAAAAACCACTCAAACGAGGGGGAATCTGACGAAGTCTGCTACATCGGCCGCATCCGTTTAAACCTTCGATACATGGTGCCATAAGTCAACTTGGAATCTTCGAAGAGGTGGACGGATAGCACCTATTAGCATCTGCCTCGAATCTCAGGCGAGATGTTATGTCTTGCGCCGTCTTTCAGAGGGGAACAGATTCTGGCAAGCCCGGTGGGACCTTTTCCTCTTTCCACTCCAAACTTCGTGTGTCGTATTCGCGAACGAATCACGGTTTGTTAATGGTTGCCCTTGGGTTTCAAGTTACTAAGATTTGGTCTCTTGCTTGGCGCAGAAGGCAAACAACAATGGCGTTCAACTGCTCGAACTGCTCCAACTACAACTGCAACCGACGCTCCGCCTCAACTGGAGGCATAACCTACGGCCCCAAGTGGCCTCTTTGTTCACGATGCCCGTGGAGAAGATTACTCAGGCTACTACTGGACTATTTTTCGGGACCATGCTCCTGCCAATGAGCTTCACAGCCCAGTGCCCGTACCGGAAGGTCCTAAGAAGTCGGTCTTCGATCAACTTACAGCTGCTGCGGCCCCTCTCAACGGGTCGCCCAACACCAGTGCCTCGGTCTTCTCCAGACTGGGCCAAAACTCCTGCGGGCCCACGATGAAGCTTGCGGTCGCAAAGAAGGTTATTCAAAAGAGAGTAGCCAAACCTACTCCTGAAGTCGTCAAGAAGGCTTCTCCTGCTAAGAGATCGGTCTTTACAAGACTGACCGTCCCAACTCCCACTCCCGCTCCGGCTACTTAGAAGGCATCAGTCTTTACTAGGCTGACACCGGCTACAGCCCCTCACCTGAACAGGGGGCAGAACAAGGCCGTCCCCGTCACCGAGCCAATTCCCACAACTCGACATGCTCGACGTCGCCACTGGCGCTGAGTGAGGAAGTCCAGAGGTAGTTCCCCTTCTGGGTTAACTCCAGCAGCCCCGACGACGGAAGTTAATGCTGCTGTTCCGACTGGGAACAGCTTTGAACTGCTAAATAAAGTGCGTAGGAATTCTCCTACCGCTGTACTGAAGAGGTCTCCCCTTCCGCTGGAAAAGGCTGTAGAAGCAAAGCCAGAACAACCCCAATCCCCTCAACGGCTGTCCTCCAAAATCTATAAAGTTTGGCGGCAGGCCCGAGACTCAGTAATTGATCCAAATTTCTCCCGCCAGCACAAGAAGCTGAAGGTCCAACAGGAAGTCAGCCACCCTGCTAAGCCACGAAAAGCTGTCTGGGTACCCACCTCGACGGCTCCCTCAACTTCGACCGCTCCTGAGAAAAGAAGGCCGGAGAAGATCCCTGTGCCGGGGACAAAAGCCAAAAACACTGAACCCAAACGCCCTAAGTCTGGGGGCATGGTCGTCCATACCGTTTACATGGCATCTGAGAAGGAAGATAGCCGCGCTTCAATGGGCCACCGACCACTCACCCGATCCATCACAAGAGCCTAAGAACAGCAGCAGCAGAAGCTCCAGGAGATGCTCACTGCGATGTCCGCACTCACCGGACCCAAAGAAAGCCCAGAGGCATCATCGGAACAACGTCGCGAGCACGAGACCGATGCTGAATTCCTTCGTAGAATGCTTGAAAGGAAGGACAAGGAGGCCGCGGGACAAGCCGCCAATATAAAGCAGATGGCTCTCCTGTTCCAAGACATGGTCAGGATGATGATCCATCCGGATCCCCCAGCCGAAGATCCTCCGATTATACTTGAAGATGACAGAGGAGAAACGTCAAATCCACCGCCGGCTCTTTCAACAGCCAAGGAGGAGACAATTTCCAAAGCTGTCCTGGATGACTACATTGCTCAACAAATAAGAGTTCACCAGGAAATGAGGCAGCCGGCCAAGTTGTCAAAACGGGGCGATCATATCCGAGCTGGTATGATCAGATAAAATACCCGACGGGCTACACGATCCCGAAATTCCATGTCTACAAAGGGACAGGCAATCCCCATCAACATGTCGCCCAGTTCAGGGCTCTTTGTGGCAACACCGGCGGTGATGATAAGCTCTTGCTTCGCCAATTCGTCGGCAGTTTATCGGAAACGGCATTTGAGTGGTATTCCGAACTTCCAAATGACTCTATCAAAACTTTCGCAGAGATGGAGTTGCTGTTCACTCAGCGATTCGCGAGCGCCAGTGAACGCACCCCGATAACGACATTGATTAATTCAAGAGTGAAGCGGGGCGAAACTTGGGTTCAATATGCAATCCGATGGCGGAACTTGTGGTCGAAGTGCGAACAACACATCGAAGAAGCACCAGCGGTGGGGATGTTCGTGGGCACCCTAGACCCTCATGCAACTATTTCACAGTTCATGATGTTCTTCAAACCGACCACGTTCCAGGCTTTAATCGATAAGTTGGCCCAGATGGATCAAATGGGTCACAGACCGTCTCCCCCGAAGCCGGAACCTCGGAATGACAAGGGTAAAGGGAAGGCGACCTTCGTTGTGAACACCCAACAGCATCCCAGTACCCCAAAGCTAGGGGATCAACTGGAAGAGAGACGATGCTATTACAATGAGAAAATGAAGCGTCCTTACTCATTCCCACGGGACAAAACAAGAAGGCTGTTCGAGCTGGTGGTGTGCAACAGGCTTATCAACTTACCAAATCTAAGGCGACCGCCGCAACCCAGTGAAGTGAATAATCCTAATTACTGCTCTTACCATCAAACGGTAAGTCACCCGATCGAGGATTGCTTCGTCTTTAAAGGATGGATCGAAGATCAATACCTACAAGGCAAATTTGCGCTGTCCGAGAAGTGGAAAATAAACCCACCACAAACGCATACTCCGAAGAAGATGGACACACCGGGGGCAACTTGTTCTTTTGTTGAAGAAGCTCTATGGAAGGTCGTGCTGTCAGCCAAAACCAAAAGGATGCTGAATGATCTCCAGACATGCCCGGCGATCAGGTGGAAGAACCCGCTGGAACCTCAGATCATCGAAGGGATGCTGAAGCCGCACCCAACTCCGAAGATTGGTGTTGATGGCCCAAGCACTCACACCCAGCCGTCAAAATCTTCAAAGAAGAAGAAAAAGAGATCCAAAAAGCCCGTGAAGCCTGGCGACAAGTGCACGGACTTACAGAAACAGACTGACACGCTGGAAGAGTATGACCAGAAGGCGCAAATTCCAATCACGCTCCAAGAGCTCCTCAGCCACGTCCTCGAGAACGAAAATAATGGAGAAGACTCGTCAGATGAATCTGAGGACTACGTAGCAAGTTGTCATGTGATCTCTCACTCGTTGATAGATGATAAAGAGGCTCCTTGCACCGAGAAACCAGAGGCGGGTCCTGAACCAGAACTTCTATGGCCGTCAGACGAGATGATCGACGCCTTCCTGAATGAGATTCGTCTCGAAAGTAAAGCCAATCAGGAGCATGAGATGGCCATATTGGAAGGAGCCAAACACCGGCGACTAGAAGAAAGAGTCAAGGCATTCCCGTCAAATCAAAAGACATCCGTTGCGGATAAAAACAAATTCAAGTCGAAGAAAAGGTTTGCTAAGGCCATATCAATGGGAATGAAGCTACCACCCTCTGAAGAAAACACTCTCGGTGGAGCAGAGATGCATTCTAATTACTGCTCATATCATTGAAAGATTTCTCACCCCACCGAAGAATGCGACGTTTTTAAAAGATGGTGGCAGAGATATGTTGCTCACTGGCAGTATTTCAAGCGGATGAAACGCAAAACTCGTCGGGAGTAGAGAAGCACGACCGAAAAGCATAAAAGAACTACCAGCAACTGTCGCGTGGTCAACACTGGGGGATCGTAAGTCCTCACCTTCAGAAGTGACTCCGACGAAGAGATGACTCTTTTCCTTCGTTTCAAAGAATCCACCTCGGGAAAAGAGGAAGAACCGAGGACCTGTGAAAATATCCAGCTGCGCAGTCGTACGCTGCCCGAAAAGAATCTCGGTCCCGCGAACAGAAAAGATAAGGGAAAAGAAAAGGGCTCTGAAGATATCGCCCTAGATGACCAAGTCATGAAAGAGCTGACCGTTAAGGACCCACCGAAGAAAAGTAAGGTGGACTACAACGTTCTGGCGCACTTGAGGAAGCTACCCTCGCAGCTCAGCATTCTCGACGCCCTCTTATTATCAAAAGAAGCGAGGGATTCGTTAATCAAGGCACTGCAAGAGCCCGAGCAATTCCAAGCCTTCCTCGCCGAAGAAAGGATGAAAGACGAGCTGGAAGAAGTGCACACAGCCGATGTCACGTTCGGTGATGAAGACCTTCTCCTTAGGACATACGACCACAACCATCCCCTCTATGTCTCAGGGTACTGCCACGATATAAAGATAGGAAAAATCCTGGTTGATAATGGGTCTTCCGTCAATCTTCTCAACGTACGAGTGTTGAAGGAAATCTGCATGAGCGTTCAGCACCTCGCTCGTGATAAAATCATCATCTCCGGTTTTGACTCCCAGTCATCGCGAACTCACGGATCTGTGATACTAACATTACGCTTCGGACTACTCGTCACGGATATTAAGTTACACGTTATTGACGCCATGACCTGCTACAACGCTTTGCTCGGTCGGCCTTTGTTCACACCATAATATTGTATTATTATATTCCCCATTCTTATTCATTTTATAAATAAACAGGTGCTTTTGACGCATGTCTGCTACAGGTTACAGGTTACAGGTTCTTGGATCTAAAACAGTGAAAAAGATAAAAGATGATGCAAAAGTGAGACTTTGAACAATAAGCAAGAAGACTCTTGATCAAGTCTACATAAAGATCAGTTCACAAAGCAAGGTTCAAGACGTCGACACAAAGCGAACGGTTAAAAGCCCACCGCAATTATTCACTGGAGATCTGGAAGAAACATAGAAGCTATTTTAATAAAAGAACCAAATAATAAGGAAGCCCAAAGACAGAAGAGCCAACAAAGGAAATTTCAAGGCCCAATACTTCATTTTAAAGAGACAGAGACATAAAATTTTACCAAAGCTTGAAGTCTACTTTGACTAGGTCTTCCTAAGGATATTTTAGTAAATGTAGACGTGCGAATCAATTGTAACCTAGGGTTTCCTATCCTCTATAAATAGGAACTCTAAATCATTGTAAAGGCTATGCCTCCCTTCATTAATAAATTTTAGAATTCTTTTGGAGAGCATCGGTTCCTCTTTTCATTTCATGAATTCAGATCTGACAACCCTGTGTTGATGTTTGGAGAGAGCCATCTCTTAAGTAGGTAATTTTTCATTCTTTGCTCTAGGTAGATTTAATTCCTTGCCCTAGATAATTGTTTAGAGTTAGCTTTGTGGAAGACTTTTGAGAGATGAGATCTCTCATCCCTTTCTTTCCCATTATATATTTTCAATAAGACTCCATGCATACACGCACACACCGCGCCCTACGACACCCTATCCCTCGAGGTAGCGGTGATACCGTAGTATAAAGGCCCGGTTGCGTGCGTTTTCCATGGAGGTTAGGGTAAGGATCTCGAAAGGAAGGACAAGAACCTAGAGGAAGGAACACCTTCCCGAATTGATCTAATCCCTTTTATTGATAATTACCATAACTCCTCATAGATCTTCATTTGGGTATAGAAACCGTTGAGATTTATTTACAGTTCCAAACCATTCCTAAACCTAACCCTAGCAAGCTTTAGATCTAGATTAATTTAGTTTTTAGATAGATTTAGTTTTTAGATTTAATAATCAATCCGAACACCCATCGGAATTAACTCGTTTGAGCGATTAGGAAATTCACAACATCCCTGTGGACCGACCCGTACTCACCGGCTAGCTACATGCGACGCCGTTCTTGATTGCGGTTAATAGATAGTTTTTGAGATAAATCAAATGGCGCCGTTGCCGGGGATGGCGTGTTATTTCCTTTTTGCAATTTCGGGTTAATCAAAATTAAAAAATAATAAAAAACTGAAAAATCACAAAAATATAAAAATATATTATCTGTTATTTTTGGAAGGGTATTTTTTTTGAATCTCTGCAGGATCGACGGATCTGGAAAAATCCTGAGTTCGAAACAGAAAAAGATACATCAGATTAGAAAGAGGTTGGAAAAGCAGAACAGCTCAATTTTTTTGGAGACCTGAAGCCTCCGTACCGCCGCTATTCCGCCGCGCAAGCGCGCTCCCGCCGAGGTTCCGCGGTCCATCTGCCACGTCAGCGCGCGAATTTTGCACTGTTTGCTCCCCATTTCCCTCTTCTACCAATCCCCATATATCTTTTGTCAAATCTTCTGCAGGATTCTTTGCGCTTAAAAAAATCTTCCTTTCCAAATAACAAATCTTGTGCAGGATTCTTTGCGCCGCGCATAAAATAAAAATCTTTGATTGCAAGTGATTTACTGTTTTGCATATCTTTAAAACTGACTTTAAGGGGCTTTTGACCAATTCAGATTGGGTGGAGATTTCATCACCCTTCCCAGGACCCTAGAAATCACATAAGGCATATGCATTGACCATCCATTAATTAAAAAAATACTAGACTCAGCCCTAAGGACTTCGAGCTCAATAGGACAGAGGACTAGTTATAGGCATCGGCCGTTTATCCTAACCAGACTTTGCGGTGTCTAAGCAAGTGTGTCAAGGCAAGTGGTTACTTAATTAGGACCGCTACATGTAGCGGGGAGCCTCCCACTTACCTGGCACTTACCTGGCCGCAATTGGCGGTGAAGAGGCGGTTTGAGGTCCTATCTCTAGCCTTTTGGAACAGTTAGAAGCTGTCTAGGTGACCTAGGTGACCCTAGAGCTAGGCCTGATTGTGCATTTCTAGTTGATTGCATTTGTGTCTAAGCCCTTTATCGAAAATTTTTGCAAAACAAATTTTAAAAAAATAAGAGGAATTTTTTTTATAAAAAGACTTGCAACTTTTGTCGCTAAGAAATCCATGCACTCCAATCTTCTTTCTTTTGTCATTCTTCTATCATGGGTACCCCACATCATAAATCTCTTGCCGAACTTTGGTATCCCGAACCTAACTTTGCTTCGTACGTCAATTGTTTCGGTCGATTTAAGGAAGATCCCTCCGTGCCAAAAGTTTCTTTGAAAGATCAAATAGAAGCGTCTAGGAGAAACAGTTCGACTTCACAACCCACTATGTGTCAACCATGTCAACCTTCACCACCTTCGTACGTTGATACCACTTTTTCAAGTCCTCTTGTAACTCCTAAACCGATGTCCATTGCTGAGCATATTGCTCAATCTCATAGCCGATCTTTCACCCCTCTCCACTCATCTAGTTCTAGGGATCCACAAGACTATTCATCTTTTTATCCACATGTTGACCCTACCCCTGTCCAACCACCCACTTCCTACCAGTCCTACCCGATTTTCCCACCGTCACTAGACACTGTTTCTACACAGCCTTTTGGGAGTTTCACATATCCCAACAATTTCGAATCTTTTACCGAAACCCCCTCACCACCCATGTCTAGTTTGGAATAGTCGTTCGCAGCTTATATTGTAGCAACAAACAAAATGACTAGGAATGTGGAAGCGTCCATGGCCGCCCTTATGCAACCTAGTGAACAGGCAGCTAGTTTCCAACTAGCTCCAAATTTTTCAATGTATGAGGAGGCGGTTGGACAGAGTGAGAATTTGAGAGGAGTGAGTGAGTTCTACACATTCTCAAATCAGACCTACCCTTACCAAATTGAAGCCCACAACTCCGGTGTTCCATCGATTGCCCTAAATAGTTCACCAGTTGAAAATAAAAACGAGTTGTGTGACTTTGTAGTGCTTGATTTGCCAAATTGTGAAGAACCCCTTTCGAGTGAAACCACACTTAATCCTTTCGATCTTTACACCTCCAATCTAGAACCTAAATCGATAAATATCCATGCTTTTGATGAGGTGTCAGAAAAAATTGATTTTCACTTGATTGAGGATATAGACGCCGGGAATATTTTGGATGATGAACCCGTTGATTTGATTGAAATTTTATGTCCAACTCATCATCCCGAGTCATTAATTGTTTCTCCCGAACTTCATATGCGTCTTGATTATGATGATAATAGCATGGATGGGACAAATATTGAGGAAAGTATTGAGGAGAGCCTTGAGGATAATATTGAGGTTGAACCATTTTTGTTTGATGTGTCGGATTTTCCAATTCATCCTCTTGAACCTTTACCTAAATCACCCTCCCTCTTTTCCATCGTTCCGACCACGCCTAATACACGCTTGACGACTGTGAGCTTGAAAACTTTTCTTTTGAATCTGACACAGTTCTCACAGCCGATGACACTTACGAGTGTTTCACTTTTTCGGACGATGTTGAAGTCTCACCGCCCGAGTTTGAGTCCTTTGAATTTTCAGATGAGTTAGTTGAACCATCAGACTCGGTTGCTTACAGTCGTTTCGAACCATTGATGGAATCTTTCAAATTCGAGACAGTTTACTACGGTGAGAATGAGACTATCCCTAATTCACCCCCTTTCGTCCTTCCTATCGTTCCGACCGTACAAGAGACCGTTACGCTTTCATCTCCAATACCAAGTTCGGCGTACCCATGCTTTCTTGCGAATCTTGAGGGATTTGACCCCATTTCTCGACGGGTTGATAGGTTAGCACAATCGCTTTTAACACATCGGTCATCACAAATTGCGCTAATTTATTCACTCGATTTACACCCTCAAGATCGTACTCCACTTCTTTCTCTTTTCCACCATTCTTCTCCCCCACCGAGACCGTATCCCGTTTCTACCTCCACACGGTCTCGTGTGCTTCTCATCTCTTTTCTTTCCACTACATTCTTTCACCAACTCGACCGTTACCACGATAAGATTTTTGAATGGTTGGTGCTAACTTTTGGCTTGTGTAAGGCCAAGCTTAAGTTTGGGGGGAACCTTGTTGTATATATGTATATATATATTTTTTGTTTTCTTTTTCTATAAAATTTTTTTTCAAAACATTAAAAAAATATAAAATTTTTTATAAATAAACAAACAGGGGAGTGTCAGCATTTTGACCCTCTTGGTGTAGCATGACAGTGAGGAAACTGTCAAGTTTAAGTTTGGGCGTATGCTCGGTACGTCTTCTTCCTTCGCATTCATTTGTACATATTTTTTGCATTTGCATACTTATTTGAAAACCCATAAAAAATTGAAAATTTTTGAAAAATTATAAAAATTATTGTATTCAATTTTGGCCTTATTTGACTTGAGTTTGACAAAGAGGTTAACTAGGTAGGAACAACTAGATCTTAGATTTAGTAAATTAAAAACCCTAAAAATAACATTCCTTAAAGTTTAACGGTAGAAAGTATATGTCTTTGTAGTTTATTTAGAAATAGGCAAATTTTGAGTTCACTTTTTGGGCTAAGTCGAAACAAGGGAAGAGTATTGATATTTTTATTAGAGTATAAGTTTGAAAAATAATTCCTAGCTTAATTCTAGATTCTGAAAATGTATACCCTACAAATTGCACTAACACGCACCTTGAAACTTGAAATAGTAGAGGAGACCTTGAAATGCTCTTGTCTAAAGTCTTTAGTACGAAGAAAATAAAAGAAAAAAAGTGAATAAAGAAAAAAAATGCACATTGGTTTTTGTGATTACTTAAGGCTGCAAAAATAGAAAAATATTTAGCGAGGGTGCTTCATCACCTAGTGCCTTAGACCAACTGGTTTGGGAGTCACTGCTAAAGCCTTGGGTGTTGCAAGACTAGGAATTACGCTTTAATGTGCAAACGCATCTTGTAATCGGTCGTTGGTACCTCAAGAAGTATTAACGGTCGCATGAAGGATGTGTAAGCAAAATTCATTTAAAAATTCACCAATTAATAAGTTCTTTGGACAAAAGGACAAGAGTATGATTGCTTGATTTGAATTTCCAAGTGTAGGGTGATTTCTACACACACGTAGGGGTATGTGATTGGAGTTTAGATGAGAGAAAGGAGTGAAGAATATAACTTGTATCTTTAGTCAAGTTGATAGAAATTCCTAAGTGGAGATAGAACCATAGAAGGAAAACTTAAGAGATGCCGAAAGCTAAGTAAGTCTACAGAACATATATAATCTTAAGTTAGATGATGAGGAAGTGTAAAGAATATGGGTGGATAATTTACGAGTCGACGATAATAGAATTCCTTGTTAGAAACCCTAATTGGAGAATTAAAGTCGAAAAAGCCAAATTGATAGGATTTTGTGGGTAGTATCCGCTGAAAACCCTCAGGAGACAACACTCCTCCTACTAGGGACACCTAGAGGTTTAACGGCTTGTTGCACGAGCTCAATGCAATCACGTTTCCCTGCGAAAGTGCGGTTAGGTTTTGTAGAGAATAAAAATATGTTTGCTCGAGGACGAGCAAAAGATAAGTTGGTATTTGTTCACACCATAATATTGTATTATTATATTCCCCATTCTTATTCGTTTTATAAATAAACAGGTGCTTTTGACGCATGTCTGCTACATGTTACAGGTTACAGGTTCTTGGATCTAAAACAGTGAAAAAGATAAAAGATGATGCAAAAGTGAGACTTTGACCAATAAACAAGAAGACTCTTGATCAAGCCTATATAAAGATCAGTTCACAAAGCAAGGTTCAAGACGTCGACACAAAGTGAACGGTTAAAAACCCACCGCAATTATTCACTGGAGATCTGGAAGAAACATAGAAGCTATTTTAATAAAAGAACCAAATAATAAGGAAGCCCAAAGACAGAAGAGCCAACAAAGGAAATTTCAAGGCCCAATACTTCATTTTAAAGAGACAGAGACATAAAATTTTACCAAAGCTTGAAGTCTACTTTGACTAGCTCTTTCTAAGGATATTTTGGTAAATGTAGACGTGCGAATCAATTGTAACCTAGGGTTTCCTATCCTCTATAAATAGGAACTCTAAATCATTTTAAAGGCTATGCCTCCCTTCATTAATAAATTTTAGAATTCTTTTGGAGAGCATCGGTGCCTCTTTTCATTTCATGAATTCAGATCTGACAACCCTATGTTGATGTTTGGAGAGAGTCATCTGTTAAGTAGGTAATTTTTCATTCTTTGCCCTAGGTAGATTTAATTCCTTGCCCTAGATAATTGTTTAGAGTTAGCTTTGGGGAAGGCTTTTGAGAGATGAGATCTCTCATCCCTTTCTTTCCCATTATATATTTTCAATAGGACTCCATGCATACACGCACACACACCGCGCCCTACGACACCCTATCCCTCGAGGTAGCGGTGATACCGTAGTATAAAGGCCCGGTTGCGCGCGTTTTCCATGGAGGTTAGGGTAAGGATCTCTAAAGGAAGGACAAGAACCTAGAGGAAGGAACACCTTCCCGAATTGATATAATCCCTTTTATTGATAATTACCATAACTCCTCATAGATCTTCATTTGGGTATAGAAAGCGTTGAGATTTATTTACATTTCCAAACCATTCCTAAACCTAACCCTAGCAAGATTTAGATCTAGATTAATTTAGTTTTTAGATAGATTTAGTTTTTAGATTTAATAATCAATCCGAACACCCATCGGAATTAACTCGTTTGAGCGATTAGGAAATTCACAACATCCTTGTGGACCGACCCGTACTCACCGGCTAGCTACATGCGACGCCGTTCTTGATTGCGGTTAATAGATAGTTTTTGAGATAAATCAGCCTTGGTTACACGAGTACAACATCATCCCTTCTACGCAACATCAGTGTATGATGTATTTCAAGGATGGTCTTGAGTATACCGTGACAGGAGAGCTGAATCCATTCTCCGTGAATGAAGTCCGCAAATACGAAGATGCAAAATACTTTTTGCCAGAACTTGAGGGCACAGAAAGATGTCACAAACCGGAGAACAAAGCTATCACCACCATTCCCGTCTTCGGGAGTGATACTGAAGAAGAGGAAGATATAGTTTATTCAGGCCCACCCCAGCACAACAAGCCAGGACCGTCTGCTCCTATGTTGATCTTTGGCAGCGACTCGGAAGATGAGGTTAATGCTGTGTTCTCCAATCGTCCGTCAATACAAGCATTCGCTGGTGATAATCAGAGTTTGCAAATTACCATGATTCTGCGGGAGCACTACAAAGATCTCGACACACTTGAAGCTTACAGTGTGCAAGACCTGCAGACATTTTACGTCATTCCCAGGCGAAAAGGTGAAAAAACAATCCTATTCTATCGGTCCGCGGAAACAAGAGTGGAGAAAGAAATCTGGCACGGTGCAGATTCTACACTTGACAGGCTCCACCCATCCGTTTACCCAGATACTACACGAACGGACTAAAAAGGCTATTGAAGCGCCAAGGGGTACCTTTCAAACAGACTATTCGACAAGCTCAGTTCTACGACAGGATTTGGGATGTCCCTGGGACTCAGCGCAAGTTGCCCAACGGGAGAATGGAAATGCTTGGGCTTGGATATGTGAAGTCCGGGAAACGGGAACGAGTCCATGGTAGCTACGCCATATATGACTTCGATGAGGAAGAGGACGCCCTGTCAGAAAATGCCGACCCCGTACCAAAACAAGATCCTCCAACCAAAATGCCGAGTACGTCATTTGAAGAACGAATGGACAAGCTTATCAGGGAAGCGGGTCAGAAAGTCCGAGACGATCATAACCGCGAAATGGCCATCTATGAGAAAGCCATGACGCAACGCCTTCTTCGACAGGCCGGGAAAGATGAAAATGCTCCTCCCTGTCAACCTGTTGTGCAAAAGGCTTGACGCAGAGGCAGAAACAAGTCAAAGAGCGGAAAAGGCGTTCGACAGCAACAAAGCGGGACTAAGAAGTCACACTCAAGCGGTCCGGATTTGTCCCTGATGAAGAAGATGAGTCGAGCATACTCTTTTCCTCAAGATAAGACAAAGAAAATACTTGACCTCGCTATAAAATATCAAATGATTACACTTCTAGAGTCTAAACTGTTAGTTATATATATGCCCTAGAGGCCATTACTGTACATGAGATGTATATTGTAGTGGATGCTGGGACATATATAGGGAGGACTTTCTTGCTCGACATGATAGTACGCTATCTGGTTGCTCTTTATCTTAACATGTACACTTGTTGTCTCTCTGTTACATGTTGATAAAGCCCTTAGGATGTGTTCTCGACTTGCAGGACTATGATGCAGATCATACTGGTGGGGTTTGGGTAGTCCATGAGTACATCGTTCAATGTTCCTAGTCGTGGGAATATCGAGACGGGGCATCGATATTCCAGAGTAGACTAGCGTATATCTTCTCGACCCATGTGATGGGCGATGGATGATCCCATATCCATTGGTGTTTGACTTCAGAGATGGTATGCGGGTGCTCAGTGGTGACTGGGTACACTGAACGGACTCGCCAAGAACTCCCAGATGGTATTATACCTCACGTCAGATGGTAGTTCTCTGGTGATACTGGTACAGCTTAGTCTGTTGACCCGAGATCGTCATAGAGTCTTATGTGTCTCCTACTATGCTCTAATACCACTGTAGGGTTGCTAGGCCGAGTCATAAGGTTCTACAAGGCATCAACCATGCCCGATTCAAAAATTAGACGTGCCGAACAACCGTAACCAAGATCGTATACTAGAGATTATGCAAAAACAAATAGCAAGTAAACCACTTTACTTCTAAGAGTTAGGGATTACAACCTTTGTAGATCCGGTCCTTCACTTCTAAAGCTCCGTGTTGACATCCCTTCGCTGCGATCATCGAGATCCCGGACCCTAGTGATGGTTTCCTCTGAGAAATGAGCGGGCTAGGTCGTTGACTTCGAGGCCGAAGATGATCTACGTCGAGGAGACTCAAACTCAAGCTCCATCATCACTAGGTCAAGAACTTTGTGAAGAGAACACCCTAAACTAAATGGCAAGTAGTAGAGGATGAATACTACTTAAGAGTTGAGTTTTTTGGATTGTATTGGGGACTCGTTGATTCGATCGGATAATTTAACTTCGTTTAGTTGGTCCGGGTAATTTTTTAGAACATGTTAAAAAGTTCGACCGGATATCAATAACTCACTTTTTCCCCTGCCGGAAAATTTCCAAGTGTTGGATTTTTCCGTAGTTTAAGAGCGTTCTAAATCGTGCAAGTTACGCGGTGGACCCTCTAGAAGACAACAAACCTTAACTCGATTATGTGACCGTCTTGAACTACCTTTTGAACCTTAGGGTTTAGGGCAGTACGGCATTGCCACATGTGAGGCGTTGGCTTGACCCTTCAACGGCTGGACCATTGGTACTGTGGCATATGATGGATGTTTTTAAACTCCCCTCAAGTGTTGAGAACTATTTGGGAAAACTTGGGTGTTTGATTATTCGATCGGAAAGTTTAACATTGTCTATTTATCTAGAATGTGATACAATATTTGGAATTTACAAGTAGTTATGGGATAACTAATTTGAATGTTATAAGTCTAGCACTTTAGTCTCATTTGATCGGTTGCCACGGGATTTTGATGTGATCAAAAGTCCGTTGCAATCACGTAGAGTACGCGGATACTCGCCGGGTAAACTTAATAGATAGCCACACCCCATAGCCCCGACCAAGTGACTGTAGGAGAACCCCGTCGCCAAAAGCATCCGTTCGGGTGCTCGTGGCAGCGGTGTTCCGCCTTAGTGCACTTCGTCGACGGCGTTGGGGGTGCGGCCGTCTACTAAAGTTTCCGACGAGCATTCGATCAGGATGTCTGGAATCTTGTTGAATTGCCCGACTTGATATTGAAAAGAGTTTTTAATATTGAGACTAAAATGCGGGGTTTATAATTGTTAGGCATGAGATGTCTAAGAAATTCATTTGGTTAGGCATGCGATATCTAAGGAGGTTGCGGATTCCAACTGTTGTAGTTTTTGTAAGGTTAGTATAGCACCCTATGAAGAGTTTTGAAGCATCACATGACCCAAAGTTTTAATTTTTAAGGTGCTAAACTAACAAGCAAGTGGATCGATCCTAGAAATTAGGGTTATCAAACTATAAGTAAGTAAAGATTAGGGTTTAAAGGCTACAACCTTTGTAGCTCCCGTTTTTGCTTCACTCCTTAGGCTCTTTGAGTGTTGGATGAAGGTCCGCTTGTACTCCTCCCACGTCCACGACGATCCACCTGGAGTTTTCCCGTCCAAGCTTGCAACTTTGAAAAACAAAGAGAACACTCTAATCAAGTTGGCTAAACTTGATTAGAATGATGTTGTGGCTATAGATCTCACTTCAAAATCCTATTTTTATGAGTGATTCACTCTCTTGTATGAACTAGAGAGCAAAAGCATGGAGGTTGATGAAGATGGTGGATTTTAGAAGAAGAGAATGAATTATCTTGTGAAAGAGAAAAGAAAAATAGCTATATATATTTTCCTCTCTCTTAACCAACCATGGTTAGATATATAGATATCATTTTATTTTAAATTAAAAGCATGATAAGAAAATAAACTATGGGTTAAATGTTAGGTGAGAATGGTTGAGTTAGAAGAGTGTAGAAACTCTTAAGTGATTTAACCTATTTTTCATTTTCTTTTGCTTTAATTTAAATCCAACAATTATCCAAATATAACCATGGTGTAATTCTTATACATCCACCATTCTCATTGTATAAACAACCATGATAATATATGATGTATGTATGCATGTGTGCTTGCACATCCATATGTGCATGAACAAGAATGAATGCACACATGCATGCATACATCCAACATAAACAAGATAGGATTTGTAGTGAGAAACTAATGATGAATCAACACTTGATTCACTAATCCGATCATATCACATATGACCCGACCATTAGCAAGCCGCCCAATTAATATACGGTATCCCATACACGCATTTTAATCGGGTCCAAGCGCATAACGCATATGCGCACCACAACTTTTCGCCTGGACTAGGTAACTCCTATGTGGGACTCTAAGACTCGTCAATACGCCGGCAGTGGGTGATGATCATATCAAGCACCCCCAAGCCGCAAGCGGTCAGCTAAACGTAACGGCCACCCGGGTATTGAGCGATTAGAAGAAAACAAGTGAACCTGTTACAACTCCCGTCGAGCCATCCGGCAACACTACCGTACAGTCCGGTCTCTTCGTCAGATATGCTGCATATCGAGCCTAGGGATGGTCACGTCGACCCCAATAACTCAATAAGTCGTGTCGGTGAATGGTCTATAACAGGTCGAGAAACTACTGATAACACTTATCAGAAAATCTCAGCAGCCCTGGCCAGGGACTTGCTGTTATAACCAGTCGAGCACAGCACAGCATCAACTCCCAATACCGGGAGAGACGAAACCCCTCCTATCGCTCATTGTCTTCGTGTGTCTCGGGACTGTACCCAACGGCCACCTGTTTGCACGACTCAGTAGAGCCGTGGTAGGGTGGCAATCAAAGTACAGTGGGAGAACACACAAGACTCCATGACGATCTCGGGTCTACAGACTAACCTGTACCAGTGTCACCTGAGAACTGCTATCCGACGATAGATATAATTCCATATAGGAGTTCTCGGTGAGTCCGTCCAGTGTACCCAGTCAGCACTGAGCACCCGTATATGATCTTGATATCAAACATCGATGAATGTGGGAACATCCATCGCCCATCACATGGGTCTAGTATCATATACGCTAGTCTACTCTGGTATATCGATGCCCCGTATCGATACACCTTCGACTAGGGACATTTCAGGATATGCTTATAGACTACAAACGTCCCACCAGTATGATCTCTATCATAATCAGAGTAGTCAAGCAGATATCCTTGGGGCTTTATCAGCATGTATGAATGAATAAAAGCATGATCAAATCAACATGTCAGATAAAGAATAACCAGATAGCATACTATCATGTCGAGCAAGAATGCAAACTGAATATATATACATGTATAGATACATCCACTATCATATAATGGCCTCTAGGGCATACATATATCCAACAATCTCCCATTGCACTAAGGCCAGTTATTGGCGTATCTCATACCCAACATCTCAAAAAGTCGCTCATGCTGCGGCTGAGGGAGGGCCTTGGTGAATGGATCCGTGGCGTTGTTCTTTGTGTCAACTCTCTTAATCTCGATCTCGCGGCGATCTACAATCTCCCGGATCAAATGAAAGCGCCTCAGGATGTGTCTGGACCGCTGATGGGATCTGGGCTCCTTGGCTAACGCCATCGCCCCATTATTGTCACAATACAAAGGTATTGGATCAATAATGGTTGGAACTACTCCTAGCTCCGAGACGAACTTCTTCATCCAGACGGCTTCCTTGGCGGCATCATTTGCAGCAATGTACTTAGCTTCCATCGTAGAGTCTGCAACGGTATCCTGTTTGGAACTCTTCCAACTCACCGCCCCTCCATTGAGGGTAAATACAAACCCTGAGATAGATTTGCTGTCATCCTTATCGCTCTGGAAGCTCGAATCGGTAAAGGCCTCCATTTGGAGATCTGCATTACCATAAACCAAGAACAATTCTTTAGTCCTTCGCAAGTACTTAAGAATGTTCTTCACAGCTGTCCAGTGGTTCTCCCCTGGGTTGGATTGATACCTGCTTACAACACTAAGTGCATAAGCTACATCTGGGCGTGTACATAACATCGCATACATTATAGACCCTACTGCCGAAGCATAAGGTATAATGCTCATGCGAGCTCTCTCTTCATCGGTCTTTGGACAAGAATCCTTGGAGAGAGTGACTCCATGGCAAGCGGGTAAGGTACCCCGCTTAGAGTCTTCCATACTAAACCTCTTTAGGATGGTGTTGATGTACCTGGTTTGGGACAGTCCCAATAACTTTTTGGATCTATCCCTATAGATCCTTATGCCCAGGATGTATGTGGCATCACCCAGGTCCTTCATGGAGAACCTCAGTGATAAGAATGATTTGACCGACTGTAGCATAGGAATATCATTTCCTATCAGAAGAATGTCATCCACGTACAATACGAGGAATGTGACAGCTCTTCCTACAGCCTTTCTATAAACACAAGGTTCATCTGGATTTTTGATGAAATCAAACTCTTTGATAACATCATCGAAACAGATGTTCCAACTCCGAGATGCCTGCTTTGACCCATATATGGATTTAAGCAATCTACATGCTTTCTCGCTGCTCCCACTGTCAATGAAGCCCTCTGGCTGATCCATATAAACGCATTCTTCTAAATCTCCATTTAGAAATGCTGTTTTAACGTCCATCTGCCAGATTTCATAGTCGTAGTGAGCAGCAATAGCAAGTAGGATCCGAATGGATTTAAGCATGGCTACGGGCGAAAAAGTTTCGTCATAGTCCAGACCTGGTCTTTGACGAAAACCTTTTGCCACAAGTCTTGCCTTATAGGTCTCTACCTGCCCATCCACACCAATCTTTCTTTTAAAGATCCATTTGCACCCCACAGGTTTTACCCCAGGGGGTACAACGTCCAAAGTCCATACTTTGTTGGTGTACATAGACTCCATTTCGGATCTCATGGCATCCAGCCACTTCACAGAGTCACCACTCGTGATAGCTTGCTGAAAACTGGTAGGATCATCATCATCCATGATGCAATCTTCTCTGTCACCATCAATGAGGAAACCGTAGTACCTCTCCGGTGGGCGAGAAGTCCTACCAGACCTACGGAGTGGCCGAGGTTCTTCAGTTTCTGTTGCAACAGCCGGTTCAACCAAATCGTCATTCGTAGTTTGTGTCTCCAGAACCTCTTCTAGATCTACCACCTTGCCATCATCTTTATCTGTGAAAAACTCTTTTTCTAAGAATGTGGCATACTGAGAAACAAACACTTTTTGTTCCTCTTTGTGGTAGAACAGATATCCATAAGAATTCTTTGGATATCCCACAAAGTTACACATGACTGACCGTGTCTCGAGTTTGTCCGGATTCTGTTTTTTAACATAGGCCGGGCAACCCCAAATCTTAATTCTCTTAAGAGATGGTCTCTTCCCATTCCATATCTCATACGGCGTGGTAGACACGGCTTTGGTCGGAACCCTGTTTAGCAGAAACGCTGCAGTCTCCAATGCATGCCCCCAAAACGAGACTGGTAACTCAGCGTCACTCATCATGGACCAGACCATATCTAATAGGGTCCTATTCCGTCATTCTGACACACCATTGTGCTGTGGTGTGTAAGGCGGAGTGAGCTGAGAGAGAATCCCATTCTCTTTTAGGAAGTTTGCAAATTCTGTACTGAGATACTCTCCACCTCGATCTGATCGAAGCATCTTAATACTCAAGCCGGTTTGTTTTTCTACTTCTTGTTTATATTCAATGAATTTCTCGAAAGCGTCGGATTTGTGCTTTAATAAAAATACATGACCGAATCTTGAGAAATCGTCGGTCAATGTAATGAAGTATGAAAAACCGCCTCTAGCCTGTGTAGACATAGGCCCACATACATCACTATGTATGAGGCCCAGGAGCTGAGTAGCTCTTTCTCCGTGTCCGGTAAACGGAGTTTTGGTCATTTTACCCTTGATACAAGACTGGCAAGTCGCATAAGATTTATATTCAAAAGAATTTAAATATCCATCTTTGTGTAACTTGTTTAGTCTTGTTTCGTTAATATGACCAAGTCTACAGTGCCAAAGAAAAGCTTCATTTAATTCTGAAACTTTTCTTTTATTAGTGTGTTGTATACTGAAAACTGTGTGTTGATTTAGGACATATATTCCGTTATTAAGTGTACCATACCCAACCAACATTTGATTTAGGTGAATGTTCATAACATTGTTCTGCAACACAAAATTATACCCTTCATTGTCCAACAAAGAAACGGATATTATATTACATAGCATAGTTGGTACAAAATAACATGGATTCAAAATCAAAATACATCCAGATGGCAACCCCAAGTGATACTCTCCCACTGCGACTGTATGTACATTGGAACCATTTCCAACGCGGAGAGTATGGTCACCTGTCCTCAAAACCTTGCTATTTCTCAGCCCCTGCATAGAATTGCAAATGTGAGAACCTGAACCGGTATCCAATACCCAGGAAGCAGAGTTTATAGAAAAACAGTTTTCAGTCACAAACGCACCTGAAGCAGAAGCATCACCATGCTTCTTCTTGAGACTTAGGTACTCCGTGCAGTTGCGCTTCCAATGTCCTGTCTTGTGGCAATGAAAACACTCGCCTTTCCCTGGGTCTCCAGCCGTGGACTTTCCCTTTCCCTTCACCTTTTTGACTCCGCCCTTAGGATTAGTGGGTTTCTTCTTTTTCTTTCCCTTGGCCTTAGCTTTTGGGCGAGAAGAAGAAGACTGTCCAATGGTCATAACGGGAGTCTTTGCTGACTTCATAGTGCTCTCTGCACTCCTTAACATATTAAGGAGTTCAGGGAGGTCCTTCTCCATGCCATGCATGTTGAAGTTCACTATGAACTGAGCAAAGGTGGAGGGGAGGGACTGCAGAATAATATCTATATATTGTTCATTTTCCATTGTCCATCCAAGGTCCTTAAGCTCTTCTATAAGAGCTATCATCTTCAACACATGGTCTCCTACTGGTGTACCAGGGGCCATTCGCATCTGAAACAGTTTCTTTGATGCTTCGTATCGTAATACGCGGGATTGCTCCCCATACAACTCCTTTGTATGGAGTAGTATCCCGTGAATGTCCATGTCCTCGTGCTGCTTTTGATGTGTGTTATCCATCGATGCAAGCGCGAGGCATGTGGCCGTGGCACAGTCAGCGTCCCATGTCTTGCGGACTTCAATGTCCGCAACTAAGGATTTTGGGCCTGGGACGGGCGGGGCTGAAGCCGTGAGGACATATGATACTTTATCATAAGTCAAGGCGATCTTCAGATTCCTTAGCCAGTCTTTATAGTTGGTCCCATTCAGTTTGTTTTTATCTAGTAGAAGCTTAAGTCCAGTCATTGGTATCTGCCATTAAGAGAGAGAAAAGAATACACTCAGCGGAAGCTCTTGCATAGATTAGATTGGTTTATTATCTTGTCTAATCGATGTTTCCCACTGCTTTTTATCAAGTTTTTCTTTCAAACCTTAAAAAGAAAAACTAGCCAGGATTAATTACAGTCTACAACTTCGCTAACCGTTCAACCAGGCCAGTGTCGGTACTTTGAGGGAGGTTCCCCGTGCTTTCGCACGGACCTAATTAGAGTAAACCTCGTTTTCCCAGAGGCGGAGCCCCGTTAACACCTTTCTAGACACCTAATGAGTTAGCTAATTGTAAACTGTAAAACTCTCCTAGGAGCAACTATTGCCCACAGTGGGATCGGGATCCAACCATCACATGGAAGGTATGCAATCTCATTGCAAATTTCAACACTTGAAATTCCCGATGTAATTTTTACCCCTAGTACTTATGACCTTAACTATGGTCAACAAATCATAAGTACCATTCAAGTTCTACCCGTCATTTCTTGATCAATTAGACCCACCCATATGACCCTTAACTATGGTCAACAAAGTCGCATGAATGTCCTAATTAATCTGCATCATATGCAGTGTAGGAAGACATCACTTAGCTACCGTACACTACGCCTTAACTAAAGTCAACAAACGTAGCACGAATACTAAGTACTCTACTTCCTAAAATGACGGAGGGTTGCGAATGATTTTTAAGAAAATCTTTAACGCTTTGAACTTGATATCGTTGTAGAATCAAACAATTTTTCAAAAGGAGTGGCTTAAGCTCCGCAGTTTTGAAATGTAGTTTTTTCATAAATAGCCGAGTAGTTTTTAAATCCTATTCTACAACATCTTTTTAGGTTTATTTTCTTTACATTAATCACATTAATGTAATCCCATCATTTAAGTCCTAAAGCCAATCACAGAAAAGAAACGAAAATAACACGTACGCTTATGCCATCCGCATTCCCCGCAATGTTCCGTTATGCACCATTAGGTTACTTAACTAACGGCATACCGGGACGGGACTAGCGCGGGTGTAAAACATAAGCAACGTCTACTATATATCATATATATAATAAGTCATTCGTCTCAGATATCACAGAACACAGGCAGCAGAAATATAGATATAACGTGGGATATACTAGGACGTCCGTATTTAGTATTTAGCCAGAATAGAAAATACGGATTCCACAGTCGCGATGAATAGCCAAGCCCACACCCTGGACCCCTACGAGAGCGGCAAG
Organism: Agapanthus africanus; assembly: GCA_030015575.1. NCBI lineage: Eukaryota > Viridiplantae > Streptophyta > Magnoliopsida > Asparagales > Amaryllidaceae > Agapanthus > Agapanthus africanus. The sequence continues at coordinate 722,744,619 of JASDDO010000024.1, forward strand.
TGACCCTACCAATCCTGGAGTTTAGGAGACCCGGTCTCGACTCCTCGAGATGGCCTCCCACTGAACCCCAGAACCCGGTCACCTGTGCTCCCCTCCTTGGGTCCATCCTAATGCAGAAAAGTAAATAATATACAACACTGGTGACACAACCGCAACCTGGAAGTGCCCCAAATAAAAGAATATTACATTACATTTGAATTAACATGAATGAAAATATAAAGCTCTCATCTCACAAAACCCCCCGGCTATTCAATCGCGACAATCCTACACATCATATCTCAGCAACACATAATATCACATATCATCAACGTAAGTAAGTATGCGTACCCCGATTGTCGTTGATGTATAGCAACGAAACCGGCGATATCAAACATACTACACTTACGGTCACAGAAAAGAAAGTGTAAAACTACAATATTTGGAATCCAGATTCTCTTTAGACATCATAAATGCGAAATATCACATATTTCGTATTTCATGCCTACACTATATGAATTCCACATATTGTATCACATTCCAGACAAACAGACAGTATTAAAGTTTTCGAACGAACAATCAAGCACCCAAGATTCACTAAAGCTCAACACTTGAGCAGGGTTCAAAAGATCCGGAGTGTGGCACAGAAGCGGCGGTCCAGCCGTAGAAGGGTCAAGCCAACGCCTCACATGTGGCACGCCGTACTGCCCCAAACCCTAGGGTTCAAAGGGCAGTTCGAGACGGTCACATAATCGAGTTAAGGTTTGTTGTCTTCTAGAGGGACCACCGCAAAAAGACTTGCACGTATCTCCAAACTATTTAAACCCCGTGAATATTGAGTAAATGATATTCGTTCAAACACATCAATACTTTCTAGTTTACCCGGAAAAGAAAACGAAATGAAAATTCCGATCGAAACCACGAGTTCAAAAACATCTCCAGAATTTTTCAACAGCAGATTCAGATTAAACATACTCAAAATATACTATAGCAGGTAAAGAAAAACACTGTGCAAAAATTGGTCAAAGATCCCCTTACATGGCCGCGGATCCGCGGCCTAAGCTTACTTATGCCGCGCTTCCGCGGCCAAGTGTACTGTTCATGGGTACGAATTCTCCAGATTGTCTTATTTTTACCTGCTCTATTTTTTGAGAATTTTTAATTCTGAAAAAGTCAGTTTAAAAAAATTTTTCAGAGAGCACCTTTAAAAGTCGTATTTTGTTTCGATCAGACTTTTTACTTCGCAAAAAGGTCGCCTAATGTTCTAGGTCGGCTCTGATACCAATGTAAGGTTAGTATAGCACCCTATGAAGAGTTTTGAAGCATCAATGTGGGAACATCCATCGCCCATCACATGGGTCTAGTATCATATACGCTAGTCTACTCTGGTATATCGATGCCCCGTCTCGATACACCTTCGACTAGGGACATTTCAGGATATGCTTATAGACTACAAACGTCCCACTAGTATGATCTCTATCATAATCAGAGTAGTCAAGCAGATATCCTTGGGGCTTTATCAGCATGTATGAATGAATAAAAGCATGATCAAATCAACATGTCAGATAAAGAATAACCAGATAGCATACTATCATGTCGAGCAAGAATGCAAACTGAATATATATACATGTATAGATACATCCACTATCACATAATGGCCTCTAGGGCATACATATATCCAACAGTTTTACGCTTTCTTTTCTACGACCGTAAGTGTAATATGTGGTGTATCGCCGGTTTCTTTGCTATACATCAAGGACAATTGGGATATGCATATTTACTTACGTTGATGATATGTGATGTTATGTGTTGCTGGATATGTTATACTGGATCGTCGTGTTTGAATAGCCGGGGGGTTTTATATGAGATGAGAGTTTTTCTTTTTCATTCATGTAAAATTCATTGTATGTCATATTCTTTTATTGGGGCACTTCCGAGCTGAGGATGATGTCACCATTGTATATTATTTACTTTTCCGTATTAGGATAGACCCAAGGCGGGGAGCATAAGTAACCGGGTTCTAGGGTCCAGTGGGAGACCATCTCGAGGAGTCGAGACCGGGTCTCCTAACTCTAGAATTGGTAAGGTTGCTTGCCGCTCTCGTAGGGGTCTAGGGGTGTGGGATTAGCTATTCATCACGACCGTGGAATCCATGATTTATACAGGCTTAAAATAAAACACGGACGTCCTAGTATATCCAATATTTCATATGTTGTTTTCTGCTGCGTTATCTGTGATGTGATCATGTGATATGTTCAGATAGATATTGTATATAGTATATATGATATATTATATAGAAGTTGCTTATGTTTTACACCCGCGCTAGCCCTGTCCCGCTCTTCCGTTAGTTACCTAACTTAATGGTGCAGACAGGACATCGAGGCGAATACGGATGGCATAAGTGTACGTTGTATTTATCTGTGATGTTTAGGTGGACTTAAATGATGGGACATTCATTAATGAGATTAATGAAAGAAAATAAACCTAAAAGATGTTGTGGAATCGAATTTCAAAAAATTAGGTAGCTCTAGTTGTTGCTTTGCATAGCGGTATTCCTTGTAGAACATCCAGCACCTTATTCGATAAGGAAAGAGCCGAGATCCCTTCACCGGGAGTGACCTCTTTAGCAATAACTAGCAGATGCTACAACCTTCGGCTTGTCTTTTGATTGCTTTTCTAGTTCTTGCTTTGCATAGTGGTATTGTGAATATCCTGCACCTCATTCGACGAGGAAAGAGCCGGGATCCCTTCACCGGGAGTGACCTCTTTAGCGAAACTAGCAGAAGCCTCAAAAACACTCTATTTAAAAACCATTTGATTCTGCAACGAGATCAAGTTCAAAGCGTAAAGGTTTTCTTAAAAACCATCCGCAACCCTCCGTCATTTTAGCAAGTAGAGTACTTAGTATTCGTGCTGCGTTTGTCGACCATAGCCGAGGCGTAGTGTACGGTAGCTAAGTGATGTCTTCCTACACAGCATATGATGCGATTAGTTAGGACAGTCATGTGACTTTATTGACCTTAGCCAAGGGTTGTTAGTGTATATGCCCTAGAGGCCATTACTGTATCATACTAGCTTGTATATTACTTAATGGAAGCTTGGGATATTCACAGTTGTATAGACAACCTTGCTCAAAATGGTAGTATGCTACTTGGTTTGTTTCTACTTAAATATGTGCATATGTTTCTTTTAGTATATCGCTTATACATATTAGTAGAGCCCTTAGGATCTTTGTTTGATTACCAGCGTTGTGATGGCAGTCACACTAGTGGAGGCTGGGTAATCTACAAGCACATCCTTATACAGGTCCCTAGTCGTAGGACTATCGAGACGGGGCATCGATACTCCGGAGTAGACTAGCGTATACGCTTCTCATCCCAGCACGGGAGGTGGTCTGTCCCACAGCCATCAGTACGTCGTACTGGAGATAGTATGCGAGTGCTCGTTAGGTTACGAGTACACTGGACAGGACTCGTCGGGAACTGCTGGATGGTATTATACCTATCGTCAGTTATCAGTTCCCAGGTGACACGAGTACACCTTAGTCCGCTGACTTGACACTGTCACTTCGCCTCGAGTGTGTTCCCACTGTACTTAGATTACTACCCTACCACGGCTTAAAGGAGTCGTGCAAACAGGTAGTAGTTGGGTGCAGTCCCGAAGCACTTGGAGGCAGTGACGGTTAGACAGGATTCGTCTCTCCCGGTATTGGGGGTTGACATCGCGCTGTGTCTAGGAGAGCCATTACACGAGTAGTCCCTGGCCAGGGCAAGCGAGATATACTGGTAGGTTTCCAGTGTTATCTCAGGGTGTTCTGGGCTTCACTCCGACACGACTTGTACCGCTATTGGGGGACTGACGTTCACCACCCCCTAGGCCCGCCATGCGATGTATCAGACGAACAGACCGGACTGTACGGAGATTGTCACATACAGGCTCAGTAGGAGTTCGGATGGGTTTACCTCATCGGCCTTCTTATCGACATCTACCTGGGGACCGTTACGTACAGCTAGTGCCGCTTACGGTCTGTGGTTAAACCCACTGCCAGCGTAGTGTCGAGTCTTTAGAGTCCCACACAGAGAGTTTCCGTGCACCGAGCAAAACGTGTAGAGGCCGTATGGTTTTACGGCAGGGCTGCGATCACTTACGTGCACTTGTGTGCGTATGCTGTTCGGGCAGGCAATACTAGTGGGCTTTCGTTTAAGCCGGATCCTAGCATTGCACGGATGGATTTTGTTTTGTCTTCTGTGCATTCGCATTCTACGGAATGCGGATGCAGGTGTGTATGCACAGTTTTGAGGAGAGATAAAGGAGGAGGTGCCTCATTAGGGGTTTTGGCAGTTGGTTCGGCCAAAACCGTTATGTGGCAAGCTCATTAGGGTTTTGACAATTCGTTCGGTCAAAACACTTATGAGCCGGAGACATTATTTTACTAATCCTTTTTGTGATAATTTGTGATGGCTAATTGAATTGACCATTTAACCACCTTGACCACTCTTGACTTTGTTGACCCATTGACCAAAGTTGACCTTGACCTTCATGAAAGATCTACACTCTTCTTTGGTTTTCTTTTTCATTTTGGATTATGATAATGGTCATGTCAATGTAGCCATCAACTTTATCATGATAGGATTTGTAATGATGTGGTTTAGTATTATTGCAACCATGGTGCCTTTTTTCTTTAGTTAATAAATTCATTTCTCTTTTCTCATTCTCTCTCTTGCAAGTGAGAAGAATGAAAGAGAGCTCCATGGTTGCTTGATCTCCTTCATCTTCCTCCTCTTGAAATATTCTTTTGATCTCATGTGTTGAGTGAAAAAGAATCCACATAGACAAATGCTTACATCAACCTCCTCTACATAACCTAGGACTTCAAGACTAGCGATCTTGTTGCCCTAGTTGCCTCGGCTCGAGGTGGAGCTCGGTGTACATCTCTCGGGTGGATCGTCTTCGACTCAAGAAAGCCGCGGAGGTGACCATGATCCGGATCGACCCTCGGAGCGTGGATGGGTGAGCCGGACCGCGGAGAGAAGACCCGAAGGACCGGTTTCATGAGGTATAATTTTTACGGCATACTAGTTAACGCCTCTAGTAGTTTGTTAGTTTCTAGTTTAGCAAAGATCCGGCTTTTAGTCCATGTTGCCTTTGCGCCAAAAAATTGTTTTTCGCCTTTTCCGCCTCCCCGCAAGAACCGGGGTGAGCAACGTGGACTTACAGTGGTATCAGAGCCTAGCTAAACATAAACTAGCAAGTTAGCAAAGTATTTAGAATATCGATCGGAAAAAAAGTTGCAAAACACGTCCGGCAAAAACCAACTTTCTGTCGATTTTTTATAGTGTTCAAAAAATTATTTGACATACATGAAAAATCGTCTCAGGGTTTTTATAGAACACACAGCAAAACTAAGACGCTGACTCGGCCAACTCACCGCGGAAACGCGGCCAAACCATGGGTTTGGCCGCGGATCCGCGGCCTAGTTGACTCGGCCGCGACTCCGTTTTGCTGCAGTATTCTTATTTGGTTGTTTTGGGATTTTTAATACATGTTGTTTCTACCCAGATTTTCCAGAGAACAAAATGACTTTTGGGGTGGTTACATATCCGTATTTTGATCGATATTCCGTACACTTTGGCTAATGAATATTTTCTGTGATGTGATATATGTATTGAACGTCCGCTAATCTCTATACATCTATTAGTGGGGGTTATACATATCTGTGATCTGTAATGTTGATAGTTTGTGTATATGAACTCGGTGGATTGTCGCGGATGAATAGCCGGGGTGGACGTGAGATGAGAGTTTCCTTTTCTTTCATTCATTGTAAAATTTGTAAATTGATGTAATATTATTTGTTTGGCCGCACAACCGGGTCGGGGTTGTAGCCGTCATTGTATAATTTCTTTTTACTATTTTTGCTCCTAGGATAGACCCAAGGTGGGGTGCACAAACTACCGGGTATCTCAAAGTGCTGAGTGGCCTACTCACGGTGATGAGGGAGGCTGCTTCGCTTCGGGTGCTTGACGGGTAGTTTGCCGCACCCCTAGGGGTCTAGGGTGGGGTTTAGCTATTCATCGCGACCGTGTAATCCGTTCTTCGTTACAGGCTCGTACGAATTGCGGATTCCTAGTATATCCATTGTATTCATCTGTGATCTGGAATGACTATCATTGCATGTGACGAATGTTTATATATATCTATATGATATCTATTTAGGCGTTGCTTATGTTTTGCATCCGCGCTAGTCCAGCCCCCGCTCTGTCGTTAGTTAAGTAACCTAACGGGTGATGACAGGACCCCGTGGCGAATGCGGATGGCATAAGCGTACGTCATATTTTCGTTATTTTCTGCAATGGTAGGATTAAATGATGGGACGCATTGGAATTAATGCAAGAAAATAAACCAAGTAAAAGTCGTTGGAACACTTTCAAAACCACTCGGTTCTTTTCAAAAGCCAACTTTTTAAACGCGGAGCTTGAACCACTCCATTTAAAAGCTATCAGGTTCCTTCGATTATATCAAGTTCACTACGTTCACGGTTTCGCCAAAACCATTCGTAGCCCTCCGTCATTTCAGTTAAATAGTCAGTAGTATTCAAGCTATGTATTTTGACCTTTGCCAAGGCATAATGATTGGTAGCTGCTGAATATTTATCTGTAGCATAGATAGATGCATTGGTTTGGGACAGTCGTATTACTATTTTGACCTTCGTCAAGGGTATGTACGGGTGGGTTCAAATTAACCTGGACAATGACAGGTAGAACTTGACATGTGACTTATGATATGTTGGCCTTCGTCAAGGTCATAAGAGTATGGGGCAAAAATCCACATCGGGAGTTTCAAAAGAACTGAAACTTGCTAGCGCTGCATACCATTTGGAGTGTGATGATTCTGGTAGGATTCCTTCAGTTTTGTCACGCGATGATATTTGGATCCCGATCCTACTGTGAGTATATGCTCCTCCTCCGGAACTTTCTCGCTTAAACGATCAATGCTATAAACCAAGTAGGTGTCTAGAAAGGTGTTAGCGGGGCTACGCCCACAGGGAAAAGAGGTTATTTAATTAAGGAACTTCGCGAAAGCGTTGGAAAACCTCCCTCGAAGTACCGACACCAGCCTGGCTGAACGGTTAAGCAAGTACTGTACGGTGAGATTGATCCCGACTAATTCTTCCTTTATGGTTTGAGGAGGGATTCGAGAGACAGTGGGAGCCATCCTGTTTAGATAAATTAAAAACCAATCTAAACTTGCAAGAGCATCATGCTAAAGTGTTTTCTTCTCTCTCTCTTAATTGCAGCGACCCAGTGACCAGACATAGGTTACATCTAGATAATAAAATGACTGAATCTGACTGTTATGACTGGCAAAAGTCTGTCCAGATGTCCATTGCCCATGACAAGCTAGGAAACCTCTTAACTAATCCAACCCCTGCCGTCTCAAGTCCAGTTTCCCATGTCACGGATATTGATATCCGTAGGACATCGGAAGAAGTCTGTGCGAAAGCCAAGTGCCTCGTGTTGGCCTCAGTTGATGGTGCAAACCAGAGGCAGCACGAGAAGATGGACTTAGTTTCTACCTTCCTCCATAACAAAGATTTATATGGAGAGCAATCTCGTATCGCAAGATATGAGACCTCGAACGATTGCTTCCAGCGAGGTTGGCTATTGGGTCATCTGTAAGGGGCAACGTCCTTACAGAGACCAGCTCTTTTGAGCTCTCGGACCTAAAGACCACGTTGAAGAACGGGTCAGATGCTGACTTAGTTCAACAGTCTCTATCTACTACCCTAAAGGAAACCAGGGAAGTAGTAAGAAAGGGAAGGGCAGAAGTTTCATGACTGGATGTAGTAAGAGAAGGATGTTCCTATTGTTACAGGAATGAACATTGGCAGAAGGATTGCAGGGCTTGCAAAGCCAGTAGCCAGAATTCGAAGCATGTTGTGCCTTCGGCTTCGGGTGTGTTTGTGATAGAGAACTGTATGTCAGTTAACCCTACTTCCTGGGTATTGGATACCGGATCAGGATCTCATATCTGTAATCCGTTACGGGCTCTGAGAAACCGTAGGGTTATCAGGAAAGGTGATATGACTCTCAGGGTTGCTAACGGAATGGGCATGTATGCTGAATCCGTAGGGGAATATCATCTAGGACTGACAACTGGGCAGATATTGATTCTGCGTGACTGTTTTTATGTACCAGGTGCGACTTGTAATATCGTATCTGTATCCTTACTTTCTAAGGAAGGATATGATTTTACTTTTGTAAGCGATGTAGTCAACATCCACCTAAATCAAGTTCTGATTGGGTCAGGTACATTACAAAACGGAATATACGTATTGAATCAAGCTCAGATCTTCAGTGTCCAGAACACACTTAAAAGAAAGTCTCCAGAATTAAATCAGGCTTTCTTATGGCATTGTAGACTGGGTCACATTAATGAGACACGGTTGACAAAGTTACATAAAGAAGGATACTTGGATCCGAGTACCAGTCTTATGCCACTTGTGAATCTTGTCTCATGGGAAAGATGACAAAGACTCCTTTCACTGGACACGGAGAAAGAGCAAGTGAGCTCTTGGGACTCATACACAGTGATGTGTGTGGTCTAATGTCTACAAATGCGCGAAGTGGTTATTGATACTTCATTACTTCACAGATGATTTCTCTAGGTATGGGCATGTCTTCTTGATGAAGCACAAATCCGAGTCTTTTGAGAAATTTTGGGAATACAAGAATGAAGTTGAAAAACAAACAGGCAAAAGTATCAAGACACTGAGATCTGATCGAGGTGGTGAATACTTGAGTGCCGAGTTTCTGGGCTACTTAAAAGAGAATGGAATTCTCTCTCAGCTTACTCCTCCATACACACCACAACACAACGGTGTATCGGAAAGGAGGAATCGAACCCTATTGGATATGGTTCGTTCCATGATGAGTAAGGCTGAGTTGCCGCAATCCTTCTGGGGTTATGCACTAGAATCAGCTGCATATCTCTTGAACAAGGTTCCCTCCAAGACTGTGCCTACCACACCATATCAGATGTGGTGTGGGAAGAAACCCCATCTTCAATATCTGAAGATATGGGGATGTCCAGCTTTTGTAAAATAGCAGCATGCGGACAAGCTCGAGGCACGCTCAGTACTGTGTAAGTTTGTGGGATACCCAAAGAACTCCAGGGGGTATTTCTTCTATTACGCAGAGGAACAAAAGGTTTTTGTTTCTCGTCATGCCCACTTTCTGGAACATCAGTTTTTAGAGAAAGGTGAAAGTGGGAGCATAGTAGAACTGGAAGAAATTCCAGAACCACAAGCTATTACTGAAAGCTTGGAAGAACCAGAAGGTTCAGGAGAACCGGACATCCCAGCGCCACTCCGCAGGAGTAGTAGGCAGTCTCATCCGCCCGAGAGATACTACAGTTTTCTCATAGACGGGGATAGAGAGGATTGCACTATGGATTATGGTGAGCCTACTAGCTTCCAGCAAGCCATTCAGAGCGGTGACTCGGTAAAATGGCTGGATGCAATGCGGACCGAGATGGAGTCCATGTACACCAACAAAGTTTGGACTTTGGACTTTGCTCCAAAAGGGGTAAAACCCGTAGGCTGCAAATGGATCTTCAGAAAGAAGATTGGTGTAGATGGGCAGGTTGAAACCTATAAAGCTAGACTTGTAGCAAAGGGTTTTCGTCAAAGACCTGGTTTGGACTATGACGAGACCTTTTCTCCAGTGGCTATGCTCAAATCCATTCGGATTCTTCTTGCCATTGCTGCCTTCCACGATTATGAGATCTGGCAGATGGACGTAAAGACGGCTTTCCTAAATGGAAATTTGAAAGAGTGGGTCTTTATGGATCAGCCAGAGGGATTCATTCAGAGTGGGAGCAGCGGTAAAGTGTACAAGTTGCTCAAGTCCATCTATGGACTGAAGCAGGCATCGCGGAGTTGGAACGTCTGCTTTGATGATACTGTCAAGGAATTCGACTTTATCAAGAACCCAGATGAACCATGCATTTACAATAAGATTGTAGGGAGAACTGTGGTATTCCTCGTCTTGTACGTGGATGACATTCTCCTAATAGAAAATGATATTCCTATGCTACAGTCAGTCAAAGGATTCTTGTCGCAGAGGTTCTCCATGAAGGACCTGGGCGATGCCAACTACATTCTGGGGATCCAGATCTATCGTGATAGATCAAATAGGATGTTAGGACTTTCACAGTCAAGGTACACCGACACCATACTGAAAAGGTTCAGTATGGAAGATTCCAAGCGCGGTAATCTACCGGCTTGTCACGGAATCACCCTCTCCAAAGAGATGTCTCCCAAGACTGATTTGGAAAGGGCTCGCATGTCATCTATACCCTACGCATCTGCGGTAGGCTCTATAATGTATGTGATGTTATGTACCAGACCAGATGTAGCATACGCATTGAGCGTTGTAAGCCGGTATCAGTCGGACCTAGGGGAGAAGCACTGGATAGCGGTAAAGAACATTCTCAAGTACCTGAGAAGGACTAAGGAGATGTTCTTGGTGTATGGCGGAAAAGACCTCCAGATCGAGGCCTTTGCTGACTCCAGCTTCCAGAGTGACAAGGATGACTCCAAGTCCATGTCGGGTTATGTCTTTACCCTCAATGGAGGGGCGGTTTGCTGGAAGAGTTCCAAGCAGGAGACCGTTGCTGACTCAACTATGGAAGCGGAGTACATAGCTGCTTGCGATGCCGCAAAAGAAGCTGTCTGGATGAAGAAGTTCCTCACGGAGCTTCAGGTGGTTCCTACCAGTGTTGATCCAATACTGTTGTATTGTGACAACATCGGCGCTATAGCTTTAGCGAAGGAACCCAGGTCCCATCAGAAGTCCTGGCACATTTTGAGGCGGTACCGCCTGATCACGGAGATCGTAGATCGCCGGGAGATCGAGGTGAAGAGAGTGAATACGGAAGATAACACTGCTGATCCATTCATGAAGGCCATACCCCAGACTCAGTTCGAGCGGCTGATCGAGATGATAGGTCTTCGATAAGCCAGTACATGGCCTTAGTGCAAGTGGGAGATTGTTAGTGTATATGCCCTAGAGGCCATTACTGTATCATACTAGCTTGTATATTACTTAATGGAAGCTTGGGATATTCACAGTTGTATAGACAATCTTGCTCAAAATGGTAGTATGCTACTTGGTTTGTTTCTACTTCAATATGTGTATGTGTTTATTTTAGCATATCGCTTATACATATTAGTAGAGCCCTTAGGATCTTTGCTTGATTACCAGCGTTGTGATGGCATTCACACTAGTGGGGGCTGGGAAATCTACAAGCACATCCTTATACAGGTCCCTAGTCGTAGGACTATCGAGACGGGGCATCGATACTCCGGAGTAGACTAGCGTATATGCTTCTCATCCCAGCACGGGAGGTGGTTTGTCCCATAGCCATCAGTATGTCGTACTGGATAGTATGCGTGTGCTCGTTAGGTTACGAGTACACTGGACAGGACTCGTCGGGAACTGCTGGATGGTATTACACCTATCGTCAGTTATCAGTTCCCAGGTGACACGAGTATAGCTTAGTCCGCTGACTTGACACTGTCACTTCGCCTCGAGTGTGTTCCCACTGTACTTAGATTACTACCCTACCACGGCTTAAAGGAGTCGTGCAAACAGGTAGTAGTTGGGTGCAGTCCCGAAGCACTTGGAGGCAGTAACGGTTAGACAGGATTCGTCTCTCCCGGTATTGGGGGTTGACATCGCGCTGTGTCTAGGAGATCCATTACATGAGTAGTCCCTGGCCAGGGCAGGCGAGATATACTGGTAGGTTTCCAGTGTTATCTCAGGGTGTTCTGGGCTTCACTCCGACACGACTTGTACCGCTATTGGGGGACTGACATTCACCACCCCTAGGCCCGCCATGCGATGTATCAGACGAACAGACCGGACTGTACGGAGATTGTCACATACAGGCTCAGTAGGAGTTCGGATGGGTTTACCTCATCGGCCTTCTTATTGACTTCTACCTGGGGACCGTTACGTACAGCTAGTGCCGCTTGCGGTCTGTGGTTAAACCCACTGCCAGCGTAGTGTCGAGTCTTTAGAGTCCCACACAGAGAGTTTCCCTGCACTGAGCGAAACGTGTAGAGGCCGTATGGTTTTACGGCAGGGCTGCGATCACTTACGTGCACTTGTGTGCATATGCTGTTCAGGCAGGCAATACTAGTGGGCTTTTGTTTAAGCCGGATCCTAGCATTGCACGGATGGATTTTGTTTTGTCTTCTGTGCATTCGCATTCTACGGAATGCGGATGCATATGTGTATGCACAGTTTTGAGGAGCGATAAAGGAGGAGGTGCCCCATTAGGGTTTTTGGCAGTTGGTTCGGCCAAAACCGTTATGTGGCAGGCTCATTAGGGTTTTGACAATTCGTTCGGTCAAAACCATTATGAGCCGGAGACATTATTTTACTAATCCTTTTTGTGATAATTTGTGATGGCTAATTGCATTGACCATTTGACCACCTTGACCACTCTTGACTTTGTTGACCCGTTGACCAAAGTTGACCTTGACCTTCATGAAAGGTCTATACTCTTCTTTGGTTTTCTTTTTCATTTTGGATTATGATAATGGTCATGTCAATGTAGCCATCAACTTTATCATGATAGGATTTGTAATGATGTGGTTTAGTATTATTGCAACCATGGTGCCTTTTTTCTTTAGTTAATAAATTCATTTCTCTTTTCTCATTCTCTCTCTTGCAAGTGAGAAGAAAGAAAGAGAGCTCCATGGTTGCTTGATCTCCTCCGTCTTCCTCCTCTTGAAATATTCTTTTGATCTCATGTGTTGAGAGAAAAAGAATCCACATAGACAAATACTTCCATCAACCTCCTCTATATAACCTAGGACTTCAAGACTAGCGATCTTGTTGCCTTAGTTGCCTCGGCTCGAGGTGGAGCTCGGTGTACATCTCTCGGGTGGATCGTCTTCGACTCAAGAAGGCCGCGGAGGTGACCAAGATCTGGATCGACCCTCGGAGCGTGGATGGATGAGCCGGACCGCGGAGAGAAGACCCGAAGGACCGGTTTCGTGAGGTATAATTTCTACGGCATAGTAGTTAACACCTCTAGTAGTTTGTTAGTTTCTAGTTTAGCAAAGATCCGGCTTTTAGTCCATGTTGCCTTTGCGCCAAAAATTTGTTTTTCGCCGTTTCCGCCTCCCCACAAGAACCGGGGTGAGCAACGTGGACTTACAAGGGTCATGTGGGTGGGTCTAATTAATCACGAAATGACGGGTTGAACTTGACTAGTGCTTATGATTTGTTGACCATAGCCAAGGTCATAGGTGCTAGGGCTAAAAGCCATTATTGGGAGTTTCAAGTGTTGATATTTGCAATGAGATTGCATACCTTCTATATGATAGTTGGATCTTGATACCCACTGCAAGTAATTGTTACTCCTGGGAGAGTTTTGCACTTTACAATTAGCCGATCAAGTAGGTGTCTAGAAAGGTGTCAACGGGGTTACGCCCCTAAAAAAACGAGGTTTATTTTAATTAGGTCCGTGCGAAAGCACGGGGAACCTCCCTCAAAGTACCGGCACTGGCCTGGCTGAAAGATTGGCGAACTTGTAGAGTGTAATTAATCCCGGCTAGTCTTTCCTTTTAGGGTTTGAAGGAAGATTTGATTAAAACAGTGGGAGCCATCCTGATTAGATAAAATATATAACCAATCTAATCTTGCAAGAGTGCACGCAGAGTGTTTTCTTCTTTCTCTCTCCAGGTAGCGACCACGTCACACCTTAATCAACATAATAATATGGATGTATTGACCGAACCCGCTTGTTGTACAGAGCTGGGAAACGTTGGTCCCGCTCCAACTTATAATTGTTATAAGACCGAGCAGGAAATAGGGGAATACCAGGATTCCCATGCCGCCCAAACGAAGAAAGTGCATGATGATGCATCTTCTTCGGGTATGTTTATTACAAAGAACAGTTTCTCAGTATCCTTTACGTCCTGGGTATGGGATACCGGATTAGGATCCCATATATGTAATTTGTTAAATAGGCTACAGATAGGTAGAGAACTGAGAACGGGTGATAAGTTTCAAGAGTTGAAAAAGGTGCAATTGTTGCAGCCAAGGTGTTGGCAGTTATCACCCTGTATTTCCAAATACATTGATTCTGAACGAATGATATTAGATACCGAACCTGACATACAACATCATATCAGTCTCTTTATTTATTAAAGAAGGATATAATTTTGTATTGTTGGATAATGTTTTGAATATTTCCTATATCAAGAGTTGATCGGTTTCAGGCACGTTATCTAAAAGCATATACGTTCTAAATCAGACCACAGTTCTTAACGTACAGAACACACACAAGAGGAAGAGTTCAGAAATGAACGAATCCTTTTTAAGGCATTGTAGACTAGGTCATATCAATGCGACCCAATTAGCTAAGTTACATTTAGATGCATGTTTAAATTACTTTGTATTTACATCTTGTGAAACTTGCCAGTCATGTCACAAAAATAAGATGACCATAGCTCCGTTTACTTGAAACAGAGAAAGGGTTAGTAAACTCTTGGGATTGATACATAATGATGTATGAAGGTCCCCAGTCTACAAATGCCAGGACTGGTTCTTTATACTTCTTTACATTCACTGATGATCTCTCAAGATTCGGACACATGTTCCTTTTGAAACACATGTCTGAAGCTTTTGAGAAATTCAAAGAATATAAGTAAGAAGTAGATAACCAAAACGGGTAGAAGTATTATGTCATATGATGAGATCAGAGAGGAGAATACTTGAGCATGGAATTCCTGGACTATTCCAAACGAGAATGAGATTCTCTCTTAGCATTACTCCTCTGTATACACCACAGCACAACGGTGTATCGGGGCGGAGCAATTACACCCTATTAGATATGGTGCGCTCTATGATGAGTACTACTGAGTCACCTATTTCCTTTTGGGGGTTATGCGCTTGAGAAGCTGCATACCTATTGAATTGGGTTCGAATCAAATCAGTGCCTACCACTCCATATAAGATATGGTATGGGAAGAGCCCATCTCTTAAGCAAGTTAAGATTTGGGGTTGTCCGGCCTATGTCAAAAGCAAAATCCGGACAAGATCGAGGCAAGGTCAGTTCTGTAGAACTGGAAGGAGTTCCAGCTATACAAACTACAGCTGATGATTTGGTAGAACCAAAGGATTCAATAGTCCCCGACGAACCTCAGCCTCTCCGCCGATCTAGTAGGGTTCCTCATCCGCCTGAGAGATACTTCGGTTTCTCGATGACAGTGGGAGCGAGGATTGCATCAACTAGTTTCGAGCAGGCTATCGAGAGTAAGGACTCTGTAAGAATGGCTGGATGCTTAGCGATCTGAGATGGAATCCATGTACACCAACAAAGTATGGACTTTGGATGCTATATCTGAAGGGTTAAATTCTGTAGGGTTCCTAGGCACACACTAGAGGTCTCACAAGGCATCAACCATGCCAATTTCAAATTTTAACGGTGCCGAGAAACCCTAATACGGATCGTTGGCTAGATGTTTAGGCGAATAACAAACTAGTTAACACTTAACTACAAGAATACGGAAATACAACCTTTGTAGATCCGGTCCTCCACCTTCATAGCTCTATGATGAAGTCCTCTCCGCTGTCCTCATGCAATCCCGGGCTCTAGCGTCGGCTTCATCGGAGAAGAAGCGGGCTAGGTCATCGACGACGTGCCGAAGATGATCTACGTCGAGGCATTGCTAGATCAAGCTCCAACTTCACCAAGTCAAGAAAACTTGTGAAGCAAACACACTCTACTACTTGGCAAGAGGTAGAGGATAAAGAAATAGGAAGTGGGTTCACTTTAGAATTGGATTTCTTACACTTTTCATCAATCCACCATTGATGAAGTGAAGCTTTCTTCATTGAAGAAGATGAAGAAGAAGAAGAAAGTGTTATGATAAGTTAATTAGAATAATTGAAAAAGAATTATCCTTATCATAACATGAACCATGGTTTGATGTAGAGAGTTAACTCAAGTTAGATGAATGGTTAGGGTTTGAAGAAGAAGACAAAAAGGTTACATGAGTCAAAGTTGCATGAAGCTTCATGAAGCTTCATGTAAGAAAGCAACCTTTTTATTTTCTTTTCCCTTTTTCTTTTAATCCAAATTAAAAGATAAAAGAATAAATGAATAATAAATAAAACCCTAACCATTTACTTAACCAAGGTTTAACTCTTTACACAAAACCTAGTAATCTTGCATCATCAAACATGATACAATCAAGTGCACAAAAGTATATCACATATACAATGTGCACACCCGAGTGAGAATATCCATTTAAAGTGAACCGATACGACTTAATGCAAAGTAATATATCAAATATATAATTATACATTAAATCATTAAATCAACACTTGATTTAACGATCCGGTCATATCACATATAACCGACTAGTATCAAATGTATCGTCTTATCGAATCAATCCTTAGGTTATATCGCATACAACCATTCGATACATTCATCGCGAGAATAGAATACGGTATCACATACACGTATTATTCTCGGTCCCACACATATCTCATATGCGCTCCTATTTCGTTTCGCTTGAGCCAGGAAACCTCTGTGTAGGACTCTAAAGACTCGTCAATACGCCGGAAGCAGGTGATGATCATATCAAACACCCACAAGCCGCAAGCGGTCTGCTAAACGTAACGGCCACCCGGGTATTGAGCGATCAGAAGATCGACGAGCAAGCCCGCTCATACTCCTGTGAATCCAACCAGTAACACTTACCGTACAGTCCGGTCTGATCGTCTGATATGTCGCATATCTCGCCTAGGGGTGGTAAACGTCAGACCCCAATAGCTCGATAAGTCGTGTCGATATGAGGTCTATAACAATTCGAGAAACTACTGGTAACACTTACCATTAAATCTCAGCAACCCTGGCCAGGGATTTCCTGTTATAGCCAATCGAACACAGCGCAACATCAACTCCCTATACCGGGAGAGACGAATCCCCTCCTATCGCTCATTGCCTCCATGTGATTCGGGACTGTACCCAAAAACCACCGTTTTGCACGCCCTCTTGGACGTGGTAAGATGGAAATCAAAGCACAGTGGGAACCACACAAGACTCTATGACGATCTCGGGTCAACAGACTACTCTGTACCAGTGTCACCTGAGAACTGCCATCTGACGTAAGGTATAATACCATCTGGGAGTTCTCGGCAAGTCCGTCCAGTGTACCCAGTCTCCACTGAGCACCCGTATATCATCTCCGATGTCAAACACCAATGGATATGGGATCATCCATCGCCCATCTCTATGGGTCGAGAAGGTATACGCTAGTCTACTCTGGTATATCGATGCCCCGTCTCGATACACCCACGACTAGGGACTTTGAAGGATGTACTTATAGACTATCTGTCCCCACTAGTATGATCCGCATCATAGTCCAGGTAGTCAAGTACACATCCTAAGGGCTTTACCAACATGTAACAGAGAGACAATCAGTATACACGTTAAGGTAAAGAGCAACCAGATAGCATACTATCATGTCGAGCAAGAAAGTCCTCCCTATATATGTCCAAACATCCACTACAATATACATCCTATGTATAGTAATGGCCTCTAGGGCATACATATAACTAACAATCTCCCACTTGCACTAGGGCCATCTGATAGCAGTGATTATAGTATCTCATACTCAACCATCCCATAAAAATCTCTCTCTGGGAACAGGCCTTTGTGAGTGGATCCACTGTGTTGTCCTCTGAGTCTACTCTCCAAACCTCGATCACCCTGGAGATCATCCATCTCCATGATCAGGTTACACTGCTTTAGAATATGTCTGGATCACTGATGGAACCGGCGTTCCTTGGCATAAGCCACAACTCCATTGTCACACAATGGGAGGAACATAGTTCATCTTATGAACTAATATACACCCAGACTGCCTCTTTGGTAGCATCTTAAGTAGCGTTGTATCCTGCCTTTATCGTCTAGTATGCCACGGTATCTAGCTTGGAACTCTTCCAACATACCGTCCCTTTACTGAGGGAAAAGACAATGCCTATGACTGACATTCAGTCATCTTTATCACCCTGGAACCCTTCCAGTGATTCTCCCCAGGATCAACTGATGCCATCTCACTACAACTAGTGAGTAGCCTAACATCCATTTAGATCTATCTCATAGATCCAAAATCCAGGATTTAGTAGGTATCATTTTGAGCCTATGTGGAGAATCATTGTGATAAGCGGAGATTGATCGATTGCAGCATAGGAATATCATTTCCTATCAAGAGTATGTCGTCCACGTACAATATGAGGAATACAACCTTACTCTCTGCCACCTTCTTGTAGATACAAGGTTCATCTGGATTTTTGACGAAATCAAACTCTTTGATAACGACGTCAAAGCAGATGTTCCAACTCCGCGATGCTTGCTTTAATCCATAAATGGATTTAAGCAGCTTGCATACCTTCCCGCTGCTCCCACTATCTACGAAGCCCTCTGGCTGAGTCATGTACACGCACTCTTCTAAATCACCATTTAGAAAGGCGGTCTTAACATCCATTTGCCAGATTTCGTAATCATGATATGCAACGATGGCAAGCATGATCCGGATGGATTTAAGCATAGCCACTGGAGAAATGGTCTCGTCATAGTCCACACCTGGTCTTTGACGAAAACCCTTTGCTACAAGTCTAGCTTTGAAAGTCTCCACTTTCCCATCTACACCAAGTTTTTTCTTGAAGATCCATTTGCTCCCAATGGGTTTTACCCCTTCAGGAGCAACTTCCAAAGTCCATACTTTGTTGGTGTACATGGATTCCATCTCGGACCGCATAGCATCCAGCCATTTCACTGAGTCCCCACTCGTGATGGCCTGCTTGAAGCTAGTTGGGTCATCATCACATGATGCAATCCTCGCTCCCACTGTCATAGAGAAACAGAAGTATCTCTCAGGTGGGTGAGGAACCCTACTAGATCGGCAGAGAAGCCGAGGTTCGTTGGAATCTACTGAATCTTTTGGTTCTATTAAATCATCTTCTGTAGTTTGCATAGCTGGAACCTTTCCAGTTCTACATAACTTACCTTGCCTCGAGATTGTCCGAATTTTGCTTTTAGACATAGGCCGGACAACCCCAAATCTTAACTAACTTAAGACATGGGCTCTTCCCTTTCCATATCATATATGAAGTGGTAGGCAACTGATTTGATTCGAACTCTATTCAATAGGTATGCAGCTTCTCAAGCGCATAACTCCCAAAAGGAAAAAGGTAACTCAGTAGTACTCATCATAGAGCACACCTTATCATATAGGGTGTGATTGCTCTGCCCCGATATACCATCGTGCTATGGTGTATACGGAGGAGTAATACTGAGAGAGAATCTCATTCTCCTTTAGAATAATCCAGGAATTCCGTGCTAAAGTATTCTCCTCCTTAATCACATCAAAGGACATAATACTTATACCCGTATTCTGGTTCTCTACTTCTCGCTTATATTCTGTGAATATCTCAAAAGGTTCGGACTTGTGTTTCAACAGGAACATAGGTCTGAATCTCGAAAGATCATCAGAGAATGTAATGAAGTATAAAGAACCAGTCCTGGCATGTGTAGACAGGAGACCTTACATACATCATCATGTATCAGTCCCAAGAGTTCATTAACTCTTTCTCTGTTTCCAATAAACAGAGCTGGTGTCATTATATCTTTGTGACATGATTAGTGAGTTTCACTAGATGTAAATTCAAACTGATTTAAATATGCATCTACATGTAACTACAGCCAGTCGGGTCGCATAGATATGACCTAGTCTACAATGCCTTAAGAAGGATTCGTTCATTTCTGAACTCTTCCTCTTGTGTGTGTTCCGTATACTAAGAACTGTAGTTTGATTTAGAACATTAATGCTTTTAGATAACGTGCCTGAACCGCTCAACTTTTGATATAGGAAATGTTCAAAACATTATCCAACTATACAAAATTTTATCCTTTCTTTACTAATAAAGAGACTGATATGATTTTGTATATCAGGTTCGGTATCTAATAACATTCGTTCAGAATCAATGTATTTGGAATACAGGGTGACAGTGACCAACAGACTTGGCTGCAACACTTGCCCCGTTTTCTGTCTCATGAAACTTATCACCCGTTCTCAGTTCTCTACCCTTTTGTAGCCCTATGTAACAGATTACATATCTGGGATCCTGATCCGGTATCGCATACCCAGGACGTAGAGGATACAGAGAAACAGTTCTTTGTAATGAACACACTCGAAGATGATGCATCAGCATGCACTCTCTTCGTTTGGGCGGCACGGGAAATCTGGTATTCCCCTTATTTCCTGCTCTGTCTTATAACATTTATAAGTTAGAGCGGGACCAACGTTCCCCAGCTCAGTATAACAAGCGGGTTCGGTAAAATATCCGTATTATTATCTTGATTAAGGCGTGATATGGTCGCTACCAGGAGAGAGAGAGAAGAAAACACTCAGCGTGCGCTCTTGCAAGAATAGATTGGTTATTATTTTATCTAATCAGGATGGCTCCCACTGCTTTTTATCAAATCTTCCTTCAAACCCTAAAAGGAAAGACTAGCCGGGATTAATTACACACTACAAGTTCACCAATCTTTCAGCCGGGCCAGTATCGGTACTTTGAGGGAGGTCCCCCGTGCTTTCGCACGAACCTAATTAATGTAAATCTCGTTTTCCCAGAGGCGTAACCTCGTTAACACCTTTCTAGACACCTACTTGATCGGCTAATTGTAATGTGTAAAACTCTCCCAGGAGTAACTCTTACTCGCAGCGGGTATCGGGATCCAACTATCTCATAGAAGGTATGCAATCTCATTGCAAATTTCAACACTTGAAATTCCCGATAATATTTTGCCCCTAGCGTCCTATGACCTTGACAGAGGTCATTAAACCATAGGGTGCTAGTCAAGTTCAACCCGTCATTTCCTGATTGAAGTAAACCCACCCGCACGACCCTTGACAGAGGTCAACAAGGTCGCACGACTACCCTAAATCAATCACATCATATGCTTATGCAGATAAGCACTAATCAGCTACCGCACACTACGCCTTGACAGAGGTCAACAAACGTAGCACGAATACTAACTAGTACTTATCTGAAATGACGGAGGGCTACGACAGGTTTTTCTGAAAACCTATTGCGTAATGAACTTGATATCGTTGTAAAATCAAATGATTTTAAAATGGAGTGCTTTTGAGGCTTTTCTAGTTTTGCTAAAGGAGTCACTCCCGGTGAAGGGATCGTCGGTCCTTTCCTCGTCGAATGAGGTGCGGGATATATCACATATATCACTGTGCAAAGCAAAAGCTTTTAAAAGCAATCAAAAGACAAACCGAGTGGATAGCATCTGCCAGTTATTGCTAAAGGAGTCACTCCCGGTGAAGGGATCTCGGTCCTTTCCTCATCGAATAAGGTGCAGGATGTTCTACAAGGAACACCGCGATGCAAAGCAAGAACTGTAGCTACCTGTTTTATTTTGAAATTCGATTCTACAACATCTTTAGGTTTCTCTTATTTCATTAATCACATTAATGAAGTCCCATCATTTAAGTACCTAAACATCACAGATAAATACGACGTACACTTATGCCATCCGCATTCGCCTCAATGTCCCCTCGTGCACCGTTAGGTTAGGTGACTAACTGCAGAGCAGGGCAGGGCTAGTGCGGGTGTAAAACATAAGTAACGCCTATATAATATATCATATATACTATATACTGTATCCATCACAGAACATATCACATGATCACATCACAGATATCGCAGCAGAAGAATCATATGAAATATTGGATATACTAGGACGTCCATGTTTTCAATACGAGCCAGTATAAAACACGGATTCCACGGTCGCGATGAATAGCCAATCCCACACCCCAAGACCCCTACGAGAGCGGCAAGCAACCCTACCAATTCTAGGGTTAGGAGACCCGGACTCGACTCCTCGAGTTGGTCTCCCAGTGGACCCCAGAACCCGGTTACTTGTGCTCCCCTCCTTGGGTCTATCCTAGTGCAGAAAAGTAAATAATATACAAACGGTGACAACTTCCGCAACCTGGAAGCGCCCCAATAAAAGAATATTACATACAAGTTTTTACATGAATGAAAATGAAAAACACTCATCTCACATAAAAACCCCCGGCTATTCAAACACGACGATCCAATATAACATATCCAGCAACACATAACATCACATGTCATCAACGTAAGTAAATATGCGCATCCCAATTGTCGTTGACATATAGCAACGAAACCGGCGATATCACATATTACACTTACGGTCACAGAAAAGAAAGTGTAAAACTACAACAGTTGGAATCCGCAATCTCCTTAGACATCGCATGCCTAAACCAATGAATTCCTTAGACATCACATGCCTAACAATTATAAACCCCGCATTTTAGTCTCAAAATCGAAAACACTTTTCAATACCTAGTCGGGCAATTCAACAAGATTCCCGACATCCTGATCGAATGCTCGTCGCAAACTTTAGTAGACGGCTGCACCCCCGACGCCGTCGACGAAGTGCACCAAGGCGGAACACCGCTGCCGCGAGCACCCGGACGGATGCTTTCGGCGATGGGGTTCTCCTACAGTCACTTGGTCGGGGCTATAGAGTGAGGTTGTCTATTAAGTTTACCCGGCGAGTATCCGCGTACGCTACGTGATTGCGACGGACTTTTGATCTCATCAAAATTCCGTGGCAACCGATCAAGTGAGACTAAACTGCTATGTTTATAACATTCATTTAGTTATCACATAACTGTTTGTGAATTCCAATTATTGTATCTCATTCCGGATAAATAGAAAATGCTAAACTTTTTGATCGAACAATCGAACACCCAAGTTTTCCCGATACAGCTCAACACATGAAATAAGTCTAATAACATTCAGTTCGTGCCTCAGTACCAATGGTCCAGCCGTAGAAGGGTCAAGCCAATGCCTCACATGTGGCACGCCGTACTGCCCCAAACCCGAAGGTTCAAAGGGCAGTTCAAGACGGTCACATAATCGAGTTAAGGTTTGTTGTCTTCTAGAGGGTCCATCGAGTTACTTGCACTACTTAGAACGTCTTTAAACCACGGAAAAATCCAACACTTGGAAATTTCCCCACAGGGGAAAAATTGGGTATTTATATCCGGTCGAACTTTTTAACATATTCTAAAATTTATCCGGAAAGCCACACAGACAAAATTTGATAATCCGATCGAACATACGAATCCCCAAAACAACCCTGAAAATTAAAACTCTGGAAAAATTATTAAAAATACCCAGGAAAACCAGAACTGATAACTAAGAATTAAGGTGCAAAATTCGATGCACAAGAGGACAAATTGGCCGCGGAACCGCCGCATGAGCATGCTCATGCCGCGGATCCGCGGCGATATTATGGAATTAGGACCTCGAATTTTGCAGTAACCCTTATATCTTCCTGCTTATTTTTCTGAATATTTTTAATCTGGAAAAAACCACGATTTTAGAAAATGTCCAGAGAGCTATTTTGGGGTTAGGTTTTCGGTTCATCCGGCTTTCAAACTCCGTCTAAACTTCGCCTAAGGCTCTAGCTAGGGTCTGATACCACTGTAGGGTTCCTAGGCACACACTAGAGGTCTCACAAGGCATCAACCATGCCAATTTCAAATTTTAACGGTGCCGAGAAACCCTAATACGGATCGTTGGCTAGATGTTTAGGCGAATAACAAACTTGTTAACACTTAACTACAAGAATACGGAAATACAACCTTTGTAGATTCGGTCCTCCACCTTCATAGCTCCATGATGAAGTTCTCTCCGCTGTCCTCATGCAATCCCGGGCTCTAGCGTCGGCTTCATCGGAGAAGAAGCGGGCTAGGTCATCGACGACGTGCCGAAGATGATCTACGTCGAGGCATCGCTAGATCAAGCTCCAACTTCACCAAGTCAAGAAAACTTGTGAAGGAAACACACTCTACTACTTGGCAAGAGGTAGAGGATGAAGAAATAGGAAGTGGGTTCACTTTAGAATTGGATTTCTCACACTTTTCATCAATCCACCATTGATGAAGTGAAGCTTTCTTCATTGAAGAAGATGAAGAAGAAGAAGAAAGTGTTATGATAAGTTAATTAGAATAATTGAAAAAGAATTATCCTTATCATAACATGAACCATGGTTTGATGTAGAGAGTTAACTCAAGTTAGATGAATGGTTAGGGTTTGAAGAAGAAGACAAAAAGGTTACATGAGTCAAAGTTGCATGAAGCTTCATGAAGCTTCATGTAAGAAAGCAACCTTTTTATTTTCTTTTCCCTTTTTCTTTTAATCCAAATTAAAAGATAAAAGAATAAATGAATAATAAATAAAACCCTAACCATTTACTTAACCAAGGTTTAACTCTTTACACAAAACCTAGTAATCTTGCATCATCAAACATGATACAATCAAGTGCACAAAAGTATATCACATATACAATGTGCACACCCGAGTGAGAATATCCATTTAAAGTGAACCGATACGAGTTAATGCAAAGTAATATATCAAATATATAATTATACATTAAATCATTAAATCAACACTTGATTTAACGATCCGGTCATATCACATATAACCGACTAGTATCAAATGTATCGGCTTATCGAATCAATCCTTGATTCGATAACTAGGTTATATCGCATACAACCATTCGATACATTCATCGCGAGAATAGAATACGGTATCACATACACGTATTATTCTCGGTCCCGCACATATCTCATATGCGCTCCTATTTCGTTTCGCTTGAGCCAGGAAACCTCTGTGTAGGACTCTAAAGACTCGTCAATACGCCGGCAGCAGGTGATGATCATATCAAACACCCAAAAGCAGCAAGCGGTCTGCTAAACGTAACGGCCACCCGGGTATTGAGCGATCAGAAGATCGACGAGCAAGCCCGCTCACACTCCTGTGAATCCAACCAGTAACACTTACCGTACAGTCCGGTCTGATCGTCTGATATGTCGCATATCTCGCCTAGGGGTGGTAAACGTCAGACCCCAATAGCTCGATAAGTCGTGTCGATATGAGGTCTACAACAATTCGAGAAACTACTGGTAACACTTACCAGTAAATCTCAGCAACCCTGGCCAGGGATTTCCTGTTATAGCCAATCGAACACAGCGCAACATCAACTCCCTATACCGGGAGAGACGAATCCCCTCTTATCGCTCATTGCCTCCATGTGATTCGGGACTGTACCCAAAAACCACCGTTTTGCACGCCCTCTTGGACGTGGTAAGATGGAAATCAAAGCACAGTGGGAACCACACAAGACTCTATGACGATCTCGGGTCAACAGACTACTCTGTACCAGTGTCACCTGAGAACTGCCATTTGACGTAAGGTATAATACCATCTGGGAGTTCTCGGCGAGTCCGTCCAGTGTACCCAGTCTCCACTGAGCACCCGTATATCATCTCCGATGTCAAACACCAATGGATATGGGATCATCCATCGCCCATCTCTATGGGTCGAAAAGGTATACGCTAGTCTACTCTGGTATATCGATGCCCCGTCTCGATACACCCACGACTAGGGACTTTGAAGGATGTACTTATAGACTATCTGTCCCCACTAGTATGATCCACATCATAGTCCAGGTAGTCAAGTACACATCCTAAGGGCTTTACCAACATGTAACAGAGAGACAATCAGTATACACGTTAAGGTAAAGAGCAACCAGATAGCATACTATCATGTCGAGCAAGAAAGTCCTCCCTATATATGTCCAAACATCCACTACAATATACATCTTATGTATAGTAATGGCCTCTAGGGCATACATATAACTAACAAATTCCCATCAGGAGAAAGTATATCTTGAGAAGATTACTTGGTGTAGATGGAAAAGTTGAAACTTTCAAAGCTAGACTTGTTAAAGGTTTTCGTCATCGACCAGGCGTGGATAATGATGAAACCTTTTCCAGTGGCTATGCTTAAATCCATTCGGATCCTACTTGCCATTGCTGCATACCATGACTGTGATATCTGGTGGTTGGGTGTCATGACTACTTTTCTAAATATTGATTTAGAAGAGAACGTCTATAAGAACACAACCGGAGGGCTTCGTAAACTGTGGGAGCAGCGAAAACGTGTGCAAGTTTCTTTACAGGATAAAGCAGGCATCGCAGAGTTGGAACGTCTGTTTTGATGTGGTAGTCAAAGTGTTTGACTTCATCAAAATGGTAGATGAACCTTGTATATACAAAAGGGTAGTAGGGAGTATGGTGGTTATCCTCGTATTGTACGTGGACGACACACTCTTGATAAGAAAAGAGTTTCCTATGCTACGCTCGGTCAATCTCCTCTTATCACATGGATTCTCCATATAGGATCAAAGTGATACCTCGTAAATCCTAGGTTTTATATCTATGAGATAGATCTAAATGGATATTAGGGTTCTCACTAGGTGTAGTGAGATGGTATCAATCGATCCTTGGGAGAATCACTGGACAGCTTCCAGGGTGGTAAGGTTGACTGAATGTCAGTCACAGGCATTGTTTTTGCCCTCAGTGGAGGGACGGTATGTTGGAAGAGTTCCAAGCTAGATACCGTAGCAAACTAGACGATAAAGGCTGGTGACATCGCTATCAAAGATACTACCAAAGAGGAAGTTTGGGTGTATATAAGTTCATGAGATGAACTAGGTTCCTACCATTGTATGACAATGGAAGTGTGGTTTTGACCCAGGAACCACGGTCCCATCAGTGACCCAGACATATTCCAAGGCAGTATCACCTGATCATGGAGATAGTAGATCTCCAAGGTGATCGAGGTTAGGCGAGTAGACTCAGAGGACAATACGGCGGATCCACTCACAAAGGCCTTTTCCCAGAGAGAGACTTTTATGGGATGGTTGAGTATGAGATACTGCAACCACTGTTACAGATGGCCCTAGTGCAAGTGGGAGATTGTTAGTTATATGTATGCCTTAGAGGCCATTACTGTACATGAGATGTATATTGTAGTGGATGTTGGGACATATATAGGGAGGACTTTCTTGCTCGACATGATAGTACGCTATCTGGTTCCTCTTTATCTTAACATGTACACTTGTTGTCTCTCTATTACATGTTGATAAAGCCCTTAGGATGTGTACTCGACTTGCAGGACTATGATGCAGATCATACTAGTGGGGCCTGGGTAGTCCATGAGTACATCCTTCAATGTTCCTAGTCGTGGGAATATCGAGACGGCGCATCGATATTCCAGAGTATACTAGCGTATATCTTTTCGACCCATGCGATGGGCGATGGATGATCCCATATCCATTGGTGTTTGACATCAGAGATGGTATGCGGGTGCTCAGTGGTGACTGGGTATACTGAACGGACTTGCCGAGAACTCCCAGATGGTATTATACCTCATGTCAGATGGCAGTTCTCTGGTGACACTGGTACAGCTTAGTCTGTTAACCCGAGATCGTCATAGAGTCTTATGTGTCTCCAACTGTGCTTTGATTTCCACCCTACCACGGCTCTACTGAATCGTGCAAACAGTTGGTTTTTGGGTACAGTCCCGATTCACATGGAAGCAATGAGCGATAGGAGGGGATTCGTCTCTCCCGGTATTGGGGGTTGATGTTGCGCTATGCTCGACTGGCCATAACTGGAAATCCCTGGCCAGGGTTGCTGTGATTTACTGGTAAGTGTTATCAGTAGTTTCGTGCTTGTTATGGACCTTACATCGGCATGACTTATCAAGCTACTGGGGTCTGACGTTTACCACCCCTAGGAGAGATATGCTACATATCAGATGAACAGACCGGACTGTGTGGTGAGTGTTACTGATTGGATTCGCAGGAGTGTGAGCAGGCTTGCTCGTTGATCTTCTGATCGCTCAATACCCGGGTGGCCGTTACGTTTAGCAGACCGCTTGCGGCTTGTGGATGAGTGATATAATCACCACCTACTGCCGGCGTATTGACGAGTCTTTAGAGTCCTACAAAGAGGTTTCCTGGCTCAAGCGAAACGAAATAGGAGTACGTATGAGATATGTGCGGGACCGAGAATAATACCAGTATGTGATACTGTATTCTATTCTCGCGATTTGTATCATCGGACGGTTATATGAGATATAGCCGGGTTACCGAATCTAGTGTTGATTCGATATATTGATACACTAGATATTAGTCGGTTATATGCGATATGACCGGATCATTAAATCAAGTGTTGATTTAATGATTTAATATATAATTATATATTTGATATATTACCTTACATTAACTAGTATTGGTTCACATAAGATTGATTTTCTCACTTGATGTGCACAAGTTATATATGTGATATATGTTTGAGCACTACTTTGTATCATGATTGATGATAAATGCAAACTTGGGTGTGTGTATGAATTACACCATATTTAAGATAATGGTTTGGATTTTTTTTTATTTTGGTAAAACAAAATGGTGGCTTTCTTTGTCTTGGCTTGAAGCTTCATGAAGCTTTTAAGCATCTTTGACAAAGTCCACTCATTTTGTTTTGCATAAGATTTTCATTAACCAAACCATTACCTCAAACTATGGTTTAGTCTCTACAAAGGTAAACTCACCCATGGTTGCATTATGATAGACTTCACTTGATTATTCTTTTTAGATAATTCATTATTCTTATTCTTTTCTTTCTTCTTCTTCTTCTTCTAGAAGAAGAAAAGCTTACCTGAAATTTTCAAGTGAAGAAATAGAGTGAGAAATCAAAATCCAAAGTGAACCCACTTCCTATTTCATCATCCTCTACTACTTGCCATTTAGTTTAGGGTGTTCTCTTCACAAAGTTCTTGACCTAGTAAAGATGGAGCTTGAGTTTGAGTCTCCTCGATGTAGATCATCTTCGGCCTCGAAGTCAACGACCTAGCCCGCTCATTTCTCCGAGGAAGACATCACTAGAGTCCGGGATCTCGATGATCGCAGCGAAGGGATGTCAACACGGAGCTTTAGAAGTGAAGGACCGGATCTACAAAGGTTGTAATCCTTAACTCTTAGAAGTAAAGTGGTTTACTTGCTATTTGTTTTCACATAATCTCTAGTATACGATCTTGGTTAGGGTTGTTCCGCACGTCTAATTTTTGAATCGGGCATGGTTGATGCCTTGTAGAACCTTGTGACTGGGCCTAGCAACCCTACATAAACGCCCCGAGCAAGCAGGCGAAATCTCTCACCCAGACTATTGCTCTTATCACCGAGCAATAGGACACCCTCTCGAAGATTGCTTCACTTTCAAGAACTGGGTCAAAGATCAATACCAGCTCGGCAAGTTCGCTCTATCCAGCAGTTGGAGGATAGATCCGCCACAAGAGCACGAACCAAAAGCCGCCCGTACAGCGAGAGTAGGACCAGATCCACATCGGTCTTCGAAGCAAGCTCGTACTTGTCATATGATAACGATATCAAAAGAAGAACCCGAGGAGATGGATGACCTCCCCTGGTGCTTCGAAAAAAATAATGACGAGATGATTGCGGAACTTCCACCGGCGCCGAAAGAGCTGGAAGATGGAATACATACCACTGCAGATGAACTCAAGAAAATTGAGCTGGGGACGACAAGCGACCCACGGACGACATTCGTTAGCGAGCTGCTGTCTAAAGAAGGGTGGCTGCGTTAAAAGACGTGCTTATGCAGCATAGAGATTGTTTCGCATGGAACTATTCCAAAATGCCAGGATTAGATCCAGAGATCGCGGTCCACAAACTAACGATATCCCCGGACATTAAGCACCGAGAAGAATGCGGCTCGAGCTTGAGATGAGAATCAACGCCGAGGTCAAGAAGCTGATTGACTCTGGCTTCATCCAAAAGGTTCAATATCCTGACTGGATCGCCAAGATCGTCCCGGTAATGAAGAAAAATGGGACAGTGCGCATATGCGTGGACTTTCGGGATCTCAATAAAGCTTTCCCGAAGGAAGACTTCACTGTACCGGTTACCGAGCTGATGATAGACAATACGTCCACTCACGAAGTCTTCTCCTTCATGGACGGCTCATCAGGATATAATCAGATAAAGATGCATCTCGAAGACTAGAAGCACACCGCTTTCCGGACCCCTTTGGGTATATTCTGCTAAAAAGTGATGCCCTTCGGTCTAAAGAACGCCGGTGCCACCTATTAGAGGGCCATGACGAAGATCTTCAATGACCTTATACATGAAATCGTCGAATACTACATTGAAGATCTCGTGGTGAAAAGCAAATCATACGAGGAGCATCTCGAGCATCTGAAGATCGTGTTTCAGCGCCTTCGGCAATACAATCTGAAGATGAACCCTCTCAAATGCGCGTTCGGGTGTCCTCAGGCAAGTTCCTAGGATTCATCGTCCGACACCGAGGTATCGAAATAGACCCGTCAAAAATCAAGGTGATCGTGGAAATGCCTCAGCCAAGGACTCTCAAGCAATTGCTATCTCTCCAAGGGAAGCTCGCGTATATCCGGCGATTTATAGCCAATCTCTCTGGCAAGTGCCGTCCTTACAGCCACCTGATGAAGAAGGGAACCCCTTTCGTCTGGGATCACAAATGCCAAAGCGCACTGGACGAAATCAAGCAGTATCTGCAGAACCCGCCAGTGTTAGCCGCCCCTGTCAAGGGAAAGCCTCTCATTCTGTATACAACTGCCCTTGAAGGTTCCTTAGGCGCATTATGGGCACAAGAGAATGACCAAGGGAAAGAAATAACTCTCTTTTACTTGAGTCAAGTTCTGCTGGGGGCAGAAAGTAATTACTCTCCCATCGAAAAACATTGCCTGGCGTTGATCTTTGTGATAACGAAGCTCAGGTATTATGCGTTGGCGCATGAAGTCCGTCTCATATCGAAGGTGGATCCTCTCAAATACTTGATGTCAAAGGCCATATTAACAGGGCGACTCGCTAAATGGGCCTTGCTCTTGATGGAATTTTCGATAACTTATCAGCCTCTTAAGGCAGTGAAAGGCCAGGCCATCGCCGACTTCCTCGCCGAGCATCCAATACCTGCCGATTCTTCTTTGAATTGCGAACTGCCAGACGAACATGCGTTTGATGCGATCGACGGTAGTGATACCCGATAGGAACTTTACTTCGATGGAGCATCTTCCATGAAGAAGCGCAAACAATGCACCCCTATAATCAAATCGGGGGTTGTAACACTTTGAAATTTCGTTAGAATGTTTTTCGTGTTAATTAGTAATTGTGTGTGTTATTATATATGTGTACATAGGATTATTAGTTATTTAGTCGTGTTACCCTATTTGGAAAATTTTTCTTTGTAGTGTACACTTGCACACTTAGCCAATTTTGTGATTCTGGTCTTTTAGTGTAACATGTTAACCCTTTGCTTTCCTTGCATGGTTGTTAAATTATCCCCACCATTTTAATCTAGTCAAAACCTTTTTTTTTAAAATTCTTTTAGCAATAGAAAATGAGAGCATGGTGTTAGGTGAAAGAGGTTGACTTTTGACCCCATTTCCTTCTCTTCTCCTCACTTCAGAAATTCTGCCAATTCTAGCAGAAAACCCTAGCATTCCTTCATCTTTTCCTCTCCTTTTCACTTCTCTTTGATCCCTACACAAATCAACACATTTTCATCACAAAACCATGGAAAAGTGAGCTTTTTGAGGTGTTTGGAGGCAAATCTGCACACTTGATGCTAGAGCTGGGATTTTTGGTGTTTCATAAGGTCTTTTGAAGGTATTAACTCATGTTAGCACTCCTTTTCCATAAACTTGTAGTATCCTTTAGCAAAAATCATGTTTTTATGTGCTTTTTAGTGATATCAAAGGATATTTGTGATGCATATGTTAAATTGGGATTTTGTTGGCTTGGTTAACTCTTTTAGGTGCTATTAGAGCTACTTAACCCAGGTTTAAGTTTCAGTTTGCACAGAAATACCCTAAAGTATCATTTTAGTGTAAAGTGTGGTTTTTAACTAGAAATTTGGGATCTGTTGGATCTGCTACAACCCGAGTTATTTCAGAATAAAAATTGTAGTTACTGTAGCATACACATGGGGTATAGAGTGCACACACAAAACCTGGGAGTCTAATTCCCAAGGAAGGCCGCCGGAATAATCATTCTGGCCGCAATTTGCGGCCAGATGGGTGAGTTAGGGTTTAGGGTTTGGTCCACTGGAGTCTGCTGCTATGTGGAGTATTTTGGTATACCTATTTTTATAATATCTGTTCTGTATCAAAATCTGGAATAGAATACCCTATTTCCCGTATTTTTAATCTTTCGCGACACGCGTGATACGTGTGTGTGGGTTTGGGGTTTCTGCGTATCGCGACGCGTTGGAGTGACTTCAGGCGCGTAATCACACGTTTTAGCGTATCGCGCACGCGTGCGCTTGGTTTGCGACACGGGTTTCTAGTTGACTGTAAATGTCGTGTTTGTATGGTTTTGAGCTTATGTGTGATATATTGTGAAATTCTAGGTTCGTAGGCGAGTGCGACAGACGCCGCGAAGAAGGGGAAACAAGTCATCGGCTATACCTAGCGAGAGACTACGGTGAGTAGATTTAACATCTACGGGGATATCGCACGCATGGCGTTAAGCATCAGGGCTGATAGGATCTTGTAGCAGCATTTTACATTTACTTACATTGACTGTGCATGGCTACTATTTAGTGCATACTGCATTCTCTGCTATATGTATATAAACTTGAATTGATAGAACACCGCACTATTACTAACAGTTCAAGTTGCACGAGCACGATTTATATGCTACACTCACACCGTTAGTGATTGCCGTGACACTCACATTATAGGATTGCTACATCATGCGTCAGATTGTTTCCGCATTATTGATGATTGCCATGAATTGCCGCATATCAGCAGATTTTATATTTATACTTGGACTCATCTACATCACATATTCATACATGTGCCATGTATATATTGATATCCTCATACCTGCATAGATTACGCATTGAGATATGTTGTTTCCATGTTATTTCTGGATTTGGGAACTGTGGATATTTCAAAAAAGAATAAGTAATTGTTTAAAAACCCGGTTTCCCTTGATATGATATTTCAGTGCGTCCACCATATGTTTTCTCGGTGCTAGAGCCCGATATATAAGAGAGAGAGGGTTGACCCGGACTGACGGATGCCCGATATATGAGAGAGAGAGGGGGCTGACCCGGACTGACGGATTCCCGATATATGAGAGAGAGAGAGGGCTGACCCGGACTGACGGATGCCTGATATATGAGAGAAAGAGGGCTGACCCGGACTGACGGATGCCCGATATATGAGAGAGAGGGGGCTGACCCGGACTGACGGATGCCCGATATAGGAAGATTTGCGTGTCGATGCTAGAAACGAGTATTTATGATATTTGGGTGCCGATGTTGGGCACTCGTGATTCTCAGTGATGTACAGGATTTGAGGGCCGATGGGAGTGCCGGCGTCTGGGTTGTTGGGATTTGGGGTGCATTGATGGTCACCGATTACATATTCCACGTTGACATTCCGTGTAGATGTTATACTTCCCATGCTCAGCATTCATTATTGTATCTCATCCTGTAGTTATATTACCTGATAGAGCACTTGCATGATTATTGCATATACTGCTTATCGCGTATTGATATCATCTGTTAGCTTATGATAGAGTAGCGCAGTACGTGCATGCTCGCGATTACCTTTATATGTTATCTCTATTCACGAGTTGGCAACTCACCCCCGTTGTGCCACAGTGTTTGCAGGTTGCCCTTCGGAGTAGTCGCGGCAGGCTGCGTTATTGCATCTTTTGACACAGATACCCCTACAGTTGGTATACTAGCTCTTTTGCTGATAGGTGGGTTTTGTGCGGTATCTGTTTATCTTTCAGTTATGTACATTGTTGTATCTAGTATTCTCCATCTACCATATATGTACTTGACTTAGAGACAATGTGAGGACGATGATGTATATTATTTGTATTCTAGTGTCGAGCTCGTTGTGAGCCGACTTTACTTATGCAGTTTATTCTATCTGTGATGTTCCCACTTGTTGATCTTGATCTTCGCTACGGCGTCGTATATTGCTATCTTGGTGATTATTTACTTAAGAATTCTTGTCACTTTTGTAAATGCTTCCATTCAAGTTTAAGACACTCTTTATTTTTACTGGTTTGATTTCTGGGTTTCGGTTCACTTAGTCTCGTTACGCCTGTAGACGTTACGTGGTTAAGTGCCGGTCACGGGCCAAACTTTGGGTTGTGACAAAGTTGGTATCAAAGCGTAGGTTTTATCTTTCGGAGTGTTCCTAGGATGACCCTGGTAGGATGGAGTAGGTAGCTGAAGCAGAGTGGCGTAGCGTGCGTATGTTCCGCGGCATACTCACGACACGGTACTCCGCCAAGGCGACCTTAGGACTTGTTGATTTAAAATTCCTTCTTGAGTATATACATTCTTGCGGTTCGATTTCCGTATCCTTATCGAATCCTACTTTTGCTGATAGCCATTATGCCGCCAAATACTACGAGGGCGCAGAGAGCGGTCGCGAGGGCCGAGATTCGAGTTGACTCGTCCGAGATGAGGACTGATCCGGATAGTACACCGGTTGTGCCCGAGCAGGCTATTCCTGCCGTGACAGATAAGATTGCCATGTTAGGGGCTGGTGTTCAGGAGATGCGCCAGACGATGGGATCCAGCATGCAGGAGATGCGCCAGACGATGGGATCCAGTATGCAGGAGATGCGCCAGATGATGGGATCTCTAGTTGAGACACTTCGAGCGCAGCGACCAGAGGTTGTTCCACCCGTTGCAGAGACCGTGGTGGTACCCACCGTACAGGCAGTTGCACCTGCAGCTACAGAGGTTATCTCGGTATCGTTATCAGAGTTTATGAGGTTGAAGCCTCTGGTCTTCACAGGCACCGATGCAGCCGAGGACCCACAGTCTTTCATTGATAGGATGGCTCGGATATGCCGTTCCCTCAGATGCGCAGATGCGAGATGGGTAGAGTTCGCGAGCTTTCGCCTGGAAGGTCTCGCGCAGAAATGGTGTGAATCAGTCGAGAAGGGTAGAGCAGCAGGTCTTCCTCCTATGACCTGGACAGAGTTCGTGGCGCTATTCCTTGCCCGTTTTCTTCCACTGAGCGTCAGAGATGCTAGAGCACGCAGGTTCGAGTCCTTACGTCAGACTCCGGAGATGTCAGTGGCAAAGTATGATGTCCTGTTCACCGAGCTATCAGTGTATGCTCCGTACCTAGTGACTACTGAGGAGTTGCGAGTCAAGAGATTTATCCGGGGCTTGCTTACCCCACTGTTTCTAGCGATTAGCGCACAGCATTATGATACGTATGCAGCAGCTGTAGATGCAGCCCTATTAGTCGAGGAGCGCCTTGCTGAGACTTCGGTAGTTCCAGAGCCGAAGAGAGTTCGTGCGGATACATCAGCGCAGAGACAGCCTTTTCGGCGCCGTGATAGATGTCTTGCAGGTAGCAGAGATTCGGGGCGAGGCAGGTTGTTTAGCTCCTATCCCCAGGAGGGTCAGCGACCATCATCGGGATGTTTCCGTTGCGGGAGTTCTTATCATCGTGTACGAGATTGTCCTGAGATACCCCGGAGGGAGGCAATAGCACCGCACGTCACACTACCACCTTCACCACCCCAGACGGCGTTGCGTATTGTACCTACTGTTACTCCGCGTCAGACTCATCACAGAGAGGTCATGGTCGCGGAGGATTTGTTCATAGAGGACGAGGTGATCGAGGCAGAGGACAGCCAGCGGCCGGCAGAGGACAGTCAGTAGCAGGTGGAGGACAGGCATGAGTTTTTGCTTTGACGCATCAGGACGCGCAGGCGTCCAATGCGGTGGTCTCAGGTATCCTTCCAGTATGTTCTTTTGATGCACACGTGTTATTCGATCCCGGATCCACGCACTCGTACGTATCCACACACTTTGTGCCGAGTTTGGGTAGAGAGTCTGGTTTGCTTGATCAGCCGCTTGTTGTGACTACTCCTGTGGGAGAGTCATTTGTTGCTAGGCACGTGTTCCGATCCTGTATCGTCCGTATTGGCGAGAAAGAGTTGCCGGTCGATTTGATCCTTCTTGAGATGCTGGACTTCGACGTTCTTTTGGGCATGGATTGGTTAGCCACGTGCTATGCTTCTGTTGACTGCCCCGAGAAGACAGTTAGATTTTGTTTTCCCGGCGAGTTGGTTTTTGTTGTGTTGGGGGACCGTGGTGCCACCCCTCACAGTGTGATTTCTTCTTTTCGCGCTGGACAGCTTTTGAGGAAGGGATGTCAGGGATTTCTCGCCTATGTTTGCGATACTAGAGCTACAGAGGTTCCGTTGGATCAGGTTCCGGTTGTTAGCGAGTTCCCTGATGTGTTCCCTGACGAGCTTCCTGGGCTACCACCCAAGCGTGATATTTCTTTCTGTATTGATTTGGTTCCTGGCACGGGGCCTATTTCTGTACCGCCTTATCGGATGACCCCGGCGGAACTTAGAGAATTGAAGGGTCAGTTGCAAGATTTGCTGGATAAAGGACTTATTCGACCCATTGTTTCTCCTTGGGGTGCTCCAGTCCTTTTTGTCAAGAAAAAGGACGACAGTATGCGTTTGTGTATCGACTCCCGTCAGCTGAACAGGGTGACAGTGCGGAACAGGTATCCTTTGCCACGCATCGACGATTTGTTCGACCAGCTTCAGGGGGCAGGATACTTTTCGAGGATCGATTTACGATCAGGCTACCATCAGCTGTGGGTTCGACAGGAGGACATTCTTAGGACAGCTTTCTGCACGCGCTAAGGCCATTATGAGTTTTTGGTGATGTCGTTCGGACTCACCAACGCGCCAGCAGCATTCATGGACTTGATGAACCGTATTTTCCAGCCGTATCTTGATCTGTTCATCATAGTGTAGGGTTACTAGGCACACTAACAAGGCTCTACAAGGCATCGACCATGCCAAAATTAAATTTTTATGTGCCGAATAACACTAAGCAAGATCGTATACTAGAGTTTAGGCGATACAAAAGGCAAGTAAACAACTTTACTCTAAAGGGAATACGAAATACAACCTTTGTAGATCGGTCCTTCACTTCTAAAGCTCCTTGATGAAGTCCCTTCGCTGCGATCAAGGTTCTCCCGGGCTCTTGCATGGCTTCACGACGCGAGAGATGCGAACTTGCTTGAAGTCTCCGAGGCCGAAGATGATCTACGTCGAGGGAATTCCGACTCAAGCTCCTACTTCACTAACTTAAGAATTAGTGAAGCAAACACCCTATACTAAAGGGCTAGTCTAGTAGAGGATGGAGAAATAGGAAGTGGGTTCTCTTTAGAATTTTATTTCTCACAAGGATTCTCACTTTGGATCAAACCCTAGCTTGCTTTTCTCTTGCTCAATGAAGAAGAAGATGATGAACAAAAGAAAAGAAATGAGGATAATCATTAAGTGAGGAGTCTAACCATGGTGAGTGAGTATCATATACTAACTTTTGTAGAGACATAACCATAGCTAACACTTATGGTTGGGTTAAGAAATATCTATGGTAAAAACAAACTCAAGTGGACTTAGTCAATACATCCACAAGCTTCCACAAGCTTCATGCATTGATCTAATCCTCCACTTGATTTTGTAATTACTTAAAATATAAAAACCCAACATAATATGTAGCATGGTGTAAGTCTCATACATCCAAGTTTAGTGTATCATCAACCATGATACAAAAGAAAACACTTTAATATATACATACAAGTGTTCACATGTGAGAAAAACCCTAAATTGAATAAGTGTTAGCAAATGTAAATTAGTATATCTAATATACAATTATACACTTAATTATTAAATTAACACTTGACTTAATAATCTGGTCATATCTCATATAACCGGCTAACATCCATCGTATCGACTTATCGAATCAACACTTGATTCGATAACCCGGTCATATCATATATGACCGATCGATACATAAAGTCGCGAGAATAGAATATGGTATCACATACACACATTTATTCTCGGTCTCGCACATATCTCATACGTGCTCCTATTTCGTTTCGCCTGAGCCAGTAAAACCTCTGTGTAGGACTCTAAAGACTCGTCAATATGCCGGCAGTAGGTGATGATCACATCACGCACCCACAAGCCGTCAGCGGTACTAGCTGGACGTAACGGCTACCCGGGTATTGAGCGATCAGAAGATCAGCAAGCAAGCCCGCTCCAACTCCTGTGAAAGCCTGCCGGTAACACTTCACGTAACGTCTGGTCTTCTCGTCTGATATGTCGCATATCAAGTCTAGGGGTGGTAAACGTCAGACCCCAATAACCGATAAGTCATGCCGATGTGAGGCTCATAACGGGTTGAGAAACTACTGGTAACACTTACCAGTAAATCTCTGAATCAGCCTTTGGCCAGGGACTTCCCTGTTACGGCCAATCGAGCATTGCGCAACATCAACCCCCAATACCGGGAGAGATGAAACCCCTCCTATCGCTCATTGCCTCCATGTGACTCGGGACTGTACCCAAAAACCACCATTTTGCACGCCCTCATGGACATGGTAAGGTGGAAATCAAAGCACAGTGGGAATCACACAAGACTTTATGACGATCTCGGGTCTACAGACTAACCTGCACAAGTGTCACCAGAGAACTGCCATCTGACGTGAAGTATAATACCATCTGGGAGTTCTCGACGAGTCCGTATAGTGTACCCAGTCTCCACTGAGCACCCGTATACCATCTCTGATGTCAAACACCAATGGATATGGGATCATTCATCGCCCATCTCATGGGTCGAGAAGCATATACGCTAGTCTACAATGGTATATCGATGCCCCGTCTCGATACACCCATGACTAGGGACCTTGAAGGATGTACTTATGGACTACCATATCCCCACTAGTATGATCCGCATCAAAGTCCAGGTAGTCAAGTACACATCCTAAGGGCTTTACCAACATGTAACGATAAGACAGTATAAAGAGACCAGTATACATGTTAAAGCAAAGAGCAACCAGATAGCAAACTATCATATCGAGCAAGAAAGTCCTCTCTATATATGTCCAAGCATCCAATATAATATACATGATCTGTACAATACTGGCCTCTAGGGCATACATACAGCTAACACATAGTGTTCATTGATGATATTCTAGTGTATTCTCATAGTAGAAAGGAGCACGCGCATAACCTACGGATTACACTGCAGACCTTGAGGGGGTATCGGCTTTTCGCCAAATTCTCTAAGTGTACTTTCTGGCTGGACAGCGTAGAATTCTTGGGGCACGTGATTACACGGGATGGTATATGTGTAGACCCGAGGAAGATTGAGTCCGTTCGGAGTTGGCCTAGACCCACGTCAGTGACGGAGGTTCGCAGCTTTCTAGGGCTGGCAGGATACTACAGGCGATTCGTGCAGGACTTCTCTCGCATTGCTACACCTTTCACCGGGTTGACCCGGAAGGGAGTTCGTTTCGATTGGACGGAGGAGTGTGAGCACAGTTTTCAGCAGCTACGGGCTCTACTGACTACGACACCAGTATTATCATTGCCTTCAGGATCAGGCGGATTTATGGTATATTGTGATGCTTCATGAGTGGGGCTAGGGTGCGTATTGATGCAGCATGACAGGGTGATCACGTATGCTTCGCGGCAATTAAAGAAACATGAACAGAACTACCCCACTCATGATTTGGAGATGGCTGCGGTGGTCTTTGCACTTAAGATCTGGCGACATTACCTATACGGCGAGTCGTGCCAGATATTCACTGATCACAAGTGTTTAAAGTATATATTTCAGCAGCGCGACCTGAACCTTAGACAGCGCCGATGGATGGAGTTCGTGAAGGACTACGATTGTGAGATCTTATATCACCCGGGCAGGGCTAATGTAGTGGCGGATGCTTCGAGCAGGAGGCCCGGGGGTAGTCTATCTTGTTTGAGCGCAGTACAGAGGCAGTCGTCGACAGATTGGCAGATCTTATGCAACAGCCGGGTACAGTTCGAGTTTACGCCGATCGGAGGACAGATTGCGCATGTTCATGCACGCCCACAGTTGCTTGACCATATACATGAGGCACAGCACAGTGATGACCGATGTTCAGAGATCATGGCACAGATGGGACAGGGCAGATTTTCCGAGTTCGTGATCGATGATCAGGGGAAATTACGATTTGGGGCTAGACTGTGGATGCTGAGGGATTGCGGCGCGAGATTCTTGAAGAGGCACATCGATCGGTATACAGTGTTCATTCCGGTTCCACCAAGATTTACCATGACATGAGAGGTGTTTACTGGTGGGACGGAATGAAGAGAGACATTGCAGACTTTGTGTCGAGATTCCTGACTTGTCAGCAAGTCAAGGCTGAGCATCAGAGGCCCGCGGGAGAGTTACAGCCGTTACCCATTCCGGAGTGGAAATGGGAGCAGATTTCTATGGACTTCGTTGTGGGTCTACCCAGGACTAGTCGAGGGTATGACTCCATCTGGGTGATCGTGGATCGTTTGACGAAAGCGGCTCACTTCCTACCGGTGAAGACGACTTTTGGATTTGCTCAGTATGCCCAGATATACATTGACGAGATTGTACGACTGCACGGAGTTCCGACATGTATCGTGTCCGACAGGGGCACCCAGTTTACCAGCCGACTATGGCAGAGGCTTCAGGAGGCTTTGGGCACTCACTTGAGTTTCAGCACGGCATTTCATCCGCAGACCAACGGACAGTCAGAGCGGACTATTCAGACTCTCGAGCACATACTCAGAGCATGCGTTTTAGAGTTTGGAGGTAGCTGGGATCATCATTTACCCTTAGTAGAGTTCTCCTACAACAACAGCTACCAGGAGACCATTCAGATGGCACCGTTTGAGGCTCTTTATGGGAGGAGATGCAGATCGCCCACCTGTTGTACAGAGCTCAGTGAGAGCAGTATCTTAGGGCCACAGATTATGGAGGAGACGACCGCGAAGATCCAGTTCATTCGCGACAGGATGAGAGCAGCCCAGAGTAGGCAGAGATCTTATGCGGACCGTCGGCGGCGCAGACTTGAGTTTTCTGTTGGCGATCATGTTTTCTTGAGGGTCTCCCCAATGAAAGGTGTGATGAGCTTTGGGAAGAAGGGGAAGCTTAGTCCCAGATTTGCGGGCCCCTTCGAGATCCTCGAGCGTGTTGGTGCGGTTGCGTATCGGTTAGCCCTTCTGCCCAGTTTTCCAGACGTGCACCCCGTATTTCACGTTTCGATGCTCCGCAGATATCTTCATGATCCTTCGCATGCGATTCAGCACCCGACGATCCAGCTTGAGCGCGACCTTTCCTATGCAGAGTAACCGGTGATGATCTTGGATCGACAAGTGAAGAAATTGAGGTGGAAAGAGATACCGTCCGTCAAGGTACTTTGGCGTAGTCCGAGTAGCGAGGAGGTCACTTGGGAGACCGAGAGCGCAATGAGGAAGAAGTATCCCCATCTTTTTGAAGGTACGTGTAGTTAGATTTTGAAATTCGGGGACCGAATTTCTTTAAGGGGGGTAGATTGTAACACTTTGAAATTTTGTTAGAATGTTTTTCGTGTTAATTAGTAATTGTGCGTGTTATTATATATGTGTACATAGAATTATTAGTTATTTATTCGTATTACCCTATTTGGAAAATTTTCCTTTGTAGTGTACACTTGCACACTTAGCCAATTTTGTGATTTAGGTCTTTTAGTGTAACATGTTAACCCTTTGCTTTCCTTGCATGGTTATTAAATTATCCCCACCATTTTAATCTAGTCAAAACCTTTTTTTTAAAATTCTTTTAGCAATAGAAAATGAGAGCATGGTGTTAGGTGAAAGAGGTTGACTTTTGACCCCATTTCCTTCTCTTCTCTCTCTCTTCTCCTCACTTCAGAAATTCTGCCAATTCCAGCAGAAAACCCTAGCTTTCCTTCATCTTTTCCTCTCCTTTTCACTTCTCTTTGATCCCTACACAAATCAACACATTTTCATCACAAAACCATGGAAATGTGAGCTTTTTGAGGTGTTTGGAGACAAATCTGCACACTAGATGCTAGAGCTGGGATTTTTGGTGTTTCATAAGGTCTTTTGAAGGTATTAACTCATGTTAGCACTCCTTTTCCATAAACTTGTAGTATCCTTTAGCAAAAATCATGTTTTTATGTGCTTTTTAGTGATATCAAAGGATATTTGTGATGCATATGTTAAATTAGGATTTTGTTGGCTTGGTTAACTCTTTTAGGTGCTATTAGAGCTACTTAACCCAGGTTTAAGTTTCAGTTTGCAAAGAAATACCCTAAAGTAACATTTTAGTGTAAAGTGTGGTTTTTAACTAGAAATTTGGGATCTGTTGGATCTACTACAACCCGAGTTATTTCAGAATAAAAATTGTAGTTACTGTAGCATACACAGGGGGTATAAAGTGCACACACAAAACCTGGGAGCCCAATTCCCAAGGAAGGCCGCCGGAATAATCATTCTGGCCGCAATTTGCGGCCAGATGGGTGAGTTGGGGTTTGGTCCACTTGAGTCTGCTGCTATGTGGAGTATTTTGGTTTACCTATTTATATAATATCTGTTCTGTATCAAAATCTGGAATAGAATACCCGATTTCCCGTATTTTTTATTTTTCGCGACACGCGTGATACGTGTGTGTAGGTTTGGGGTTTCTGCGTATCGCGACGCGTCGGAGTGACTTCAGGCGCGTAATCACACGTTTTAGCGTATCGCGCACACGCGCGCTTGGTTTGCGACACGGGTTTCTAGTTGACTGTAAATGTCGTGTTTGTATGGTTTTGAGCTTATGTGTGATATATTGTGAAATTCTAGGTTCGCAGGCGAGTGCGACGGTGTCACGACCCAAAATTTGCCCGTGACGGCCCTAATACTACGCAACGCCTAAAGACGTAACGCAGTAAAAGAAAGCCAAAACCCAGAAATCTAAACCATAAAAATACGGAAAAGATAATATAAGTTTTTGAAATATTTGAAATCGCAACCCAAATTCTTTAAAAGTCCCACTTTCTTTCTTTAAAATTTTGGCAACACCCCCTTTTTGTAAAAAAAACTAGCCAAGATGAATACAATACAGAAATACGACGTCGTAGCGAAGAAATAAAGACAGTAGAGAGAAAGCTGTATATAAAAGACAACAAATCCACAATTAATATACAATAACGTTCTCACCAAGTCTCTAAGTCAACAACATAATAGTAGATGGAGAGTACAAGATACAACGAATGTACAATATGAAATACAGATAATCATCTAACCCACCTAAGCAAAACAGTACACTGTGAGCCGATGCGATATCTGTAGCAAAATATGATAGATGGATACTGAATAGCGGAATAGCCTGCCTCGACTACTCTGGGAAACAACCTGAAACACCTGTGGCACAACGGGGGTGAGTTGCAAACTCATGAATAGTAGATAACATATGCAGGTAATCGCAGGAATGTACGTACAGCATGAATCTAAGATATGCGATTACAGTAATAATGACATGATAATAGTATGCAATAACTATGCAATAGGGATATGAGAAAGTAGATATGCAGCAATCATAAGGGTACACTAACAGGTACTACCAATATATGAAACCGTGCATAAGTAAATAGGTACGAGGTATAGAGTTAAATATGTCGTTCCTACGGAAACCTGACATCGTGGTAGGATCACAATCCATCAAGACACCCAAATCCCAATTCCTCAAATCAGCCCCCACATTGGGCTCTCACATCATATAAGTCCCACATCTCCTCAATGTACAATATCGAGTAATCTCCTATATCCCGAATGTACAAATCAGTAATCACATAGGTATGTCCAGTATCCAATCTCAATGAATCACCTAATATCCCAAGTAAGAATCTAACATCCTAAAGGTATATATATACAGAAATAAATATGATGGGGGCAATACACATATATTAGCGTCCCATTCCACTAATATTGGTGTAAGGGTATATATAATAACGGCTAAATCCCCTGTTATATATACAAAGGTGTTAAAGAAAAATCATGAAAACCATGTGCCAAGCATCGACACAGAAATCCTGATCACGTATCATACGCTATCCCGAAAGCACGAGTGCCTAGCTCTGACCCTCGCCTTTCCACGTATGCATACGTACATGACTCCCAACGGTGTCTCCGTGATCCCCCGCCGAGTTATGGGTACTGTCACCGGTAGGTACTCGCCCGCCTCCAGGCTCAATCGGCAAAGTCCATCGATCTTCTTGCCGAGGGGAACCATACCGAGCCCCACCATGTACCCTCATACGGCAACCACACCTCGTATGGAGTATATAATCAGAACCGATAAATCTCATGGTGGCTGCATAAATATCACATCAAGGAAACCGGGTTTTTCAATGTATGCATAATTTCATGAACTCCCGCGGTTCCCAAATCCAGAAAATATCATGTAAAATCGAAATAACAAGGCGCAAATCCAGGAATAAATATATGCGATATATCAGAATGTGAGCATATAAATGAGAACATATAGCTGAAACCAGATGTATACGAAATCAATAAGGTACAGCTTAGTATAGGTATCTACCTATAAGTAAAAGATGTCGTATACCCCCCTGGGTATAAGTAGAATATGTAGGATACCCCCTGGGTATAAGTAAAATATGTGCAAGGTATACCTGTAGTTGTATCGCAAGGTGTAGATGTACCTATCACTAATGGTAAGATACACTATAGGTATACCGATAAGCTAGATGTCAAGTATGATAAGCAATAGTATCTATAAAGGGTTGTGTGTGACATGGTAATTATTGACGGTGTGTGTGTAGCATACAATCCGTGCTCGTACAACATGAACCGTCAATAATATGTG
The DNA here is from genome assembly GCA_030015575.1 of Agapanthus africanus. NCBI lineage: Eukaryota > Viridiplantae > Streptophyta > Magnoliopsida > Asparagales > Amaryllidaceae > Agapanthus > Agapanthus africanus. Next base: position 722,789,389 of record JASDDO010000024.1, read on the forward strand.
CAGTGTCCTACGGCTGCTAGTCACAATACAACTATATCAAGCAAATAAAGTAAAGGCGCAATTCTAATAATGACGTAGAATATGCGACAGGTATTAGAATCCTAGCCCAGACGCATAACGCCATGCGGGCGATTCCCCTGTAGATGTTAAATCTACTCACCTACGCTCCACGCTAGGTGAATCCTACCATCTGCTCCCCCCTGTAGCTGTGCCCGTAGTCCCTGCCTGCAAACCTGCAAATAAGACATGGAAATCATATATAAGCCAAATATTCCGCAAAACGCGATACCAACCAAAACGAGAAACTCGCGTCGCGAACTAAGCGCGCGTGTGCACGATACGCTGAATCATGTGTATACGTGTCTAAAACCATCGCGACACGCCGCGATACGCTGGAGCACAGAACCAACTCACGTATCGCGCAAACAAACGGACATGCAAAACGAAATATAGTCCCAGATTTTCCTACAGGTCAAATATTACAAAACTATGCATGCCAAAACACTAGACTACACAGCATAGAACCCTAGCCAAGACCCCAGCCCCCAACTTGGCCGCAATTTGCGGCCAAACCCAATAAATCTGCGGCCAGAAACTAGAATGATGGGCTCGTGTTCTTGTGGTGTGTTCTAGACCTAGTGTGCATGCCCCAGTTTCCTCAATTTTGTCCTGAAGGCCCCGGGTCAAAAGCAGATCTCAGAATGTCACCAATAACGCTTAAAAACACCGATTTTGCACAAAACACAAATCCTATAGTATTTTAGTGTAATCCAGGGTTAAACTCAGTTAAGGTGACCCTAACAACACTTAAATAGGTAGGGTTAACTAACACAATCACCACTTAGACAACATTCCACACAAATCACCTTAATTAGCACTAACTAGCTATCTAACACTAATCGAAGCTAATTAACACAATTCAAGCGAAAGTAGGAATAAGTTTAGAGATTATACCCTCAAGGGATTTCACAAGCAAGTAGAAGGAGAAGAAGAAGAGGGGATGGAGTTGCTGGGGAGCTGTTGCTGCTGCCTGTAGCTTCTGTTGCTGCTGCTGCTGAAGCTGGAGCTGCTGTTGCTGAAGCTGGAGCTGCTGCTGCTGCTGTGAGGGTGTGTGTGTGTGAGTTTGAGAGTGAGAGAATGAGAAGGAAATGGAAATGAGATCTAGCATTAGTCAACCCTTTCTCTCTCTCTCTCTTCATTAATGAAGGCATGGGCAAAGCCATCATGCCTCATAATGCACTCTCTCTCTCTCTCTCTCACCAAGTCAACACAAAGCAATCATTTAAAAACCCTTTTTAAATTCATTTTATTTTTGAAAAGAACCATATACAAATATAAACCCAAAAGCACCTAATACAATATTAAACTAGATTAGGGAATGGTTAGTTCACCATGTTGCAAATCATGGTTAAACCCCCAAAAACAACCCTAGTTATCATGCACAAGTGTGTGCAAGCCTAAGAAAAATCTGATAAAATACTCATTAAATAGGATAAAATATTTGAAACTTAATTTGGTAAACTTTTTTTTGTAAAACCATATATTAAAATATAATTAGCTACAAAATATATTCTAAGGTGTTACAATCTCCCCCCTTTAAAAGAAATTCGTCCCCGAATTTAAAAATATACTAAACGTACCTCCAAAGAGAAGATTACAACTCCCAAATCTCGCTCGCAGCCTCCCAAGTGATTATCTCACTATACGGCTACATCCAAGAAAACCCTTAACAGATAGCAAGACCCTTGACCGACGTTTCTCCACCTGCCGAGCCATTAACACACATGGCTGCTGGTGAACGAAAGATCGTGTCCAAGCTAATTGGTCTGGTGCCAAATCATGTGAGAAAGGTCAAGAAGGTAATTGTAAAATATCATCACAAGGAATACGGGGTGAAAACTCAATAATCTAGGCGGAAGTGCCAAATTAAAGGCAACGAAACTAACTCTCTTATAGGATCTCAGAAGGACCTAAATCCTGGGACAAGCTTCCCAAAATCCAACACGTCATTCACCGGAAAAATCTGCAGGAATACATGATTTGCCACTGCGCACTTAAGTCTACGACCAACACAGTCGGCATAAGACCTCTATTTGCGCTGGGCTACTCTCATCCTGACCTGAACAACCGGATCATCTCCGAAGTCTCAAGACACAGCTGGGGTCCAAAATCCTACTTACGCAGAGTCAGAAAAACAACAGACTGGTGATCGACACGACCTAACCTCTAAACCTAAAGGTGGCCAATTGGATTGTCTCCTGATAACGGCTATCGAAGGAGAAGCCTAACGATGGCGAGTGACGATCCCCAACTGCTGACGACAACTAACACAAACACGCAGCTTAACAAAGAACAACTGAGCAAACTGAGTAAAACCGGACGACAAGAATCCGAATGGAGTCACACCCTGACTAAACTTGGGTAGAAACCATAACGAAATTCGTGGAGATCTGTTCCCACTCCTACTTCGGAACGGTTACAGGTTGCAACTCTCCAGCCGGCCTCAGGTTGTCGACCCAAGCACACAACAAGACAGACACCTTGAAACGAAACCTGAAACTTCTCTTTACATCCCTGTCCACCCGTAACTATCTCACAAGTCACGTTAAATGTTGGTGGAACTTGAATGCATATAGAGAGTTGACAGATGTGCATGTGCTAGGATTACACGTCTCTACCTGATAACATCAGGTACACCCACGTGTCCCTAACTTAGCACACCGTGTCACAAATCAAGGACTCCGAATCATTACCCAGCCGAGTATGCTCAAGTATCTCTGACGAACGAGCATCGGCGGGCAGTGTCTCGCGAAAACAATTTAAGGAAAGTGGTCGGGCGCGGACATGAGCAAGCTGTCCCCTCCGTAGAGACGAACTCAAGCTGTACTCGACGATCACACAAGAACTGTAAATCTGCAGAAGACTATCACAACAATCAAAATCCGCTGCAGGAAGATGTACATTAAGCTCTAGTGGTCCGTGGAAAATCTGACATGACTCTCGAACAAGTAGTGTCTCCAAATCTCCAACGCAAAACCACCGCGGCCATCTCCAGATCATGAGTGGAATATCCTTCTCGTACTTCCTCCAAATGTAGGGAAGCAAAAGAGATAACTCTATAGGGTCACCTCAGTACATACTAGAGCCCCACTCAAGAAACATTACAGTTTAAACAACAAGATCGTCCGAACCAGAAAGCAAAGGAAGAACTGATGCAGTTGTTAACAGAATCTTCAACTGCCGAAAACTCCGCACACATGCCTCAGTCCACAGAAAAGAAATCTCCATCTCGGTCAATTCAGTCGACGGTGCATCACTGCTCTAGTAACCCTGCACGAAACGGCGGTAAAACCTGCTAAGCCCAAAAATCTGCGGACCTCCGTCCTGCACACAAGTCTGGGCCTAAGCTGTACGGCCACGATCTCCCTCGGAACCATACGAAACCATCTCCCGTGACTACAAGACCTAGGAGTCAACACAAAACAAGCCTGAAGAAACATTCCGAGAATTTAGCAAACTGCTGGTGCTCTCCCAGTATCTGCATATCAAATCCTCAAGTGCTACTATTGTCCTTCAAGACACATTAAATAGACCAGAATGTCATAAATAACACAACAAAAACTGGTCGAGGAACGGCCTGAAGAAATCTGGTTCATCACATCTACGAATGCTGCTAGGGCATCAGTAAATCCAACGACTCACAAAAACACACAAAGCCCGCCAAACACATAAGGCAGTCTTCGGAATGCCATCACCCCGAATCCGCAATAATGATGACCTGATCCCAAACAAACTTAGAAAATGTCCCGCACTCTGGAGCTGATCGAAGAAATCGTCAATGCGAGGTGAAGGATACCCATCCGCACCGTAAACCGTTTCAAGTAACGATCCGTCGATACACAACCTTAAACTGCCGTATTTCTCCCTGACGAACAGAAATAGGAGCTTCCAAAAGCGAAACACTCAGACGCACAAAACTCCCCATACTAAAAATCTGCAGCTGATCCTTAAGCTCCCTAAGCTTTGCCGGCTCATCCCGAACAACGTCGGAAACTCTCGCACGAAAGGAACACCGGTCCAACAAACCCTCTGTGGCTATGGTATCACGAATGAACGCCAAGAATCCACGACATCTCCTCAGAAGCCGACTAGCGAAAAAGGCTGAATTCAAGCTGTGAGAGGCGGCACAACTATCCACCTGCACAACAAGAACTGACTTGCCGGAAAAACAACCTGACTGTTTCCTCACGGTAGTCCACAGACGCCTAGCACGTAATTAACCAGTCCATGCCCAGGAGAACGTCAAATCCAACATCTCTAGAAGGATCAAAACGACGGACGAATCTCTATCTCCTATCCGATTGGCACACAACTGAATACGTGTCGCGTAACAAAAGAATCGCTGACAGAAGTTAACACAACTACGACTAATCTACCCAACCACGGCACAAGCATGAAAAACAAACGAATACATCAAAAGAACACGCGAAATAAGGATACCTAAAAACTCTAAATTGGACGCCTGCGCGTCCCGATGAGTAAAAGCAAACTCCTGTGTCTGCCCTCTACCCGCAGCTGGATGAACTCCTCTAGTAGACTGAGCCCTCTGAGCGAATCTTCCACGTCCACGGCCTCTCTGGTGACAATCCTGACGAGGTGCTAAGGAACAATCCCTGACGAAGTGCTGAAGGCTCCTGCATCGAAAACATCCACGTGGTGACTGGTGACCATCCTGGGGATGAGAGCTGAACGGCTGTCCTCGTCCTAAGCCTCTGCTACTCCCGTGACGGCCACGGAATCTGTATCGATGACCAAACCTCTGTCTCTGGGCTGGTACGCTGGTACGAGTCCTCCACCGTCCGGGAACTCTCTGAGCCTCTGGAATATGCGCCTCGTCAACTGGAGCTGCAACCACTGGTGCTATGTAGGTGACGGACTGCTGCATGCTGATCGTAAGTGACAACTGAGTAACAGGGGTAACAACCTCCTGTTGTAGCTCCCGAATGACATCAACCAATGAACTCATAATCCAGCGGAAGTCCTGCATCTCTGCCAAAAGTCTATCAATAGTGTATGTCGTAGACTGATCCGTCTGCACCTGTGCAACTAGAGTGCCATCCTGGTCAGTACTCGTCTCACCCGAGCCAACTCTAACCTCGGCCCTCGCTGCATCACTCTGAGTCCCCATAGTCATCGGTGGCTAGGCTATAAATAGATATAAGATTCGATGAGAATAAGGAATCGAATCTCAAGGATATGAATCATCAAGAAAGGAATTTCAAGCAATTGTACTTAGGTCACTTTAGGCGAAATATCGTATCATGGGTATGCTGCAGACATACACACACTACGTTACTTTGCTTAAGCTACCTACTCCATCATACTAAGGTCATCCTACACTCCGAAAGGTAAAACCTAGCGCTCTGATACCAACTTTTTCACGACCCAAAATTTGCCCGTGACGGCCCTAATACTACGCAACGCCTAAAGACGTAACGCAGTAAAAGAAAGCCAAAACCCAGAAATCTAAACCATAAAAATACGGAAAAGATAATATAAGTTTTTGAAACATTTGAAATCGCAACCCAAATTCTTTAAAAGTCCCACTTTCTTTCTTTAAAATTTTGGCAACACCCCCTTTTTGTAAAAAAACTAGCCAAGATGAATACAATACAGAAATACGACGCCGTAGCGAAGAAATAAAGAAAGTAGAGAGAAAGCTGTATATAAAAGACAACAAATCCACAATTAATATACAATAAGGCCCTCACCAAGTCTCTAAGTCAACAACATAATAGTAGATGGAGAGTACAAGATACAACGAATGTATAATATGAAATACAGATAATCATCTAACCCACCTAAGCAAAACAGTACACTGTGAGCCGATGCGATATCTGTAGCAAAATATGATAGATGGATATTGAATAGCGGGATAGCCTGCCTCGACTACTCTGGGGAACAACCAGAAACACCTGTGGCACAACGGGGGTGAGTTGCCAACTCGTGAATAGTAGATAACGTATGCAGGTAATCGCAGGAATGTACGTACAGCATGAATCTAAGATATGCGATTACAGAAATAATGACATGATAATAGTATGCAATAACTATGCAATAGGGATATGAGAAAGTAGATATGCAGCAATCATAAGGGTACACTAACAGGTACTACCAATATATGAAACCGTGCATAAGTAAATAGGTACGAGATATGGAGTGAAATTTGTCGTTCCCACGGAAACCTGACATCGTGGTAGGATCACAATCCATCAAGACACCCAAATCCCAATTCCTCAAATCAGCCCCCACATTGGGCTCTCACATCATATAAGTCTCACATCTCCTCAATGTACAATATCGAGTAATCTCCTATATCCCGAATGTACAAATCGGTAATCACATAGGTATGTCCAGTATCCAATCTCAATGAATCACTTAATATCCCAAGTCAAATCTCAAGTAAGAATCCAACATCCTAAAGGTATATATATATACAGAAATAAATATGATGGGGGCAATACACATATATTAGCGTCCCATTCAACTAATATTGGTGTAAGGGTATATATAACAACGGCTAAATCCCCTGTTATATATACAAAGGTGTTAAAGAAATATCATGAAAACAATGTGCCAAGCATCGACACAGAAATCCTGATCACGTATCATACGCTATCCCGAAAGCACGAGTGCCTAGCTCTGACCCTCGCCTTTCGACGTATGCATACGTATATGAATCCCAACGGTGTCTCCGTGATCCCCCGCCGAGTCATGGGTACTGTCACCGGTAGGTACTCGCCCGCCTCCAGGCTCAATCGGCAAAGTCCATCGATCTTCTTGCCGAGGGGAACCATACCGGGCCCCACCATGTACCCTCATACGGCAACCACACCTCGTATGGAGTATATAATCAGAACCGATAAATCTCATGGTGGCTGCGTAAATATCACATCAAGGAAACCGGGTTTTTCAATGTATGTATAATTTCATGAACTCCAGCGGTTCCCAAATCCAGAAAACATCATGTAAAATCGAAATAACAAGGCGCAAATCCAGGAATAAATATATGCGATATATCAGAATGTGAGCATATAAATGAGAACATATAGCTGAAACCAGATGTATGCGAAATCAATAAGGTACAGCTAAGTATAGATGTCTACCTATAAGTAAAAGATGTCGTATACCCCATGGGTAAAAGTAGAATATGTAGGATACCCCCGTGGGTATAAGTAAAATATATGCAAGGTATACCTGTAGCTGTATCGCAAGGTGTAGATTACCTATCACTAATGGTAAGATACACTATAGGTATACCGATAAGCTAGATGTCAAGTATGATAAGCAATAGTATCTATAAAGGGTTGTGTGTGACATGGTAATTATTGACGGTGTGTGTGTAGCATACAATCCGTGCTCGTGCAACATGAACCGTCAATAATATGTGCAGTGTCCTACGGCTGCTAGTCACAGTACAACTATATCAAGCAAATAAAGTAAAGGCGTAATTCTAACAATGACGTAGAATATGCGACAGGTATTAGAATCCTAGCCCAGACGCATAACGCCATGCGGGCGATTCCCCTGTAGATGTTAAATCTACTCACCTACGCTCCACGCTAGGTGAATCCTACCATCTGCTCCCCCCTGTAGCCGTTCCTGTAGTCCCTGCCTCCAAACCTGCAAATAAGACATGGAAATCATATATAAGCCAAATATTCCGCAAAACGCGATATCGAATCAAAACGAAAAACTCGCGTCGCGAACTAAGCGCGCGTGTGTACGATACGCTGAATCGTGTGTATACGCGTCTAAAACAATTGCGACACGTCGCGATACGCTGGATCACAGAACCAACTCACGTATCGCGCAAACAAACGGACATGCAAAACGAAATATAGTCCCAGATTTTCATACAGGTCAAATATTACAAAACTATGCATGCCAAAACACTAGACTACACAGCATAGAACCCTAGCCAAGACCCCAACCCCCAACTTGGACGCAATTTGCGGCCAAACCCAATAAATCTGCTGCCAGAAACTAGAATGAGGGGCTCGTGTTCTTGTGGTGTGTTCTAGACCTAGTGTGCATGCCCCAGTTTCCTCAATTTTGTCCTGAAGGCCCCGGGTCAAAAGCAGATCTCAGAATGTCACAAATAACGCTTAAAAACACCGATTTTGCACAAAACACAAACCCTATGGTATTTTAGTGTAATCCAGGGTTAAACTCAGTTAAGGTGACCCTAACAACACTTAAATAGGTAGGGTTAACTAACACAATCACCACTTAAACAACATTCCACACAAATCACCTTAATTAGCACTAACTAGCTATCTAACACTAATCGAAGCTAATTAACACAATTCAAGCGAAAGTAGGAATAAGTTTAGAGATTATACCCTCAAGGGATTTCACAAGCAAGTAGAAGGAGAAGAAGAAGAGGGGATGGAGCTGCTGGGGAGCTGTTGCTGCTGCCTGTAGCTTCTGTTGCTGCTGTTGCTGAAGCTGGAGCTGCTGCTGCTGCTGTGAGGGGGTGTGTGTGTGAGTTTGAGAGTGAGAGAATGAGAAGGAATGGGAAATGAGATCTAGCATTAGTCAACCCTTTCTCTCCCTCTCTCTTCATTAATGAAGGCATGGGCAAAGCCATCATGCCTCATAATGCACTCTTTCTCTCTCTCTCACCAAGTCAACACAAAGCAATCATTTAAAAACCCTTTTTAAATTCATTTTATTTTTGAAAAGAACCATATACAAATATAAACCCAAAAGCACCTAATACAATATTAAACTAGATTAGGGAATGGTTAGTTCACCATGTTGCTAATCATGGTTAAACCCACAATAATAACCCTAGTTATCATGCACAAGTGTGTGCAAGCCTAGGAAAAATCTGATAAAATACTCATTAAATAGGATAAAATATTTCAAACTTAATTTGGTAAACTTTTTTTTTTAAAAAACCATATATTAAAATATAATTAGCTACAAAACACATTCTAAGGTGTTACAAACGGACGCCGCGAAGAAGAGGAAACAAGTCATCGGCTATACCTAGCGAGAGACTACGGTGAGTAGATTTAACATCTACAGGGATATCGCCCGCATGGCGTTATGCATCAGGGCTGATAAGATCTTGTAGCAGCATTTTACATTTACGTACATTGACTGTGCATGGCTACTATTTAGTGCATACTGCATTCTCTGCTATATGTATATAAACTAGAATTGATAGAACACCGCACTATTACTAACGGTTCAAGTTGCACGAGCACGATTTATATGCTACACTCACACCGTTAGTGATTGCCATGACACTCACATTATAGGATTGCTACATCATGCGTCAGATTGTTTCCGCATTATTGATGATTGCCATGAATTGCCGCATATCAGCAGATGTTATATTTATACTTGGACTCATCTACATCACATATTCATACATGTGCCATGTATATATTGATATCCTCATACCTGCATAGATTACGCATTGAGATATGTTGTTTCCATGTTATTTCTGATTAGGGAACCGTGGATATTTCAAAAGAGAATAAGTAATTGTTTAAAAAACCCGGTTTCCCTTGATATGATATTTCAGTGCGTCCACCATATGTTTTCTCGGTGCTAGAGCCCGATATATAAGAGAGAGGGCTGACCCGGACTGACGGATGCCCGATATATGAGAGAGAGAAGGCTGACCCGGACTGACGGATGCCCGATATATGAGAGAGAGAGGGCTGACCCGGACTGAAGGATGCCCGATATATGAGAGAGAGAGGGCTGACCCGGACTGACGGATGCCCGATATATGAGAGAGAGGGGGCTGACCCGGACTGACGGATGCCCGATATAGGAAGATTTGCGTGTCGATGCTAGACACGAGTATTTATGATATTTGGGTGCCGATGTTGGGCACTCGTGATTCTCAGTGATGTACAGGATTTGAGGACCGATGGGAGTGCCGGCGTTTGGGTTGTTGGGATTTGGGGTGCATTGATGGTCACCGATTACATATTCCACGTTGGCATTCCGTGTAGATGTTATACTTCCCATGCTCAGCATTCATTATTGTATCTCATCCTGTAGTTATATTACCTGATAGAGCACTTGCATGATTATTGCACATACTGCTTATCGCGCATTGATATCATCTGTTAGCTTATGATAGAGTAGCGCAGTACGTGCATGCTCGCGATTACCTTTATATGTTATCTCTATTCACGAGTTGGCAACTCACCCCCGTTGTGCCACAGTGTTTGCAGGTTGCCCTTCGGAGTAGTCACGGCAGGCTGCGTTATTGCATCTTTTGACACAGATACCCCTACAGTTGGTATACTAGCTCTTTTGCTGATAGGTGAGTTTTGTGCGGTATCTGTTTATCTTTCAGTTATGTACATTGTTGTATCTAGTATTCTCTATCTACCATATATGTACTTGACTTAGAGACAGTGTGAGGACGATGATGTATATTATTTGTATTCTGGTGTCGAGCTCATTGTGAGCCGACTTTACGTATGCAGTTTATTCTATCTGTGATGTTCCCACTTGTTGATCTTGATCTTCGCTACGGCGTCGTATATTGCTATCTTGGTGATTATTTACTTAAGAATTCTTGTCACTTTTGTAAATGCTTCCATTCAAGTTTAAGACACTCTTTATTTTTACTGGTTTGATTTCTGGGTTTCGATTCACTTAGTCGCGTTACGCCTGTAAACGTTACGTGGTTAAGTGTCGGTCACGGGCCAAACTTTGGGTCGTGACATGGGTAGGCCTCATCTTTGTCACTCCACAAGGAGGGATAATGCGCTTTGCTTTCTCCTTAACAGAGCCGAGGATGAACAATGAAGCCGAATACGAAGCTTTGATAGCAGGCCTCGAGATCGCCATTGACATGGGAATCGAAAACCTCGTCATATATGGAGATTCTTAACTGGTCGTCAGTCAAGTGAATGGCGACTACCAAACGTGCAAACCCGAACTGGTGAAGTATGGTGAGAGAGTACAGCAATTGTTGACCCAGATTCCTTCCTACACTCTGGAAACCATACCGCGTGCGGAAAATAGTAAAGCGGATGAATTATCCAAGCTCGCTAAAGAGCTAGCCGACGAGAACCTCGATGATGTAAGAATCGTGGTACAAAGCCATCGAGTTCTTGCTCCGACAAAAATATCTCTGGAATCATCTGAGGAAAAGGAAGCGACTGAGCAGATGGCCCTACGAATAAAAGACCACGAAAAGGTTGAAGATTGGAGATAAGTCTTTATAGACTACTTCAAATCACGCCGAACGCCTGAAGATGCGTCCTCAAGACATCAGCTTATGAAACGAGCTTTGTCTTTTGCCTTCGTCAATGATACTCTGTACAGGAGGTCGTTTGATTCTCTGTGGTTGAGATGCCTAGGACCTGAAGAGGCGAAAAGAGTCGTCCAAGAAGTTCATGACGGACTCTACGGTTCTCACCAAGCAGGCCGGAAGATGAAGTTGAAGATTAAACAGATGGGCTACTATTGGCCCACGATGATTCAGGACTGCCTTAAATATACGAAGCAATGTCACTCATGCCAGATTCATAGGGACTTTATCCATCAGCACCCAAATCCTCTACATCCAACAGTGGTTGGCTGGCCGTTCGAAATGTGGGGGACTGACGTAATCGGCCCCATCGAACCAGCATCGTCCAGGGGACATCGTTTCATTTTAGCGGCGACTGATTACTTCTCTAAATGGGCAGAAGCAGTACCGCTGAGGGAAGTGAAGACGGAGAATATCCTCCATTTCTTCAAGACGCACGTCATTTATCAGTTTGGGACTCCACGACGGATCATATCCGATAACGGGCCAGCCTACAGAAGCCATAAAATCAGCCGCTTCACACAACAGCACAAAATAGACTGAAAATACTCCTCAGTTTATAATCCCCGAGCTAACGGTCTAGCTGAGGCTTTCAACAAGACCTTAACGAAGATCGTAAAGAAGACGGTATCTCGAAACAAAAAAAGACTGGCACGAGAGATTGCAAGATGCTCTTTGGGTGTATCGAACCACGTTCAAGACGGCCACGAACACAACGCCGTACGCGTTGGTATTCGGTACAGAAGCAGTACTCCCCCTCGAGATAGAGTTTCCCTCTCTACGAGTGGCAGTTCATTATGAGTAGACGGATGAAGAAAACGCTCACCTTCGGCTTGAGGAGCTTGATGCCCTTGATGAAACCCGGCTCATAGCGCAACAAAGTCTGGAGGCTTATAAAGTAAAGATGACGCACTCATATGAAAGATTGACCAGGCCGAGGACGTTCCGCCAAGGCGAACTCGTGCTAGTGGTCAAAAGACCTATGATCCCCAATCGCGCCAAGCGGGGAAAATTCGAGCCGAACTATGAAGGCCCGTACATCATAAACAAGGTCTACCAGGGTGGAGCCTATTTACTCATGGACATGCATGGTGAAAGACCTTTCAGGCCAATAAACAGTCGCTTCCTGAAGAAGTACTACGCTTGACAAGTCACGGCCTAGGTCAATGATAGATGACGACGACTATGTCCGCTCGCTATCTTCCTAAGCCCAAACTCTACAAGTAGTAACTGGCTTACTTAACATCGGACCGAAACGTCCTTAAACTAATAGCGGACCGAAACGTCCTTAAACTAATGACGGACCACTACGTCCTAAAACTAACTGTTGACCGAGATGTCGATAAACTATGGTGGATTGCAGCATCCCAAAGCTGATACTAAAATAAAAAAAAAAGAAAAAAAAGGAAAATGGTATGTCCATAAGCAAAGTGGGCACGGATGAAAACCCGAAAGGGCTCCGTGAGTAAAAACAGTAGGGCTACCGGCGATTGTTTGTGAAAACCCGAAAGGGCGCAACCTCGTTAGAAAATATAAAAAAAAAGAAGAAGAAAAAAAAGAAAACGGTATGTCCATAAGCAAAATGGGCATGGATGAAAACCCGAAAGGGCTCCATGAGTAAAAACAGCAGGGCTACCGGCGAGTGTTTGTGAAAACCCGAAAGGGCACAACCTCGTTAAAAGATACTCACAGGGTCCTCTCGACCTTGTAAGGAGAAACCACCTGCGTGAGATCCTTACGACTCAGAAGGGAGAAACACACTTAGGAATCCTCATGATTCCTAAGGAGATATTACACTTGCGAGATCCTCACGACTCGTAAGGAGAACTCTCTTATGGGACCCTCACGGCTCGTATGATTTGAAAGTCTTAAGTTACAGAGACCTGAACCTGTTCTTAAGCAACCCCCACAACCTTCGATATTGCCCTACAAGCGGCTCAGCGCTGACCCTTGTATACAATCCACGGGCGCGAATAAACATTTCCCTAACCGAGTCCCATCCGTGACTAGGGATATGTTCGCACGGTGAACAACCCTTGTGAGTCCTCTAGACTTATAAGGAGAAAATTCTCTTGTAAGATCCTTACGACTTACAAAAAGCCATACACTTAGGAGTCCTCGCGATTCCTAAGGAGAAATCACACCTACGAGATCCTCACGACTTGTAGGGAGAAATACCTTTGTGAGACCCTTACGGCTCATGAAGTCAAAAGCCTTAGTCGACAGGACCCTGACCTTGTTTACTAAGCCATCTTTGTTCGACATCGACAGAGGCAAATAATGATTCGCTCCTGGCAATATCCCAGTTGTAACGGTGTTGATGCCGAAATCGGTGTCTAATCCCAAGCTTGCAGCGAAAGGCCAACAAGCCGCACATGCATACGAAATAGCCGAAATGATGGGGTAACTTGCGACAAAATCAGCAAGTAAAAATGTATGCATGCGAAATAGCCGAAATGATTGGGCAACTCGCAATAAAAAGCAGCGAGTAAAAATAAAACAAATAGCCGAAATGATTGGGCACCGCGAAAAATAGCCGAAATGATTGGGCAATCGCGACCTTCGCGATATAAAAAGCTGAAATGATAGAGCATCGCGGAAAGAAATAAAATAAAAAATATATATATAATGAAATTTATGCCCGATAGGTGATATTACATCAATCCCGGTATACAATCCAGGGGCACAAACAAAGAAGGAATCACACTCCTCCTCCCCAGGTTTCATCAGAAGAAGAAGCCAAATCTCGATGGGTTATAGCCTGGAGATCATCTCAACATTCGTCTCAGCAGACACAACATCAAGCAAAGCGGAACAGCGGCAACTCCCAGTTCCATGACTCGGCGGTGTACAGATGACCGAGAGTCAAATCCCAACTTCGTGAAATGCGGATATAATCAAAAAATTTCCTGGTCACGAGGAACACGGATAACGTCACTCTTTGACCCCGTGGAAAACGTCCAGAGCGGATCCTGGTCCTCGCAGAGCATGGCAGTGAACCCGTGTGAAGCACCCAGAGCGGAGCCTGGTCCTCGCCGAACACGGCAGTGAACCCGTGGGAAGCATCCAGAGCAAAATTCCTGGTCACGTGGAACGCGGATAACGTCACCACCCCGTGGAAAACGCCCAGAGCGGATCCTGGTCCTCGCAGAACACGGCAGTGAACCCGTGTGAAGCACCCAGAGCGGAGCCTGGTCCTCGCCGAACATGGCAGTGAACCCGTGTGAAGCATCCAGAGCAAAATTCCTGGTCACGTGGAACGCGGATAACGTCACTCTTTGACCCCGTGGAAAACGTCCAGAGCGGATCCTGGTCCTCGCAGAGCATGGCAGTGAACCCGTGTGAAGCACCCAGAGCGGAGCCTGGTCCTCGCCGAACACGGCAGTGGACCCGTGGGAAGCATCCAGAGCAAAATTCCTGGTCATGTGGAACGCGGATAACGTCACTCTTTGACCCCGTGGAAAACTTCCAGAGCGGAGCCTGGTCCTCGCCGAACACGGCAGTGAACCCGTGGGAAGCATCCATAGCAAAATTACTGGTCACGTGGAACGCGGATAACGTCACTCTTTGACCCCGTGGAAAACGTCCAGAGCCGATCCTGGTCCTCGCAGAGCACGGCAGTGAACCCATGTGAAGCACCCAGAACGGAGCCTGGTCCTCGCCGAACACGGCAGTGAACCCGTGGGAAGCATCCAGAGAAAAATTCCTGGTCACGTGGAATGCGGATAACGTCACTCTTTGACCCCGTGGAAAACGTCCAGAGCGGATCCTGGTCTTCGCAGAGCACGGCAGTGAACCCGTGTGAAGCATCTAGAGCGGATCCTGGTCCTCGTAGAGCACGGCAGTGAACCCGTGTGAAGCACCCAGAGCGGAGCCTGGTCCTCGCCGAACATGGCAGTGAACCCGTAGGAAGCATCCAGAGCAAAATTCCTGGTCATGTGGAACGCGGATAACGTCACTCTTTGACCCCGTGGAAAACGTCCAGAGCGGAGCCTGGTCCTCGCTAAACACGGCAGTGAACCCATTGGAAGCATCTAGAGAAAAATTCCTGGTCACGTGGAACGCGGATAACGTCACTCTTTGACCCCGTGGAAAACGTCCAGAGCAGAGCCTGGTCCTCTCCAAACACGGCAGTGAACCCGTGGGAAACATCCAGAGCAAATTTCCTGGTCACGTGGTGTTAGTTATATGTATGCCCTAGAGGCCATTACTATACATAGGATGTATATTATAGTGGATGCTGGGACATATATAGGGAGGACTTTCTTGCTCGACATGATAGTACGCTATCTGGTTACTCTTTACCTTAACGTGTATACTGTTTGTCTCTTTGTTACATATTGGTAAAGCCCTTAGGATGTGTACTTGACTATCTGGACTATGATGCAGATCATACTAGTGGGGACATGGTAGTCCATAAGTACATCCTTCAAAGTCCCTAGTCATGGGTGTATCGAGACGGGGCATCGATATACCAAAGTAGACTAGCGTGTACCTTCTCGACCCATACAGATGGGCGATGGATGATCCCATATCCATCGGTGTTTGACATCAGAGATGATATACGGGTGCTCAGTAGAGACTGGGTACACTGGACGGACTCGCCGAGAACTCTCAGATGGTATTATACCTTACGTCAGATGGCAGTTCTCTGGTGACACTGGTACAGAGTAGTCTGTTGACCCGAGATCGTCATAGAGTCTTGTGTGGTTCCCACTGTGCTTTGATTTCCACCTTACCACGTCCAAGAGGGTGTGCAAAACGGTGGTTTTTGGGTACAGTCCCGAATCACATGGAGGCAATGAGCGATAGGAGGGGATTCGTCTCTCCCTGTATAGGGAGTTGATGTTGCGCTGTGTTCGATTGGCTATAACCGGAAATCCCTGGCCAGGGTTGCTGAGATTTACTGGTAAGTGTTACCAGTAGTTTCTCGAATTGTTATAGACCTCATATCGACACGACTTATCAAGCTATTGGGGTCTGACGTTTACCACCCCAGGCAAGATATGCGACATATCAGACGATCAGACCGGACTGTACGGTAAGTGTTACTGGTTGGATTCACAGGAGTGTGAGCGGGCTTGCTCGTCGATCTTCTGATCGCTCAATACCCGGGTGGCCGTTATGTTTAGCAGACCGCTTGCGGCTTGTGGGTGTTCTATATGATCATCATCTGCTGCCGGCGTATTGACGAGTCTTTAGAGTCCTACACAAAGGTTTCCTGGCTCAAGCGAAACGAAATAGGAGCGCATATGAGATATGTGCGGGACCGAGAATAATACTTGTATGTGATACCGTATTCTATTCTCGCGATGAATGTGTCGAATGGTTGTATGCGATATAACCTAGTTATCGAATCAAGGATTGATTCGATAAATCGATACATTGGATATTAGTCGGTTATATGCGATATGACCGGATCGTTAAATCAAGTGTTGATTTAATGATTTAATGTATAATTATATATATGATATATTAATTTACATTAACTAGTATTGGTTCACTTTAAATGGATTTTCTCACTTGGATTGTGCACATTGTATATATGATATACTTTTGTACACAAGTTTGTATCATGTTTGATGATACATGCTCACTATGGTTTGTGTAAAGATTAAACCATGGTTGTGTAATGGTTAGGGTTTTCATTTTCTTATTCATTTATTTATTTATTTCATTTATTTTATTTTGGAAAAGAAAATGGGAAAGATGGTGGCTTTCTTTGTTTGTATTTGAAGCTTCATGAAGCTTTGACTAAGTCACCATTTTGTCTCATGCTTAAACTTAACCATTCCACTTAACCCTAGTCTATTCTCTACACTTGACCATGGTTACATTATGATAAGTATTCATTTTATTTCCTTTTTGAGAAATACTCATCATAATATTCACCTTCTTCTTCTTCTTCTTCTTCACTTGAAGAAAGCTTGCTTCATCAATGGTGAATTGATGAAATGAGTGAGAAATCCAATTCTAAAGTGAACCCACTTCCTATTTCTTCATCCTCTACCTCTTGCCAAGTAGTAGAGTGTATTTTCTTCACAAGTTTCATGACTTGGTGAAGTGGGAGCTTGATCTTGTGATACTTCGACGTAGATCATCTTCGGCACGAAGCCGACGACCTTGCCCACCCATTTCTCCGATGAAGCCGATGCTAGAGTCATGGTTCGATTTGGACAGCGGAGAGGACTTCATCATGGAGCTATGGAGGCGGAGAAACGGATCTACAAAGGTTGTATTTCCGTTCTTTTAGTTTAGTTGTAAACTAGTTGCTTTGGTCGCCTAGATTTCTAGTTAACGATCCGTAGTCTAGGGTTTCTCGGCACCGTAAAGTTTGAAATTGGCATTGTTGATGCCTTGTGAGACCTCTTGAGAGTGCCTAGGAACCCTACAGTGGTATCAGAGCCTAGCTAGAGCCTTAGGCGAAGTCTAGACGGAGTTTGAAATCCGAACGAATCGAAACCCTAATCCATAAAGTGCTCTCTAGACTTTTTCTAAAAACTGGGTTTTTTCCAGATTAAAAATTCTTTAAAAATACAGCAGGGAATTCTAAGAATTATGATGCAAATTTTTTTTCATGATACCTCTAATGCGCGGCGGAACCGCGGCAGAAGCCTGCCTTCTGCGGCGGTTCCGCGGCCTCTTGACTTGATTGGCCTTCAATCTTTGCACAGTAATTCATGCTTTCTGGTGTTGGTTTTCCTAGGAATTTTTAATATTTATTCAAGAGTTGAATTTTTTGGGGTTGTTTTGGGGATTCGATGATTCGATCGGATTATCAGACATTGTCTTTGTGGCTTTCCGGATAATTTTTGAATATGTTAAAAAGTTCGACCGGATATAAATACCCAATTTTTCCCCTGTCGGGAAATTTCCAAGTGTTGGATTTTTCCGTAGTTTAACGACGTTCTAAGTAGTGCAAGTAACGCGATGGTCCCTCTAGAAGACAACAAACCTTAACTCGATTATGTGACCGTCTTGAACTGCCCTTTGAACCTTCGGGTTTGGGGCAGTACGGCGTGCCACATGTGAGGCGTTGGCTTGACCCTTCTACGGCTGGACCGTTGGTACTGAGGCACGAACTGAATGTTTTTAGACTTATTTCAGGTGTTGATCTGTATCGGGAAAACTTGGGTGTTTCACTGTTCGATCGAAAAGTTTAACATTTTCTGTTTATCTGGAATGTGATACAATAATTGGAATTCACAAACAGTTATGAGATAACTGAATGAATGTTATAAACATAGCAGTTTAATCTCACTTGATCGGTTGCCACGGAATTTTAATGTGATCAAAAGTCCGTCGCAATCACGTAGCGTACGCGGATACTCACCGGGTAAACTTAATAGACAGCCTCACTCCATAGACCCGACCAAGTGACTGTAGGAGAACTCCGTCGCCGAAAGCATCTGTGCGGGTGCTCGCGGCAGCGGTGTTCCGCCTTGGTGCACTTTGTCAGCGGCGTCGGGGGTGCGGCCGTCTACTAAAGTTTGCGACGAGCATTCGATCAAAATGTCGGGAATCTTGCTGAATTGCCCGACTTGATATTGAAAAGTGTTTTCGATAATGAGACTAAAATGCGGAGTTTATAATTATTAGGCATGTGATGTCTAAGTAATTCATTTGGTCAGGCATGCGATGTCTGAGGTGGTTGCGGATTCCAACTGTTGTAGTTTTACACTTTCTTTTCTGTGACCGTAAGTGTAATATGTGATATCGCCGGTTTCGTTGCTATATGTCAACGACAATTGGGATGCGCATATTTACTTACGTTGATGACATGTGATGTTATGTGTTGCCGGATATGTTATATTGGATCGTCGTGTTTGAATAGCCGGGGTTTTTTTTTATGTGAGATGAGTGTTTTTCATTTTCATTCATGTAAAAACTTGTATGTAATATTCTTTTATTGGGGCACTTCCAGGTTGCGGAAGTTGTCACCCTTTGTATATTATTTGCTTTTTCGCACTAGGATAGACCCAAGGAGGGGAGCACAAGTAACCGGGTTCTGGAGTCCAGCAGGAGACCAACTCGAGGAGTCGAATCCGGGTCTCCTAACTCTAGAATTGGTAGGGTTGCTTGCCGCTCTCGTAGGGGTCTAGGGGTATGGGTTTGGCTATTCATCGCGACCGTGGAATCCGTGTTTTATACTGGCTCGTATTGAAAACACGGACGTCCTAGTATATCCAATATTTCATATGTTTCTTATGCTGCGATATCTGTGATGTGATCATGTGATATGTTCTGTGATGGATACAGTATATAGTATATATGATATATTATATAGACGTTACTTATGTTTTACACCCGCGCTAGCCCTGCCCCGCTCTGCCGTTAGTTACCTAACCTAACGGTGCACGAGGGGACATCGAGGCGAATGCGGATGGCATAAGTGTACGTCGTATTTATCTGTGATGTTTAGGTACTTAAATGATGGGACTTCATTAATGAGATTAATGAAATAAAAGAAACCTAAAGATGTTGTAGAATTGAATTTCAAAATTAAAACAGGTAGCTACAGTTCTTGCTTTGCACAGTGGTATATATGATATATCCTGCACCTTATTCGATAAGGAAAGGACCGAGATCCCTTCACCGGGAGTGACTCCTTTAGCAATAACTGGCAGATGCTACACCCCTCGGTTTGTCTTTTGATTGCTTTTAAGAGTTTTTGCTTTGCACAGTGATATATATGATATATCCCGCACTTCATTCGACGAGGAAAGGACCGACGATCTCTTCACCGGGAGTGACTCCTTTAGCAAAACTAGAAAAGCCTCAAAAACATTCCATTTTTAAAATCATTTGATTCTACAACGATATCAAGTTCATTACGCAATAGGTTTTCAGAAAAACCTGTCGTAGCCCTCCGTCATTTCAGATAAGTAGTAGTTAGTATTCGTGCTGCGTTTGTTGGCCTTTGTCAAGGCGCAGTGTGCGGTAGCTAACTGGTGCTTATCTGCTTATGCATATGATGCAGATTGGATTAGGGTAGTCGTGCGACCTTGTTGGCCTTTGTCAAGGGCCGTGCGGGTGGGTTTAATTCAATCAGGAAATGACGGGTTGAACTTGACTAGCATCCTATGGTTTGTTGGCCTTTGTCAAGGTCATAGGAGGTTAGGGGCAAAATATTATCGGGAATTTCAAGTGTTGAAATTTGCAATGAGATTGCATACCTTCTATGAGATAGTTGGATCCCGATACCCACTGCGAGTAAGAGTTACTCCTGGGAGAATTTTACACATTACAATTAGCCGATCAAGTAGGTGTCTAGAAAGGTGTCAACGGGGTTACGCCTCTGGGAAAACGAGGTTTACATTAATTAGGTCCGTGCGAAAGCACGGGGCACCTCCCTCAAAGTACCGACAATGGCCTGGCTGAAAGATTGGCGAACTTGTAGTATGTAATTAATCCCGGCTAGTCTTTCCTTTTTGGGTTTGAAGGAAGATTTGATAAAAAGCAGTGGGAGCCATCCTGATTAGATAAAATAATAACCAATCTATTCTTGCAAGAGCGCACGCTGAGTGTTTTCTTCTCTCTCTCTCCAGGTAGCGACCATATCACGCCTTAATCAAGATAATAATACGGATTATTGACCGAACCCACTTGTTATACTGAGCTGGGGAACGTTGGTCCCGCTCCAACTTATAATTGTTATAAGACAGAGCAGGAAATTGGGGAATACCAGATTTCCCGTGCCGCCCAAACGAAGAGAGTGCATGCTGATGCATCATCTTCGGGTGTGTTCATTACAAAGAACTGTTTCTCAGTATCCTCTGCGTCCTGGGTATTTGATACCAGATCAGGATCCCAGATATGTAATCTGTTACATAGGGCTACAGAAAGGTAGAGAACTGAGAACGGGTGATAAGTTTCATGAGACAGAAAACGGGGCAAGTGTTGCAGCCAAGTCTGTTGGTCACTGTCACCCTGTATTACGAATACATTGATTCTGAACGAATGTTATTAGATACCGAACCTGATATACAAAATCGTATCTATCTCTTTATTAGTAAAGAAATGATAAAATTTTGTATTGTTGGATAATGTTTTGAACATTTCCTATATCAAAAGTTGATCGGTTCAGGCACGTTATCTAAAAGCATTAATGTTCTAAATCAAACTGCAGTTCTTAGTATATGGAACACACACAAGAGGAAGAGTTCAGAATTGAACGATTCCTTCTTAAGGTATTGTAGACTAGGTCAGATCAATGTGACCCGACTAGCTAGAGTTACATAAAAATGCATATTTAAATTAGTTTGAATTTACATCTTGTGAAACTCGCCAGTCATGTCACAAAGATAAAATGACCATAGCTCCGTTTATTGGAAACAGAGAAAGAGTTATGTAAACTCTTGGGATGATACATGTTGATGTATGTAGGTCCCATGTCTACACATGCCAAGACCGGTTCTTTGTACTTCATTACATTCTCTGATGATCTCTCAAGATTCAGACCTATGTTCCTGTTGAAACACAAGTCCGAACCTTTTGAGATATTCACAGAATATAAGTTAGAAGTAGAGAACCAATAACAGGTATAAGTATTATGTCCTTTGATGAGATCGAGGAGGAGAATACTTGAGCACGGAAATCCTGGATTATTCTAAAGGAGAATGAGATTCTCTCTCAGCATTACTCCTCCGTATACACCATAGCACGATGGTATATCGGGGCGGAGCAATAGCACCCTATGTGATATGGTGTGCTCTATGATGAGTACTACTGAGTTACCTTTTTCCTTTTGGGAGTTATGCACTTGAGAAGCTGCATACCTATTGAATAGGGTTCAAATCAAATCAGTTGCCTACCGCTTCATATGTGATATGGAAAGGGAAGAGCCCATATCTTAAGATGGTTAAGATTTGGGATTGTCTGGCCTATGTTTAAAAGCAAAATCCGGACAAGCTCGAGGCAAGGTCTGTTATGTAGAACTGGAAAGGTTCCAGCTATGCAAACTGCAGCTGATGATTTGAAAGAACCAAAGGATTCAGTAGATTCCAACGAACCTCAGCCTCTCCGCCGATCTAGTAGGGTTCCTCACCCACCTGAGAGATATTTCGGTTTCTCTATGACAGTGGGAGCGAGGATTGCATCATGAGATGATGACCCAACTAGCTTCGAGCTGGCCATCGAGAGTAAGACTCTGTAAGAATGGCTGGATGTTTATCGATCTGAGATGGAATCCTTATACACTAACAAAGCATGGACTTTGGTTGCTATATCTGAAGGGTTAAATCCCCATCAGGAGCAAGTATATCTTTAGAAGATTACTTGGTGTAGATGGAAAAGTTGAGACTTTCAAAGCTAGACTTGTTAAAGCTTTTCGTCATCGACCAGGCGTGGATAATGATGAAACCTTTTCAAGTAGCTATGCTTAAGTCCATCCAGATCCTACTTGCCACGGCTACATACCATGACTACGATATCTGGCGGTTGGGTGCCATGACTGCTTTTCTAAATAATGTTTTAGAAGAGAACGTCTATAAGTACACAGCCAGAGGGCTTCGTAGACAGTGGGAGCAGCGGATACGTGTGCAAGATGCTTTATAGGATAAAGCAGGCATCGCGGAGTTGGAACATCTGTTTTGATGGATTAGTCAAAGAAGTTGACATCATCAAAATGGTAGATGAACCTTGTATAAACAAAAAGGTAGTAGGGAGTATGGTGACGATCCTCGTAGAGTACGTCGATGACATACTCTTGATAGGGAAAGAGTTTCCTATGCTACGCTCGATCAATCTCCGCTTATCACAATGATTCTCCACATAGGATCTGTAGGGTTCCTAGGCACCCTAATGAGGTCTCACAAGGCATCAACCATGCCAATTTCAAATTTAAACGGTGCCGAGAAACCCTAGAACGGATCGTTGGCTAGATTTCTAGGCGAAAAGTAAACTAGTTAACACTTAACTATAAGAAGACGGAAATACAACCTTTGTAGATCCGGTGCTCCACCTCCACGGCTCCGCAATGAAGTCCTCTCCGCTGTCCAAATCAAAATCCGGGCTCTAGCGTCGGCTTCGTCGGAGAATAGGCGAGCTAGGTCGTCGATGTCCATGCCGAAGATGATCTACGTCGAGGCATCGCTAGATCAAGCTCCAACTTCACCAAGTCAAGAAACTTGTGAAGAAAACACACTCTACTACTTGGCAAGAGGTAGAGGATGAAGAAATAGGAAGTGGGTAGACTTTAGAATTGGATTTCTCACTCTAATTCATCAATCACCATTGATGGATGCAAGGTTTTCTTCTTGAGTTCAAGGAAGAAGAAGATGAAAGCAAGAAGATAATATGAGAATAAACAAAACCCTAACCACTCTCACAACCATGGTTTAATCTTCACACAAATCCAAGTTAACATGTATCATCAAACATGACACAATCAAGTGCACAAAAGTATATCACATATACAATGTGCATATCCGAGTGAGAAAATCCATTTAAAGTGAACCGATACTAGTTAATGCAAAGTAATATATCAAATATATAATTATGCATTAAATCATTAAATCAACACTTGATTCAATGATCCGGTCATGTCGCACACAACCGACTAGTATTCAATGTATCGGCTTATCGAATCAACCCTCGATTCGATAATTAGGTTATATCGCATATAACCATTCGACACATTCATCACGAGAATGAAATACGGTATCACATACACGCATTATTCTCGGTCCCGCACATATCTCATATGCGCTCCTATTTCGTTTCGCTTGAGCCAGGAAACCTCTGTGTAGGACTCTAAAGACTCGTCAATACGCCGGCAGCAGGTGATGATCATATCAAGCACCCACAAGCCACAAGCGGTCTGCTAAACGTAACGGCCACCCGGGTATTGAGCGATCTGAAGATCGACGAGCAAGCCCGCTCACACTCCAGTGAATCCAACCAGTAACACTACCGTACAGTCCGGTCTGATCGTCTGATATGTCGCATATCTCGCCTAGGGGTGGTAAACGTCAGACCCCAATAGCTCGATAAGTCGTGTCGATATGAGGTCTATAACAATTCGAGAAACTACTGGTAACACTTACCAGTAAATCTCAGCAACCCTGGCCAGGGATTTCCTGTTATAGCCAATCGAACACAGCGCAACATCAACTCCCTATACCGGGAGAGACGAATCCCCTCCTATCGCTCATTGCCTCCATGTGACTCGGGACTGTACCCAAAAACCACCGTTTTGCATGCCCTCTTGGACGTGGTAAGATGGAAATCAAAGCACAGTGGGAACCACACAAGACTCTATGACGATCTCGGGTCAACAGACTACTCTGTACCAGTGTCACCAGAGAACTGCCATCTGACGTGAGGTATAATACCATCTGGGAGTTCTCGGCGAGTCCGTCCAGTGTACCCAGTCTCTACTGAGCACCCGTATATCTCCTCTGATGTCAAACACCAATGGATATGGGATCATCCATCGCCCATCTGTATGGATCGAGAAGGTACACGCTAGTCTACTCTGGTATATCGATGCCCCGTCTCGATACACCCACGACTAGGGACTGTGAAGGATGTACTTATGGACTACCATGTCCCCACTAGTATGATCCGCATTATAGTCCAGGTAGTCAAGTACACATCCTAAGGGCTTTACCAACATGTAACAGAGAGACAATCAGTATACACGTTAAGGTAAAGAGCAACCAGATAGCATACTATCATGTCGAGCAAGAAAGTCCTCCCTATATATGTCCTAGCATCCACTACAATATACATCCTATGTACAGTAATGGCCTCTAGGGCATACATATAACTAACAATCTCCCACTTGCACTAGGGCCATCTGTAGCAGTGGTTGCAGTATCTCATACTCAACCATCCCATAAAAGTCTCTCTCTGGGAAAAGGCCTTTCGTGAGTGGATCCGCTGTGTTTGTCCTCTGAGTCTACTCTCCTAACCTCGATCCCTTGGAGATCAACCATCTCCATGATCAGGTGATACTGCCTTAGAATATGTCTGGATCACTGATGGGACGGACGTTCCTTGGCATAAGCCACAACTCCATTGTCTCACAATGGTTGGAATGTAGTTCATCTCACGAACCAATATACACCCAAACATCCTCCTTGGTAGCATCTTAAGTAGCGATGTATCCAGCCTTTATCGTCTAGTATGCCACGGTATCTAGCTTGGAAATTTTCCAACATACCGTCCCTTTTACTAAGGGTAAAGACAATGCCTGCGGCTGACATTCAGTCGTCTTTATCACCCTGGAACCCTTCCAGTGATTCTCTCCAGGATCGGTTGATACCATCTCACTACAACTAGTGAGAATCCTAACATCCAATTAGATCTATCTCATAGATCCAAAACCCAGGATTTAGGAGGTATCACTTTGATCCTATATGGAGAATCATTGTGATAAGCGGAGATTAACCGAGCGTAGCATAGGAAACTCCTTCCCTATCAAGAGTATGTCATCCACGTACTCTACGAGGATCATCACCATACTCCCTACTACCTTTTTGTTTATACAAGGTTCATCTACCATTTTGATGATGTCAACTTCTTTGACCGCTTCATCAAAATAGATGTTCCAACTCCGCGATGCCTGCTTTATCCTATAAAGCATCTTGCACACGTTTCCGCTGCTCCCACTGTCTACGAGGCCATCTGGCTGTGTACTTATAGACGCTCTCTTCTAAAACATCATTTAGAAAAGCTGTCATGACACCCAACCACCAGATATCGTAGTCATGGTATGTAGCCGTGGCAAGTAGGATCTGGATGGACTTAAGCATAGAGACTTGAAAAGGTTTCATCATTATCCACACCTGGTCAATGATGCAAACTTTTAACAAGTCTAGCTTTGAAAGTCTCAACTTTTCCATGTACACCAAGTAATCTTCTCAAGATATACCTGCTCTTGATGGGGATTTAACCCTTCAGATATAGCATCCAAAGTCCATACTTTGTTGGTGTATAAGGATTCCATCTCAGATCGATAAGCATCCAGCCATTCTTACAGAGTCTCACTCCTGATGGCCAGCTCGAAACTAGTTGGTTCATCATCTCATGATGCAATCCTCGCTCCCACTGTCATAGAGAAACCGAAGTATCTCTCAGGTGGGTGAGAAACCCTTCTAGATCGGCGGAGAGGCTGAGGTTCGTTGGAATCTACTGAATCCTTTGGTTCTACCAAATTATCAGCTGCAGTTTGTATGGCTGGAACATTTCCAGTTCTACATTACAGACCTTGCCTCGAGCTTGTCCGGATTTTGCTTTTAGACATAGGCCGGACAACCCCAAATCTTAACTAGCTTAAGACATGGGCTCTTCCCTTTCCATATCTCATATGGAGTGGTAGGCAACTGATTTGATTCGAACCTATTCAATAGGTATGCAGCTTCTCAAGTGCATAACCCCTAAAAGGAAATAGGTAACTCAGTAATACTCATCATAGAGCACACTATATCATATAGGGTGTGATTGCTCCGCCCCGATATACCATCGTGCTATGGTGTATTCGGAGGAGTAATGCCGAGAGAGAATCTCATTCTCCTTTAGAATAGTCCAGGATTTCCGTGCTCAAGTATTCTCCTCCTTGATCACATCAAAGGACATAATACTTATACCCGTATTTTGGTTCTCTACTTCTAACTTATATTATGTGAATATCTCAAAAGGTTCGGACTTGTGTTTCAACAGGAACATATGTCTGAATCTAAAAAGATCATCAGAGAACGTAATGAAGTATAAAGAACCAGTCTTGGCATGTGTAGACAGGGGACCTACATACATCAACATGTATCATCCCAAGAGTTCACTAACTCTTTCTCTCGCTTTCCAGTAATCGGAGCTATGGTCATCTTATCTTTGTGACATGACTGGAGAGTTTCACAAGATGTAAATTCAAACTGATTTAAATATGCATCTATATGTAACTCTAGCTAGTCGGGTCACATTGATCTGACCTAGTCTACAATACCTCAAGAAGGATTCGTTCATTTCTGAACTCTTCCTCTTGTGTGTGTTCCATATACTAAGAACTGCAGTTTGATTTAGAACATCAATGCTTTTAGATAACGTGCCTGAACCGATCAACTTTTGATATAGGAAATGTTCAAAATATTATCCAACAATACAAAATTTTATCATTTCTTTACTGATAAATAGACTGATATGATTTTGTATATCAGGTTCGGTATCTAATAACATTCGTTCAGAATCAATGTATCGGTAATACAGGGTGACAGTGACCAACAGACTTTGCTGCAACACTTGCCCCGTTTTCTGTCTCATGAAACTTATCACCCGTTCTCAGTTCTCTACCTTTCTGTAGCCCTATGTAACAGATTACATATCTGGGATCCTGATCCGGTATCATATACCCAGGACGTAAAGGATACCGAGAAACAGTTCTGTATAAAGAACACACCCGAAGATGATGCATCAGCATGCACTCTCTTCGTTTGGGCGGCACGGGAATTCTGGTAATCCCCAATTTCCTGCTCTGTCTTATAACAATTATAAGGTGGAGCGGGACCAACGTTCCCCAGCTCAGTATAACAAGCGGGTTCGGTCAATAATCCGTATTATTATCTTGATTAAGGCGTGATATGGTCGCTACCAGGAGAGAGAGAGAAGAAAACACTCAGCGTGCGCTCTTGCAAGAATAGATTGGTTATTATTTTATCTAATCAGGATGGCTCCCACTGCTTTTTATCAAATCTTCCTTCAAACCCTAAAAGGAATGACTAGCCGGGATTAATTACACACTACAAGTTCGCCAATCTTTCAGCCAGGCCAGTGTCGGTACTTTGAGGGAGGTCCCCCGTGCTTTCGCACGAACCTAATTAATGTAAACCTCGTTTTCCCAGAGGCATAACCTCGTTAACACCTTTCTAGACACCTACTTGATCGGCTAATTGTAATGTATAAAACACTCCCAGGAGTAACTCTTACTCACAGCGGGTATCGGGATCCAACTATCTCATAGAAGGTATGCAATCTCATTGCAAATTTCAACACTTGAAATTCCCGATAATATTTTGCCCCGAACGATCTATGACCTTGACAAGGTCAACAAACCATAGACCGCAAGTCAAGTTCAACCCGTCATTTCTTGATTGAATCAAACCCACCCGCACGACCCTTGATAAGGTCAACAAGGCCGCACGACTACCTTAACCCAATCTGCATCATATGCATAAGCAGATAAATACTGGTTAGCTACCGCACACTGCGCCTTGACAAGGTCAACAAACGCAGCACGAATACTAAACAGGATTTATCTGAAATGACGGAGGGCTACGACAGGTTTTTATGAAAACCTATTGCGTAATGAACTTGATATCGTTGTAGGATCGAATGAATTTTGAAATGGAGTGCTTTTGAGGCTTTTCTAGTTTTGCTAAAGGAGTCACTCCCGGTGAAGGGATCGTCGGTCCTTTCCTCGTCGAATGAGGTGCGGGATATATCATATATATCACTGTGCAAAGCAAAAACACTTAAAAGCAATCAAAAGACAAACCGAAGGTTGTAGCATCTGCCAGTTATCGCTAAAGGAGTCACTCCCGGTGAAGGGATCTCGGTCCTTTCCTCATCGAATAAGGTGCAGGATATATCATATATACCGCTATGCAAAGCAAGAACTGTAGCTACCTGTTTTATTTTGAAATTCGATTCTACAACATCTTAGGTTTCTTTTATTTCATTAATCACATTAATGAAGTCCCATCATTTAGTACCTAAACATCACAGATAAATACGACGTACACTTATGTCATCCGCATTCGCCTCGATGTCCCCTCGTGCACCGTTAGGTTAGGTAACTAACGGCAGAGCAGGGCAGGGCTAGCACGGGTGTAAAACATAAGTAACGTCTATATAATATATCATATATACTATATACAGTATCTATCACAGAACATCACATGATCACATCACAGATATCGCAGCAGAAGAATCATATGAAATATTGGATATACTAGGACGTCCGTGTTTTCAATACGAGCCAGTATAAAACACGGATTCCACGGTCGCGATGAATAGCCAAACCCACACCCCTAGACCCCTACGAGAGCGGCAAGCAACCCTACCAATTCTAGAGTTAGGAGACCCGGACTCGACTCCTCGAGTTGGTCTCCTACTGGACTCCAGAACCCGGTTACTTGTGCTCCCCTCTTTGGGTCTATCCTAGTGCGGAAAAGTAAATAATATACAAACGGTGACATCTTCCGCAACCTGGAAGTGCCCCAATAAAAGAATATTACATACAAGTTTTTACATGAATGAAAATGAAAAACACTCATCTCACATAAAAAACCCCGGCTATTCAAACACGACAATCCAATATAACATATCCAGCAACACATAACATCACATGTCATCAACGTAAGTAAATATGTCCATCCCAATTGTCGTTGACATATAGCAACGAAACCGG
The DNA here is from genome assembly GCA_030015575.1 of Agapanthus africanus. Lineage (NCBI taxonomy): Eukaryota > Viridiplantae > Streptophyta > Magnoliopsida > Asparagales > Amaryllidaceae > Agapanthus > Agapanthus africanus. The sequence goes on from JASDDO010000024.1 coordinate 722,819,151, forward strand.
CGATATCACATATTTCACTTACGGTCACAGAAAAGAAAGTGTAAAACTACAACAGTTGGAATCCGCAACCACCTCAGACATCACATGCCTGACCAAATGAATTTCTTAGACATCACATACCTAACAATTATAAACCCCGCATTTTAGTCTCAAAATCGAAAACTCTTTTCAATATCAAGTCGGGCAATTCAACAAGATTCCCGACATCCTGATCGAATACTCGTCGCAAACTTTAGTAGACGGCTGCACCCCCGATACCGTCGACGAAGTGCACCAAGGCGGAACACCGCTACCGCGAGCACCCGGACGGATGCTTTCGGCGACGGGGTTCTCCTATAGTCACTTGGTCGGGGCTATGGAGTGAGACTGTCTATTAAGTTTACCCGGCGAGTATCCGCGTACGCTACGTGATTGCGACGGACTTTTGATCACGTCAAAATTCCGTGGCAACCGATCAAGTGAGACTAAACTGCTATGTTTATAACATTCATTCAGTTATCTCATAACTACTTATGAATTCCAATTATTGTATCACATTCCGAATAAATAGAAAATGTTAAACTTTCCGATCGAACATTCAAACACCCAAGTTTTCCCGATACAGATCAACACATGAAACAAGTCTAACAACATTCAGTTCGTGCCTCAGTACCAACGGTCCAGCCGTAGAAGGGTCAAGCCAACGCCTCACATGTGGCACGCCGTACAGACCCAAACCCTAAGGTTCAAAGGGCAGTTCAAGACGGTCACATAATCGAGTTAAGGTTTGTTGTCTTCTAGAGGGACCATCGCGTTACTTGCACTACTTAGAACGTCGTTAAACTACGGAAAAATCCAACACTTGGAAATTTCCCGACAGGGGAAAAGTTGGGTATTTATATCCGGTCGAACTTTTTAACATATTCTAAAATTTATCCGGAAAGCCACATAGACAAAATCTGATACTCCGATCGAAACACCGAATCCCCAAAACAACTCCAGAAAATTCAACTCTTGAATAAAATATAAAAATTTCCAGAAGACTCAGCACTTTGACACAAGAATTACTGTACAAGACACGTGGTCTAAATCACCAACATGGCCGCGGAACCGCCGCGAAACCCAGGGTGGGGCCGCGGTTCCACGGCCCTTTGGTCGATTTAGAGCCACGTGCTTCACAGTATCTCTTAGGATTACCTGCTGAATTTTTTGGCAATTTTTAATTTGGAAAAATCCACGTTTTTGAAAAAAGGACAGAGAGCATGGAAATTTTGGGTTTTCGGTTCGTTCGGACTTCAAATTCCGTCTAGACTTCGCCTAAGGCTCTAGCTAGGCTCTGATACCACTGTAGGGTTCCTAGGCACCCTAATGAGGTCTCACAAGGCATCAACCATGCCAATTTCAAATTTAAACGGTGCCGAGAAACCCTAGAACGGATCGTTGGCTAGATTTCTAGGCGAAAAGTAAACTAGTTAACACTTAACTATAAGAAGACGGAAATACAACCTTTGTAGATCCGGTGCTCCACCTCCACGGCTCCGCAATGAAGTCCTCTCCGCTGTCCAAATCAAAATCCGGGCTCTAGCGTCGGCTTCGTCGGAGAATAGGCGAGCTAGGTCGTCGATGTCCATGCCGAAGATGATCTACGTCGAGGCATCGCTAGATCAAGCTCCAACTTCACCAAGTCAAGAAACTTGTGAAGAAAACACACTCTACTACTTGGCAAGAGGTAGAGGATGAAGAAATAGGAAGTGGGTAGACTTTAGAATTGGATTTCTCACTCTAATTCATCAATCACCATTGATGGATGCAAGGTTTTCTTCTTGAGTTCAAGGAAGAAGAAGATGAAAGCAAGAAGATAATATGAGAATAAACAAAACCCTAACCACTCTCACAACCATGGTTTAATCTTCACACAAATCCAAGTTAACATGTATCATCAAACATGACACAATCAAGTGCACAAAAGTATATCACATATACAATGTGCATATCCGAGTGAGAAAATCCATTTAAAGTGAACCGATACTAGTTAATGCAAAGTAATATATCAAATATATAATTATGCATTAAATCATTAAATCAACACTTGATTCAATGATCCGGTCATGTCGCACACAACCGACTAGTATTCAATGTATCGGCTTATCGAATCAACCCTCGATTCGATAATTAGGTTATATCGCATATAACCATTCGACACATTCATCGCGAGAATGAAATACGGTATCACATACACGCATTATTCTCGGTCCCGCACATATCTCATATGCGCTCCTATTTCGTTTCGCTTGAGCCAGGAAACCTCTGTGTAGGACTCTAAAGACTCGTCAATACGCCGGCAGCAGGTGATGATCATATCAAGCACCCATAAGCCGCAAGCGGTCTGCTAAACGTAACGGCCACCCGGGTATTGAGCGATCTGAAGATCGACGAGCAAGCCCGCTCACACTCCAGTGAATCCAACCAGTAACACTACCGTACAGTCCGGTCTGATCGTCTGATATGTCGCATATCTCGCCTAGGGGTGGTAAACGTCAGACCCCAATAGCTCGATAAGTCGTGTCGATATGAGGTCTATAACAATTCGAGAAACTACTGGTAACACTTACCAGTAAATCTCAGCAACCCTGGCCAGGGATTTCCTGTTAGAGCCAATCGAACACAGCGCAACATCAACTCCCTATACCGGGAGAGACGAATCCCCTCCTATCGCTCATTGCCTCCATGTGACTCGGGACTGTACCCAAAAACCACCGTTTTGCACGCCCTCTTGGACGTGGTAAGATGGAAATCAAAGCACAGTGGGAACCACACAAGACTCTATGACGATCTAGGGTCAACAGACTACTCTGTACCAGTGTCACCAGAGAACTGCCATCTGACGTGAGGTATAATACCATCTGGGAGTTCTCGGCGAGTCCGTCCAGTGTACCCAGTCTCTACTGAGCACCCGTATATCTCCTCTGATGTCAAACACCAATGGATATGGGATCATCCATCGCCTATCTGTATGGGTCGAGAAGGTACACGCTAGTCTACTCTGGTATATCGATGCCCCGTCTCGATACACCCACGACTAGGGACTTGTGAAGGATGTACTTATGGACTACCATGTCCCCACTAGTATGATCCGCATCATAGTCCAGGTAGTCAAGTACACATCCTAAGGGCTTTACCAACATGTAACAGAGAGACAATCAGTATACACGTTAAGGTAAAGAGCAACCAGATAGCATACTATCATATCGAGCAAGAAAGTCCTCCCTATATATGTCCCAGCATCCACTACAATATACATCCTATGTACAGTAATGGCCTCTAGGGCATACATATAACTAACAGGATCAATGTGATACCTCCTAAATCCTGGGTTTTTGGATCTATGAGATAGATCTAAATGGATGTTAGGATTCTCACTAATTGTAGTGAGACGGTATCAACCGATCCTGGGGAGAATCACTGGAAGGGTTCCAGGGTGATAAAGACGACTGAAAGTCAGTCACAGGCATTGTCTTTACCCTCAGTAAAGGGACGGTATGTTGGAAGAGTTCCAAGCTAGATACCGTGGCATACTAGACGATAAAGGCTGGATACATCGCTACTTAAGATGCTACCAAAGAGGCTGTTTGGGTGTATATTGGTTCATGAGATGAACTATGTTCCTCCCATTGTGTGACAATGGAGTTGTGGCTTATGCTAAGGAACACCCGTCCCATCAGTGATCCAGACATATTCTAAGGCAGTGTCACCTGATCATGGAGATGCTTGATCTCCAAGGGATCGAGGTTAGGAGAGTAGACTCAGAGGACAACACAGCGGATCCACTCACAATGGCCTGTTCCCAGAGAGAGATTTTTATGGGATGGTTGAGTATGAGATACTACAACCACTGCTATCAGATGGCCCTAGTGCAAGCGGGAGATTGTTAGTTATATGTATGCCCTAGAGGCCATTACTATACATAGGATGTATATTGTAGTGGATGCTGGGACATATATAGGGAGGACTTTCTTGCTCGACATGATAGTACGCTATCTGGTTACTCTTTACCTTAACGTGTATACTGTTTGTCTCTCTGTTACATGTTGGTAAAGCCCTTAGTATGTGTACTTGACTATCTGGACTATGATGCAGATCATACTAGTGGGGACATGGTAGTCCATAAGTACATCCTTCAAAGTCCCTAGTCGTGGGTGTATCGAGACGGGGCATCGATATACCAGAGTATACTAGCATGTACCTTCTCGACCCATACAGATGGGCGATGGATGATTCCATATCCATCGGTGTTTGACATCAGAGATGATATACGGGTGCTCAGTAGAGACTGGGTACACTGGACGGACTCGCCGAGAACTCCCAGATGGTATTATACCTTACGTCAGATGGCAGTTCTCTGGTGACACTGGTACAGAGTAGTCTGTTGACCCGAGATCGTCATAGAGTCTTGTGTGGTTCCCACTGTGCTTTGATTTCCACCTTACCACGTCCAAGAGGGCGTGCAAAACGGTGGTTTTTGGGTACAGTCCCGAATCACATGGAGGCAATGAGCGATAGGAGGGGAATCGTCTCTCCTGGTATAGGGAGTTGATGTTGCGCTGTGTTCGATTGGCTATAACCGGAAATCCCTGGCCAGGGTTGCTGAGATTTACTGGTAAGTGTTACCAGTAGTTTCTCGAATTGTTATAGACCTCATATCGACACGACTTATCAAGCTATTGGGGTCTGACGTTTACCACCCCTAGGCGAGATATGCGACATATCAGACGATCAGACCGGACTGTACGGTAAGTGTTACTGGTTGGATTCACAGGAGTGTGAGCGGGCTTGCTCGTCGATCTTCTGATCGCTCAATACCCGGGTGGCCGTTACGTTTAGCAGACCGCTTGCGGCTTATGGGTGTTTGATATGATCATCATCTGCTGCCGGCGTATTGATGAGTCTTTAGAGTCCTACACAGAGGTTTCCTGGCTCAAGCGAAACGAAATAGGAGCGCATATGAGATATGTGCGGGACCGAGAATAATACGTGCATGTGATACCGTATTCTATTCTCGCGATGAATGTGTCGAATGGTTGTATGCGATATAACCTAGTTATCGAATCAAGGATTGATTCGATAAATCGATACATTGGATATTAGTCGGTTATATGCGATATGACCGGATCGTTAAATCAAGTGTTGATTTAATGATTTAATGTATAATTATATATATGATATATTAATTTACATTAACTAGTATTGGTTCACTTTAAATGGATTTTCTCACTTGGATTGTGCACATTGTATATGTGATATACTTTTGTACACAAGTTTGTATCATGTTTGATGATACATGCTCACTATGGTTTGTGTAAAGATTAAACCATGGTTGTGTAATGGTTAGGGTTTTCATTTTCTTATTCATTTATTTATTTATTTCATTTATTTTATTTTGGAAAAGAAAATGGGAAAGATGGTGGCTTTCTTTGTTTGTATTTGAAGCTTCATGAAGCTTTGACTAAGTCACCATTTTGTCTCATGCATAAACTTAACCATTCCACTTAACCCTAGTCTATTCTCTACACTTGACCATGGTTATATTATGATAAGTATTCATTTTATTTCCTTTTTGAGAAATACTCATCATAATATTCATCTTCTTCTTCTTCTTCTTCACTTGAAGAAAGCTTACTTCATCAATGGTGAATTGATGAAGTGAGTGAGAAATCCAATTCTAAAGTGAACCCACTTCCTATTTCTTCATCCTCTACCTCTTTCCAAGTAGTAGAGTGTGTTTTCTTCACAAGTTTCATGACTTGGTGAAGTGGGAGCTTGATCTTGTGATGCTTCGACGTAGATCATCTTCGGCACGAAGCCGACGACTTTGCCCGCCCATTTCTCCGATGAAGCCGATGCTAGAGTCATGGTTCGATTTGGACAGCGGAGAGGACTTCATCATGGAGCTATGGAGGCGGAGAAACGGATCTACAAAGGTTGTATTTCCGTTCTTTTAGTTTAGTTGTAAACTAGTTGCTTTGGTCCCCTAGATTTCTAGTTAACGATCCGTAGTCTAGGGTTTCTCGGCACCGTAAAGTTTGAAATTGGCATGGTTGATGCCTTGTGAGACCTCTTGAGAGTGCCTAGGAACCCTACACGTGGAACGCGGATAACGTCGCTCTTTGACCCCGTGGGAAACGTCCAGAGCGGAGCCTGGTCCTCGCCAAACACGGCAGTGAACCCGTGGAAAGCATCCAGAGAAAAATTCTTGGTCGTGTGGAACGCGGATAACGTCACTCTTTGACCCCGCGAAAAACGTCCAGAGCGGATCCTGGTCCTCGCCGAGCACGGCAGTGAACCCGTGTGAAGCATCCAGAGCGGAGCCTGGTCCTCGCCGAACACGGCAGTGAACCCATGGGAAGCATCCAGAGCAAAATTCATGGTCACATGGAACGCGGATAACGTCACTCTTTGACCCCGTGGAAAACGTCCAGAGCGGATCCTGGTCCTCGCAGAGCACGGCAGTGAACCCGTGTGAAGCATCCAGAGCGGAGCCTGGTCCTCGCCGAATACGGCAGTGAACCCGTGGGAAGCATCCAGAGCAAAATTCCTGGTCACGTGGAACGCGGATAACGTCACTCTTTGACCCCGTGGAAAACGTCCGGAGCGAAGCCTGGTCCTCGCCAAACACGGCAGTGAACCCGTGTGAAGCATCCAGAGCAAACATCGGACTGTGGAGTCCTTAAAATCCACGGACTATGATGTCCTTAACCTCGATCGTAATGTCTTAAAACTAACGATCAACCATAATGATTCCAGACTGATTTTACCTTGGTTCTAGGGTACATCTCTTCACTCCTTTGATATTTGTCGTTGTAATTCCTCAACGTCTTCAAAGAGGTGACGGGTCCCAGTAACCACACATTTCATGGATTGTGGATTCCTTAAATCCACGGACTATGAAGTCCTTAACCTTGACCGTGATGTCTTAAAACTAAAATTGGACTGTGGAGTCCTTAAACCCACGGACTATGATGTCCTTAACCTTGACCGTGATGTCTTAAAACTAACGGCGGACTGTGGAGTCCTTAAATCCATGGAGTATGATATCCTTAACCTTGACCGTGATGTCTTAAAACTAACATTGGACTGTGGAGTCCCTAAACCCACAGACTATGATGTCCTTAACCTTGACCGTGATGTCTTAAAACTAACATTGGACTGTGGAGTCCTTAAACTTACGGACTATGATGTCCTTAACCTCGACCACGATGTCTTTAAACTACGGTACCCTAGAAACATTCAGAACAACCCCTGACCCCATGAAATACGGATAAGGGCAACTTTACCCAGCACTTGCGGGTCCTCACGACCCGTAAGGAAGCAAATTCTCTTATGAGATCCTTACGACTTTCAAGAGAAAACACACTTAGGAATCCTCACGATTCTTAAGGAGAAATTTCACCTACGGGATCCTCTCGACCGGTAGGGAGAAAATTCTTTATGAGACCCTCACGGCTCATAAAGTTGAAAAGTATTAGGAGGCAGATCTTAACCCTGAATCCTAAGCCATCGTTGTCCTGCAAAGAGATCAAGATAGACTATCCGCAGAATGCGTTCAATAAAAAGGGACACACCATTGAGAAGAAAAAAATATGTCTTTTATTCATGAACCAAAATGGATACAAAGTACAATTCGTGAAAAAAAATATATGTACTCTTATTCAGGAATATGTACAAAAAAAAGAGAGAGAAGATCTACAAGTCCTCAAGTCGGCGGGTGATTTAGAAGATTGGTTAGCTCATCCCTCTTTCGTTGGGCCACGCCTTCATGATTCAATATCGTCAGAAGACGGGCCTTTACCTGAGCCTGCTGGGCCTGATATGAGGAAAGCCGACGTTCGAGCTCCTTCTCGGTAGCTTTGTGGGTCTCGACTCTTTCATGAGTAAACTCGGAGGCCTTGTCGATGGCCACAACCTCCTTGATGGCCTCTTGAAGCACTCGCCAGAGTTCATACGCTTTATTGGCCTTGGCGGTAAGATTGGCTTGAAGCTCGTTCAGCGCCTTAGAAGCTAGCTCCCTCTCCGAGAATTTGCGACCGAGCCTCTTCTCGCACGACACCACATTCGCCGCGCACCACTCAGTTCAGCCCCGTAAGCTCACCTTCGCAGCCACAGCCTATGGAGTAGGACATGTACTCTCAAGACTGTATAAACAAACCTCCATTCGACAGCAATAGTCGATCTGAAACACGCACACTTCACCTGATATGGGAGGCAAAAAAAAGGGGGGAAATTTCCGATGCCAACCCTATCAAGCATGCATTTGTGACTATATGAATATTAGAAAAGAACTGATACCCGAAGCTATGATGTGCATGCAACATAATGATAGTACTCGCAATTAAAGAAAGTTCTCATGGGAAGAATAGGAAGCTCATTTACACAAGCAAGACGCACGTACGAGTACCCAACAAACATTAAAATTCAACATAAAGCATGCGACAACCAATGATAAAAAGAGTACACTGATTTAAATATGCTACGCTGACGGGAAAAGGTCACCAAACAAAGGATCAGTGGCACAAGGGTTAACAAAACAAAGAACAAAATTCTGCATCTCTCTCTCTCTGCCTTCTCCAACACGTCGAAGCGGCGGTCCTCACGAGGAGTCGCTCCCCACCGGTTGGCGCCATGTTCGTCTGCAAAAGCAGACATAATAGCCCGCCGGACTCTTATTTGGCCCAACAGGTGAACCGAGAAATCTTTCAGAGCCCGAGTAATCAGGCACGCTTCGTGAAAACACTCGAGATTGTCTTCAGCCGCGTCAAGCATTGCCAGGGTCATCTCCACTGAGTGAGGAGGGATGTCAGCAAGCACGGCAGCAAGAATCATCCGGAGCCAAAGAGATCCCATTGGAAGAGGGGACCCCCTACGGATCAAGAGTTCATATGTCGCCGAATCACATTCGTCGTCGGTGAGAAGGGGATCCACCAGTCGTGCAGCAAAACGAGGAATCATCTCCTCGATAGGTACTTCCCATGGCTGTCGACAAGTATGGGGGCGGTTGTAGGACATGACACTCAGTTGTTTCCTGAAGATAAACCACAATAAATTGAGAATAGATTTCTCTGTGAAGAGAGAAAGAAGGCTACGGTCTCAGGTTATAAAGAGGAACATTAAATGCTGCGCACGGAGAATATTGCATGGCGGAACTATTTCCGAGGCCCAAAAAAGGGAAGGCATTGGAAATCAAGAAGATGGAACTATTTCCAAGGCTCCTTTTCCGCATCTAATGCTGTGCACAAAAAAAATATGGCACGAAAAATTAAACAGCCCCATCAAAAAGGTCCCACGTGCAGAGCACGTAAGCACCAAACTTGATATGCGCTAAAAAATAAAATGGTGCCTCACACGCCGAACACGTCAGCAGCAACAATGAAAATATAACAAAATCCCAGAAAGAAGGCATGCAAACACAGAAGGGAAAGAAAAACTTATCACTTGTACTTTAAAAGTTCATACAAAATAAGAAGAAACAATTACAATGGCAAGACCTCAGATTCGGGGCATGGATTAAGAAACTCAAAAGTGGCTTTGTCCAAGATCTTCCAGGCATTTCGAACCATCCTAGTATGTTTTCTCTCGCGATCACAAGCATCGGGATCCTTACGGATGTCCTCCACCCTCCGATAAGCAGCAAGTATGGCCGACTGCTGAAAAGCCTGATGCAAGAGATCAATGAGATTGTCTCGCCTTCTCTTCGAGATTAGGCTCATCAGATACACCGAATGCACTTTATCCTCGGCGGCATCCAATGCCCCGAGCGGTACGCCGGTGCAAAAGAGAGGGAGCGCCTCCCAGATCGCCAGCACGATGAGTTTCAAAAGAGAAGAGCGACGAGGGAGTAGCCGACCATTGTACTCGTCAAAGCAGCTCATGATCTCAGCATACTGAGCGTTGGTGAACTCCTGGTTCTGGCTGCGACCCAGTGCATGAATGTTTCCGTAAAAAATGATTTCATCAAGATCATACAAATGGGCGTCCATAATACCTGAAACAAAGATCATGAGAATTTAATAGACAAGCCAATCAAGAAGAATACTTGTCTAAATAAACAAAGGATTTCAAGCAACTCTGTACGTTCCCTAGGGAAAGGCACCATTACAAACTGCTTCTTCTTGGTTGTGAAGAAGACAACTAGGGGCAAGAAAACCCAAGAAGTTCTGTGGAAAGGATTGAGTTCTTCATAGGAATTAAATTCCTTGTTAAAAAGGGGGGGAATTAAATTCCCAGTGACACTTTCCAGAACCAAAGTTTTTTTTGGGATGGAATTAAATTCCATGGAAAAGACAGGCACCACCACCGATCCCTAAAGATCAAGGAAACCCTAAGAGATCTAGTATTTGAAGATTAGATGGTTTTCTGTTTTTCTTAAGGAACTTAAAAAAAATGGGTTTTTCTCAAAAGGGAAAACCCTTGGTGTGGATTTAAAATCCCGTGGTGATTTCTGTGAAAGTTCTTCGTACATTCAAGAGCATTACCTGAAGAGATGTGTCTTTCTTCAATAGAGTTAAACTCTGGAAAATTTGCAAGACAGAGAACTAAGCTTGAGAAACGAGAATTAAATTCTCAAAAGGAAAAGATAGCCAAAGGAGGAAGATGAAGGAGTGGAGGCGCTTCTGAAGAGACCCCTGCATTTATAGGATGTGATGGAAACGCTTCATCTCCCCGATTCCCTAGACAGATCCAACGGTCACAAAAGTGACAGCGTTGCACTCACGTGAGAGCGACGCTGTGGGGGAATTTGTTCCCTGATTAAAAATCAGGAATTTCCTCAATAAGGCATCACGTGTTCACACGTGAACAAAGGTCGCGTGTTGACACGTGATCCATTTACAGAGTTAAAGTTTAAGTAAAGCAAAAGCAGGCGGCTGAGGAAAGACCCCAAAGGGGCGTCACGTGCTCACACGTGACCAAAGGTCACGTGCTGACACGTGATGGTCTTTAGCCCAGTTGAAATGAAGAATTTAATTCTATCAAGTTATAAAGGCCTCAACGAGGCATCACGTGTTCACACGTGACCAAGGGTCATGTGTTGACACGTGATCTATTTACAGAAGTAAAAATCCTAAGTAAAACAAGTGGCTAAAGAAATACCCCAAAAGGGGGTCACGTGCTCACACGTGACCAGAAGTCACGTGACCAGAGGTCACGTGTTAACACGTGATGACCCTTTAGCCCATTCAAAGTACGGAATTAAAACTCTGGAGGAGGAGCGGTCCCGTGCCAACACGTGATAGGCTTTGGAAGCTTCATAAATCAATAAAATTAAAATTCTAAATCTCTCCAAAATCTTTCCGAATAGAGAAGAATTAAGGAGAACCGTTGGATTAAAGATCCAAGGGTGATTAAAAATCACCAATTTATGGAAAAATCTTGGACAAGGAAAGATCTCCTTTGAATCTCACCGAAATAACAAATAGAATATCTTTGGATTGAACATCCAACGGTGAATAAAATTCACCTAGTAATCTAAAGGCTCAGATTAATGACGAAAACAAATCAAATCTTTCAGTGAGAGATTTACTAAACAAAATTGATTCTTTTCCTCCTCCTATAAATAAGAGTCGAGAAGGAGAATTAATAAAAGGGAGGAGAAACAGAATTTTGGAGAGAAAACTCTGAAGAGAATTTTAGCATCTTGAAAATTCAGAAAGAAAACCGTAGGTGAGAAAAAGAAAGAGGATCCAAACTTCAGAAAAAAGAGAATTTAATTCTCAAAGATCTAAGAGTTTAACTCTTTTGCAAAGAACTTAGTTCTTTCTCTGGTTGAAGATCTGCAAAGTGCACATCTCCCCATAAGTTGAGAATTTAATTCTCATCGGGTCGAGATCCTGCCATGCAGATCTAAAACTTAGAGGAAGAATTGAGTTTGGAGAATTTAATTCTCCCAAACTTATAGGAATTTAATTCCTCCAAGATAAAATTAGGGTTTAACCCTATCTGAGAATTCAATTCTCCAAAATTATAGGAATTTAATTCCTTCAAGATGGACAGAACTAGGGTTTAACCCTAATTGAGAATTTAATTCTCTCAAGCTCACAGGAATTTAATTCCTCTTAAAATGAAATTAGGATTTCACCCTATGATAGAACTTGATTCTTTACATATATGGGAATTTAATTCCCACAAAATGAAAATTAGGGTTTAACCCTACCTAAGGATATAATTCTTCCAAAGAAAATAGGAATTTAATTCCTCCAAAGTCATAGTTAGGGTTTAACCCTATTTCTTAAAAAGATAAAGAGATCTTCAAACAGGCAAGAACCAGGGTCACGTGTCCCCACGTGACCCCTGTAAAGATCCGCAGAAAAGAACTCAGAGGCAACGCCTCACGTGCTCCACGTGACCCCTGAAGCATAGAAGGAAAAAGCAAAAGAAATAGAAGCTCTGGGCACTCTCACGTGCTCCACGTGACCCCTGAAGCACATAAGGAAAAAGCAAAAGAAATAGAAGCTCTGGGCGCTCTCACGTGTTACCACGTGACCCCTTGGCAAATCAGCACACAAATCCCCGTCACGTGTCAGTACGTGATGCTCCAAAATCAAATATAGAAAGTATTCAACACTTTTTTGCAGAATAGAATAAGGAGAATCTGGTCCCACTTTCGGGCGCTCTCACGTGTCCACATATGACCCCTTTTTCTTTAGTGTTTTGACACTAATTAGATATCTTTATTCCCAGTGTTTAACACTGATTTTTCTTAGTGTTTAACACTAATTTGAAAACCCTATTTGCAGTGTTTAACACTGATTATTTTCTATTGTTTGACACTAAATCGAAAACTATATTTCCAGTGTTTAACACTGATTGTTCCTTTAGTGTTTAATACTAGGTTGAGAATTCAGTGTTTAACACTACTTTTAGCCAAATTGGCTAATCTTTCAGAGGCAAAGCCTCCCCTTCACTTGAACCTCAAAATTGAATAACATCCAGAGCTACAACAAAAATGTTATCAAGCCCCTCAAAACTTTTGTGGACTGGAACCAGACAAATGTCAAACAGTCCAACAAAGGGCCAGACTTAATTGGACTTAGCCCCAGTTGGCCATAAGTCCTCAATCCAGACCTAACTGAGCCAATGGGCTCACAATATAATCAATTGGTCTTGGTTCCAAATTGGGCTACAGATCATTTAATCTACCTTGGTTCAAGGGTACATCTCTTCACTCCTTTGATATTTGTCGTTGTAATTCCTCAACGTCTTCAAAGAGGTGACGGGTCCCAACAACCATACATTTCACGGACTGTGGGGTCCTTAAACTCATGGACTATAATGTCCTTAATCTTGACCGTGATGTCTTAAAACTAACAACGGACTATGATGTCCTTAACCTTGACCGTGATATCTTAAAACTAACATTGGACTGTGGAGTCCTTAATTTACGAACTATGATGTCCTTAACCTTGACCGCAATGTCTTAAAACTAACATTGGACCGCAATGTCCTTAAACTACCTATCGACCGCAACGTCATTAAACTAAACAATAGAGCCCCCAATTACTCTTTTTTTGGATCTAAACGATCCCGTTAAGTTGATCTTAGTCTGAAATCAGACTAACGTATCCTTAACAAACGTTTAAGTTGATCTTAGCCTCAAATAAGGCTAACGTATCCTTAAACACAACCCCCAAACCCAAATCTAAGAAAGATACGGATTTGGACTAATCCACGTCCTACGGGCGACGACATAAATTAGTCTCCGTATACAATCCACGGGCAACCAAACACAAAACAGACACCCATGACACGAAGTGACCATATGGAGAAGGAGAAAGTTGTTACCGCGAAGCGGTAGCGTAATTAACTGCAGGGGCTTGCGTCTGTAGGTAAGAGCGTCCCCACAATCAAAAACCCCTCAAACGAGGGGGAATTAGACGAAGTCTGCTACATCGGCCGCATCCGTTTAAACCTTCGATACATGGTGCCATAAGTCAACTTGGCATCTTCGAAGAGGTGGACGGATAGTGTAACAACTCCATTTTTAATGTACAAAGAATTGATTTAAATTCAATGTATACTTGGAGTATTTATTGCAGCTGATATTTCTTTAAGTATTTAATTCACTCCATAAATAAAAGAAGGAGCTTGTAGCTCATTGGTAATACCTTGCACTGCTGAACCAAGCCACCAGAGTTCAAATCCCATGCCCCATATTATTTTTGTATTTATTTTGTTTTAATTTTTTTTGGAAGTCAACGGTAAAAAGGACATAACTCCCAAAATATGTACTGGACAACAAAAAGTAAATATACCAAATTGTACCCCCGAATAATCCCTGGCCATTGGACCCCTGACTTGGCCCGACTCAGCGCCGCCGGCCGGCGACTCGGACGACTCGGTCCGGCGCCGCCGGCCGGACTTGGCCGGACGGCCGAGTCACCAACAGAGAAAAGTTGGGTCTTGACCTGGTCCACCCTCCTGCATACTCTAAATGCTTGGATCGGTTATCATTTGGTCCACCCTCCTGCATAAACCTTTTCTGAAAGTTCTAAGTTGTATACAATTTTAAAACAAAATCTTTTAATAGGAAAATACGATATGTCATGGACATCGATCGTTTATCTAAACCTGACTTTGTGGTGTCTAGGAAAGTGTGTCTAAGGCGAGTGTTTACTTAATTAGGACCACTACTTGTAGTGGAGAGCCTCCCACTCACCTGGCACTTACCTGGCCGCAATTGGCGGTGAAGAGGCGATTTGAGGCTTCTAATGACGTGTCATTTAGACCATTTAGAAATAGGCTAGTTGGCTTAGGAAACCCTAGAATCTAAAATACGGAAATTTACACCCTTTTGCAAATAAATACCTTATCTTTATAAAACCGTTTTCTAAATGATTAGTATATATAAAATCTTTGCAAAGCGTCACTACAACCTACATTTAGGGAACCCGTTAGGGATTGTACGGTTTATCGTGCACCCTCGGGCTTAGTAGTGCGAGATTCAGACCTCCGCAAGGAGCATTCGGTCTCGAAAGGTTTAGAATACGATTTATGAAAAATGAGATTTTTTGGAAAATAAAATATTTATTAAAAATTATCCTTGTATAAACATATGTATATTTATCATTTGAACACCTATTTTATTATAAGATAAACTTTTCACCTTTTCCTAAAAAAATTACAAGATTAAAAGTTACATTAAAATACCATGAATTTCAATTAAATCAATATTACAAAATTAATACTTTTATTTATGTAATTAGAATATTCTCACTAGAAATATCACTAAATAAAATCATGCTCATTATAACTATAAAGACGAATAATAAATACTTGGGGTGTATCTTGAAAACTATACAAAAGTATTTTTACATAAAACCCCCTCAAGTTTTATAATTTACAATAAGGACCCTAACAATTATAGAACTTCAAATTACATTTCTTTTAGTCTGACTCGGGTTTGAGTCTGATTATTTCTGACTTAAATATGATTCAAGTCAATCTATATTCTTTAATATTCCAACTCAATATGAACACATGAATCCCAGAATCCAGTTAACAATCTATACAACTTGACTGAATCAAACCATGGATATACATCCATTATTCCGTTATTCCATTTACCTGATTATGCAGTTACAACATGTTTACTGATATCATGGTTTTGGTCGGTCATCTAACTTACACAATACAATACAACAATACTATCAAAACACTACGGGGTTTAAGGGGTAGATTGGTACGGAAGGTATTAAAGGTGGCACGAGGTGGTCAGATTAAGACACCTAACCATATTCCGTTGCTGTTGTACCATGGCTTAATGGTTCCTTGTACATTCCGTTTGCCCTGGTCTCTAGCATATAGAGACCCCTCTCGTATACACTGGCATCCTTCTGTACCAGGCTACAAACAACAGCGTTAACACAATATTCCATAATATTCTACAACATAATACTTTAGAAAATACTCTTATTCTGTCTTTCTAATTCTTCTTTATCTTTAGGACTTACCGAGCGACCTGTTCGCTGACGACATTCTATTTCTTTCTTCTTTGAATATCGTCAGGTGCTTTGGACCCAGCAGAGATCGAGCCCACCGGTGAAGACTTGGAGCAGTTTCACGAAGACCCCGAGCTCTAGATATTGTACCTTGTTCTATTCAGTATTTTCATTTCCTGTTATGCCACTGTTTAGGCATCGCTTTTCATTTCAGTTGTATTTACTTTTCATGCGTTGTACAAAAAAATGTTATTAATAAAGTTGATGTTATTTCTATGTCTCTTGTCTCTTGTGATTTACTTTATATTGCTTAGATACGCTTAGCGTATGTACTTCTGAGTACATACGTAGCGGACCTCGTCGCGTCCTCTTCGCCGTACACTGGGAAGCGGGGCGTGACAGGTTTTGTTGGTGGCCCATGCAGGTCAGAGCTGTATGAATCCCTATCATGCAGTTCTGGTCTGCGTGAACAACCTAAGCAATATAACACAAGAACCGGCAACTAAAACATTCTTTACAATTCATGTTTCTTGAATCTTACAAATTTCTATCCCTTGAATCATATCATTTCATGTATTTGAATCTGTCCTAACCCAAATTTTTCTTCAAGGTTATGGATTCCCCGAACAACACCAGCACCAATGTCAACAACACACATTCAGCACTACCACTCGCACCAGCTGTTCCTGCACCACCCACCGAGCAAACAGTGCTACTTGAGGCGATTCGCAGCCTTCTCGAGGGACAACAACAACTTCTGAACCGTCCTGAGACCGACGCACCGGGAGTAAAGCAATTCAGGGCTTTACATCCCAAACAGTTCTCTGGAAAAGGAAGCCCTCTTGAAGAGGAAGAATGGGCACAAAGCATCGAAGACGATCTGGCGGAAGCTCAAGTGCCAGACATCGCTTGGGTCCGTATAGCAAAACTACAGCTCACGGATAATGCTCGCAACTGGTGGAAGGCGGAAGAAAGCCGTCTGGTACAGCCGATTGAATGGAAGACTTTTCGTGAGAAGTTCGACGCGAAATACTTCCCTGTGACTGCCAGGTTTGCAATGGAGCAGCAGTTCATTCATCTACAACAGGGTTCAATGTGGGACAAATCAGTAGATGAATACGACGCTGAATTCACCATGTTAAGCCGGTAAGATATGTCACAATAGTTCAATTTTTAAATATCACATACTACACAGCTAACAGATTCGCGGCACACTTGATACCGACGGACGAGATCAGAGCCCGTCGCTTTCAACAAGGACTGGACACGGAGATTCAGGATGCTCTAGCCACGTGCAAATTTTTGACTCATGAGGATGCTCTAGAAGCTGCCCGCAGCTATGAGGCAGTGATAAAAGCAAGGGGCAGACCTCAGTCTGCAGGAGTCAAGCACCCTGCCAACTAGATGGCAGGTGGAGCCTCGTCCAGGCCACCTTTCGTGCCAAGGCAACCCGGAGTACCAACCCATCGTCCCAGCCCAGCCTTTTGCACCTACTGCAAGAGAACTGGACATATGATGAAGGACTGCCGTCGAGCCAACCGCCTTTGCTTAGTCTGCGGCTCAGCTACTCATGATATTGGGTCTTGTCCCCAAAGACAGAACCCAGTTGCTGCACCCAGGCCAGCAATTACTTATCCGCAGCGACCAGCTCTTCAGGCACCTGCTCCCAGACCTGCACTACCTGCACCACCCAGAGGACCACAAGCTGCACCACCTCCTCGTCAGTTCCATCAAGCTTAAAGGAACGTTCCGAGGAATGCTCCTCAGGCCAGGAGGAATGTGCCAAGGCGCCAGGATTTCACAATGTCCGTGGAAGAAGCTGAGGCCACTGGCCAAGTCATCACTGGTAAACTTTTCTTTTCAAACTTTGCTTTTCTATTCTACTACTTAGTTACATATTTCCTATACCTAAAACAAGTCCCACATACCTTAGGTACAATCTTAGCATCCTCAATCCCTGCACTTGCACTGTTTGATACTGGAGCATCATATTGCTTTATGTCGCAACGGTTTGTCCGAACCCATGGGATTCCAGTTTCACCGCTTGTATCCAGCTGGAATGTCAGTTTCGGAAATGGTGTTCTAAAGGCAACTATGGGATACGGCATGTGTCCAGTCATCGTCTGCAGTCGAGAGTTTTATGCTGACTTCAAAGTGCTGGACATACCGAACTTCGATGTGGTTCTAGGAATGGATTGGCTTGGAACTTTTTATGCTACCATAGACTGTCGTCAAAGGAGGGTAGGATTCGAGATCCCAGACCATCCGGTCTTCTATTTCAAAAGCGGAGACCGTACACTGGAGCCAAGTACCTACAGAGCGAAGCCAAGAGAAGCAGTAGTTGCAGCAGCTCAAGCGGAGGAAGAATCAAGACCAGATGTGGTTCGAGAGTTCGACGATGTATTTCCTGACGATATATC
This sequence comes from Agapanthus africanus, assembly GCA_030015575.1. NCBI lineage: Eukaryota > Viridiplantae > Streptophyta > Magnoliopsida > Asparagales > Amaryllidaceae > Agapanthus > Agapanthus africanus. The sequence continues at coordinate 722,837,536 of JASDDO010000024.1, forward strand.
AGGTTTGCCTCCCGATCGAGCTCTTGAATTCAGTATTGATTTAGTACCAGGAGCACAACCGGTGATCAAAGCACCCTATCGTTTAAGTCTGGAAGGTTTGAAGGAAGTCCGAACACAGTTGGATGAATTACTGACGAAAGGATTGATTTGTCCCAGCACTTCAAGTTGGGGATCACCTGTATTACTTGTGAAAAAGAAGGAATGTTCATACAGAATGTGCATCGATTACAGAGCCTTGAACGAAGTCACTATAAAGAACAAGTATCCACTCCCGCGCATCGATGATTTATTCGATCAGTTAAGTGGATCTTGTGTTTTCTCTAAACTAGATCTTCGTTCAGGTTATCATCAAGTGAAGGTCAAAGAAGCTGTTATTCACAAAACAGCTTTCAGAACTCGCTATAGACATTACGAATTTCTGGTGATGCCATTCGGAGTGACCAACGCACCCGCAATATTCATGAACCTTATGAATCAAGTTTTCCGGGAGTACTTAGACAGGTTTGTTGTCATCTTCATCGACGACATCCTGGTGTATTCTAAGAGTCGGAAAGAACATGCAGAACGTCTACGAATTGTCCTGGAAACTCTTCGACAACATCAGCTTTATGCCAAGTACAGCAAGTGCGAGTTTTGGCTAAATCAAGTTGGTTTTCTTGGACATATCGTATCAGGAGAAGGAATCTCTGTGGATCCAGTGAAAGTTTCAGCAGTTAGCGAATGGCCTACACCAAAATCAGTGAAGGATATTCGAAGTTTCTTGGGTTTAGCTGAATATTACAGGAGGTTTATTGGAGGCTTTTCGAAAAGATAGCAACGCCCCTGACCAAGCTCACACGTAAAGATGAAGAATTTGTGTGGTCAGAAGCATGCGAACAAGCTTTCGTAGAACTCAAGTCAAGGTTGACATCAGCACCTATTCTCATCATACCGGATCAATCTGGAGGATTCGAAGTGCATTGCGATGCATCCGGTAAGGGATTAGGCTGTGTTCTACATCAGCACGGTAAGGTTGTGGCTTATGTTTCAAGACAGCTGAAGATTCACGAGCGCAATTATCCGACGCATGATTTGGAGTTGGCAGCCATCATCTTTGCTCTCAAGATTTGGCGTCATTACCTACTTGGTGAACGAGTGAACATCTACACAGATCATAAGAGCCTGAAGTATGTGTTTACTCAGAAGGAGTTGAATATGCAGCAGAGAAGATGGTTAGAACTCATGGCGGACTTTGACATCAACTTGCAATATCACCCAGGGAAGGTGAATGTAGTACCTGATGCTCTTAGTCGCCAACCATTAACAATGAATCTCACCGCTCAGTGGAAGCTTCAACAAGACTTGCATCAGATGGAGATTGAAGTAGTCATGCCAGATAATGCTTCAAGTTTGATGAATTTACAAGTTCAATCAACCATTGTCAATCAGATAAAAGAAGCTCAAGCCAGCGATGCTAAGTTGCAAAAGATCAGAGAACAAGTGGAGAATGGACTCAGAACAGACTTCATCATCCATGAAGACGGATCTTTGAGATACGGCAGCAGATTGTGTGTACCAAAAGGTCCTGTTCAGGAAGAGTTAATGAAAGAAGCCCATAACTCTCCCTACTCAGTACATCCTGGAGGTACCAAAATGTACAAAGATCTACGTCAGAATTATTGGTGGCATGGAATGAAGCGTGAAGTAGCCAGAAGCGTCGCAAAATGCTTGGTGTGTCAGCAAGTAAAGGCTAAATATCACAGGACTGCTGGATTACTTCAACCGTTACCAATCCCAGAATGGAAGTGGCAACACATCACGATGGACTTTGTGACTGCTCTTCCTCGCAGCACAAAGGGTAACGATGCCATATGGGTCATTGTGGATCGACTCACAAAGTCGGCTCACTTCATCCCATTTCGAGTTGGCCAATCAACTGAGACACTAGCAAAGAAGTACATGGAGGTAATAATCTAATTTAGATTTAAAACTCTTCATAATGTACTATCTCTGATACCTATGAACTCATACAGGAAATTGTGAGACTTCATGGAGTACCGGTCTGCATTGTCTCCGATCGTGACACCAGATTCCGATCGCAATTTTGGCAGAGTCTGCAAGCAAGCTTGGGAACAAGTCTGAACTTCAGCACGGCTTATCATCCACAAACAGATGGTCAGTCGGAATGAACTATTCAGATCTTGGAGGATATGCTCAGAGCGTGTATGTTAGACTTCAAAGGATCGTGGGAAGATCACCTACATCTTGTGGAGTTTTCGTACAACAACAGCTACCAAGCAAGCATAGGAATGGCACCTTTTGCAGCATTGTATGGAAGGAAGTGTCGATCGCCATTAAGTTGGGACGACATCGGAGATAGAGAACTTCTTAGACCGGAGATGATAGTAGCAACTATTGATGTGGTTCGTACTATCAGGGAAAGGATGCGCATAGCCCAAGATCGACAGAAGCACTGGGCTGATGCAAAGAGACGACACTTGGAGTTCCAGCCAGGAGATCACATGTTCTTGAAGATATCTCCGAACCGCGGAGTGATCCATTTTGGAAGACAGGGTAAGCTAAGTCCGAGATATATTGGACCGTTCGACATACTCGAACGAGTCGGTGAAGTGGCATACCGTTTAGTGCTTCCACCCTCATTGGAAGGAGTGCATAATGTGTTCCACATATCCCAACTCAGAAAGTATGTGAGTGACCCCAGCCATGTTCTTGATCATTCCGAGCTCACTATACAGCCCGACTTGTCTTGTGAGCAACAACCCGTGGAGATCCTGGACAGGAATGTGAAGGCATTTTGGAACAAGGAAGTTAACTTGGTTCGAGTGATGTGGAGGAAAGACACTCCAGGAGAGTCCACTTGGGAAAGGGAGGATGAAATGCGTACTAGATATCCACACCTCTTTGTAAACTAGTCCTCAAATAAAAGTTGTAAATTTAGAGGACGAAATTTTTGTAAGGAGGGTAGACTGTAACAACTCCATTTTTAATGTATAAAGAATTGATTTAAATTCAATGTATACTTGGAGTATTTATTGCAGCTGATATTTTTTTAAGTATTTAATTCACTCCATAATTACAAGAAGGAGCTTGTAGCTCATTGGTAATACATTGCACTGCTGAACCAAGCCACTAGAGTTCAAATCCCATGCCCCACATTATTTTTGTATTTATTTTGTTTTAATTTTTTTTGGAAGTCAACGGTAAAAAGGCCATAACTCCCAAAATATGTACTGGACAACAAAAAGTAAATATACCAAATTGTACCCTCGAATAATCCCCGGCCATTGGACCCCTGACTCGGCCCGACTCAGCGCCGCCGGCCGGCGACTCGGCCGACTCGGTCCGGCGCCACCGGCCGGACTTGGCCGGACGGCCGAGTCACCAACAGAGAAAAGTTGGGTCTTGACCTGGTCCACCCTTCTGCATACTCTAAATGCTTGGATCGGTTATCATTTGGCCAATAAATCCCTTTTACTCCTAAGTTTAATGAATTTTTAATGATTTTGTATATTTTTTATTAAAAACCCTAACCCTAGCCTAACCCTATATAAACCCCCCTACCCTCTCACCCTACATTCCTAAGTCCACTCTCTAAAAATTTCATGAGAACTTGGTACGTCGGAAAACGAGCGAAAGGCGAAGCGCTGCCGAAATCGACGGCGAAATCCCGGCGATCGTACTAAGACCTCTTCACGACGTTTCGACGCACCGACAAACCCACTACCTTCCTATCACTCTCTAGCGTTGTCCAAACCCGTAAGTCCCCTTTTTTCTACCTTTCTTTCTTCCATTAAAATACGATTTTTCAAACCCGACGGAAATCGGAACAAACCGATTTCCGATTCGGTTTTCTATCAAAACTCACTTGTCACTAATTCCATAATGCTTAAACATATTCATGTTGACTACTAATCACTTAAAAATCAATTTGGATAAAGTTTCTCACATGAAATGATAACGTTTCCATTTATCGTATTTTTTTCACTTAAATACCACAATGTTTAGTTTTCACATTTAACCCTTTAACAATGGTATACCTTAAAATAGATCATGAGGTAATGACCTACCTCCACACACATGAAAATACAACCCTAATTGATATCATCAAAACTTAGAATACGATAATACAAGACTTTACATTAAAATACCATTTTCTTTATAAACCTTTTCTGAAAGTTCTAAGTTGTATACAATTTTAAAACAAAATCTTTTAATAGGAAAATACGATATGTCATGGACATCGATCGTTTATCTAAACCTGACTTTGTGGTGTCTAGGCAAGTGTGTCTAAGGTGAGTGTTTACTTAATTAGGACCACTACTTGTAGTGGAGAGCCTCCCACTCACCTGGCACTTACCTGGCCGCAATTGGCGGTGAAGAGGCGATTTGAGGCTTCTAATGACGTGTCGTTTAGACCATTTAGAAATAGGCTAGTTGGCTTAGGAAAGCCTAGAATCTAAAATACGGAAATTTACACCCTTTTGCAAATAAATACCTTATCTTTATAAAAACCGTTTTCTAAATGATTAGTATTTATAAAATCTTTGCAAAGAACCACTAAAACCTTCATTTGGGGAACCCGTTAGGGATTGTACGGTTTATCATGCACCCTCGGGCTTAGTAGTGCGAGATTCAGACCTCCGCAAGGAGCATTCAGTCTCGAAAGGTTTAGAATACGATTTATGAAAAATGAGATTTTTTGGAAAATAAAATATTTATTAAAAATTATCCTTGTATAAACATATGTATATTTATCATTTGAACACCTATTTTATTATAAGATAAAGTTTTCACCTTTTCCTAAAAAAATTACAAGACTAAAAGTTACATTAAAATACCATGAATTTCAATTAAATCAATATTACAAAATTAATACTTTTATTTATGTAATTAGGATATTCTCACTAGAAGTATCACTAAATAAAATCACGCTCATTATAACTATAAAGACGAATAATAAATACTTGGGGTGTATCTTGAAAACTATACAAAAGTATTTTTACATAAAACCCCCTCAAGTTTTATAATTTACAATAAGGACCCTAACAATTATAGAACTTCAAATTACATTTCTTTTAGTCTGACTCGGGTTTGAGTCTGATTATTTCTGACTTGAATATGATTCAAGTCAATCTATATTCTTTAATATTCCAACTCAATATGAACACATGAATCCCAGAATCCAGTTAACAATCTATACAACTTGACTGAATCAAACCATGGATATACATCCATTATTCCGTTATTCCATTTACCTGATTATGCAGTTACAACATGTTTACTGATATCATGGTTTTGGTCGGTCATCTAACTTACACAATACAATACAACAATACTATCAAAACACTACTGGGTTTAAGGGGTAGATTGGTACGGAAGGTATTAAAGGTGGCACGAGGTAGTCAGATTAAGACACCTAACCATATTCCGTTGCTGTTGTACCGTGGCTTAACGGTTCCTTATACATTCCGTTTGCCCTGGTCTCTAGCATATAGAGACCCCTCTCGTATACACTGGCATCCTTCTGTACCAAGCTACAAACAACAGCGTTAACACAATTTTCCATAATATTCTACAACATAATACTTTAGAAAATACTCTTATTCTGTCTTTCTAATTCTTCTTTATCTTTGGGACTTACCGAGCGACCTGTTCGCTGACGACATTCTATTTCTTTCTTCTTTGAATGTCGTCAGGTGCTTTGGACCCAGCAGAGATCGAGCCCACCGGTGAAAACTTGGAGCAGTTTCACGAAGACCTCGAGCTCTAGATATTGTACCTTGTTCTGTTCAGTATTTTCATTTCCTGTTATGCCACTGTTTAGGCATCTCTTTTCATTTCAGTTGTATTTACTTTTCATGCGTTGTACAAAAAAATGTTATTAATAAAGTTGTTATTTCTATATCTCTTGTCTCTTGTGATTTACTTTATATTGCTTAGATACGCTTAGCGTATGTACTTCTGAGTACATACGTAGCGGACCTCGTCGCGTCCCCTTCGCCGTATACTGAGAAGCGGGGCGTGACAGATAGCACCTATTAGCATCTGCCCCGAATCTCAGGCGAGATGTTACGTCTTGCGCCGTCTTTCGGAGGGGAACATTGCCAAAACCAAGTCAAAATGCTCCCAGATTTTGACTCAGGGAATCTGGGGAAAATTAGCATATAAGATAGACTTGTATATAAAGTAAAACACCTACTGACCAAAACCCAACACCTTATCCTAACAGTGGGCCACAGATTTAATCTTATGGGCCGCAATTTGCGGCTCGAGTTGAGAGTTAGGGCCTCCTCTTTATGGTGGGGTCTCCTAATGGTCTAATTTGGTCTGGTATATATGCAAAATATTTTTCAGAGATTCCTAATTGCACCAGATTCAAATCTAACATCAAAAACTTCATGAAAACCATGTTCTAAAACTCAAAACACATTCAAAACTTAATCTTAAGAGCTCTAAATCAAAAAAACTATGACTTTATGCTATAAAGACTTAGTAAACAAGAAAAGAGTTAAAATGACATATCAAATTGGGGATGGTTACCTTCGTAGGTGAAGAAAAGAGAGGGATTCAACTCTTGAGGTGACTTGGTGAAGATCTTTGAAAATTTATTGGTCTAGCTTTATGTCTTGATCAATATATTTGAAGGAAGCATCAAACTTCATGGTGATTTGGTGAAGAGAAGCTAGGGTTTGGATGACGGTTGAGAGAGTTAGAAATATTTGAGAGATGAAGATGTTTGTGTAGAGAATAATGAAAGAAGGAGAAAAGGTATGACATATAAATAGGATATTATGTTAGGATATTTATGTGAAATTGTGGTGAGGGTTAGGTATAACATAAGCTAACATATACCCTCACTCTCTCTTTCTCAAAATCCATATAAAACATACACAATTCATTTAAATCACTTATACTTTCTCAAAACAAAACACACACCATCTTTAAAATGTTTCATATTTTTCATTTTTTTCCAAAATAGTTATATTTTTATGGATACAGATCCGAAAACCCAAAATCCATACATGATATTATTTTCGTAAACTCATAATATCCATATTTAAATTATAAAGTAATATTTATAATTTTCAAAATGTTACGGTTACATATATAAACTAGTATTATTATATCATTCATTCTCTCTTTATTTTAATATGCATCATGTGCATGTTATATGCCATGCACATATTAATGATATACCTAATGTTTTATGTATTTATTTTCTTTTTCTTTTATTCTCTCTCTTTTTGCATGGTCAAGGGTGATGTGGAGATTAGGTGTCATGCTCTCTGCTCACTATTGACAAGTGTAAGGATTAAATGAGAAAGAGAGAATGATATGGTTAAGGGATTTCTTTTTCCTACTAGCCATAACATTTTTTCCTTTCTCTCTTGTCCTTGTAAAATAGAAAAAGAAAGAGAAGAAGAGAGCAAAAGAAAGAGAGAAGAAACTGATCTTTTCACTACACAGTCTTTCACTTTTTATTTAGCAGTAACAAGTGAGAGTGTCTTCAAGATTCATTCGAAGAGAAGCTAGTTGAAGGAGCTCTCAAGTGGATCATTTTTGACAAAGGATGTCTATGATCAAGCCCGATCCGGAGTACTCTAGTCTAGCCGGAGTTTACATCGATCGCAAGATCACACTACAAAGATTGTCGTCTCGATAAACCCCATTTGTAGTGATATAGTTACTGTTTTTGTTGCATGGATCCTTTAAGGACCTTAGAAACTTGTGTGATTATTTATAGAATTATCGTTTTTCATTCTGTCTTGATCTGCTCGTGTAGCGACCAACACACAAGATTCCAACATACACAATAGTAGACATGCATTGCATATATGGAGGGCTCTTACTGCTTTCTTTTAGTTCGAAGTTTTATGTCTTCTGCTCACAACATGCGTGTTTTCTATGTACTCCATATGCTATGCACGTGATCTTTATACATCTTTCTATAGCTTTCAAACCTTTATCAATATAAAAAAAGAAAGGAAAAATGTGCCAAGCGGTAACATTTCAGAAAAATAAAATATTATTTTTGGAATTTAAATATTAAAAGAATATATTTCGCGAAAACTATTCGATTTGCGAATTGGGGTTTTCGTAAAATGGTATAAATATATACCAATATTTGAAAAATAATTGGAGATTTAGAAAGAATTATTTATTAAAAAGATATTTATCGGATTTGGGAATTTTTATAATTAATTATATGCAAGTTTAAATTAAACTTGATTAGTGCACTACTAATCACGATTAAACCAAATCCGTATTTTTAAAATATCCATGGCTAGTGCACCATGACATGTTGCATTTTGTTGCATGTTTGATCATTTGAATTTGGTTTTTATTTAGATGAGAGAAGGAAAAAAGAGAAAAGAAAAGAAAGAAAGGAGAATTGATGAGAGAAAGAGAGGGGACAACATGATGGCATGGGCATGCCATGAGATGGAATGAGAGAGGGGGGAAGGGTATGGCTCCTACACATCCATTATTTTTCTTCATCTCATTTCTTTAACTCCACCTTCTTCTTCATCTCAAGCTCCTCCTTCACCCTCCTCTACCTCCTCCATAAACACCCTAAATTATCACCAAAACCCCACACTCCCTTCACAAAAGTTGATCTCCACCTCATCCAACACCCATGGAAAGTTCAAATTTGAATTTTGAAGACTTTAGGCAACCCAAGAATTTTCTTGAGTTGCCAAATGAGATATATCCCTATACTTTTAGTTAGGTTATTTATGTTTAGTGTATCCTATAGTGGTTAAAAGCCAAACTTTTGCATGTTTGCGATCTTGGAATTTTCCAAGTTGATGTTTAGTGGATGTTTGGAGTTGTAAAGGTGTAATTGAGGTGTAGTGAGTATTTACAAGACCTTAGTGATGATTTCTGGCTAAGACTAGTAGACTAGAAACCAAACCATGAACTTAGAATTTTCCCGATGTCAGTTCTCTTTGGATTGTGATGCTCAGATGGAATTTGGAGCAACTTGGGATGATTATAAGAAAATCAAACAGCTACATTGATCTAGTTAGACCACTAGAAGACCACCACAGAAGAACGAGACCCATAACCCACCAGAAAACCGGCGACACCGATCCTGTAGCTTGATCTCGCCGGCCAAATATTGGTGTATGGTGTTGGGGTTTTGCCTGTAACTCGCACTCCTTATAACCTAGCTACTGTATTGTTAGTTTTGTCTCTATCTGTCTGTGCAAGAATCTGGGAGTGGTTTTCCTAGGTTTGTGATTTCTGAAAATTGGTTTTGATATTTGAATTTGGATTTGGTTGTTGGACGTTTGTACGTCACCGACGAGGGTTATTGGTTGTTTTTTCATGTGTAAGCTATAGGTTCTAACCTATAAGCAATTCGTGTGCCATATCGGTTTTCGGAATTGGTTTTAATAACGTTACGACATGTGTTGATATGTAGGTACCTTCGCGTGGACTTCCGAGAAGACGAAGGAGATCTAGAAGCACACGGACTTCAACTAAGCGAGGCTTTTGCAGGTGAGTAGATTTATATCTACGGGGGAAGTCAGGTGGATGGCGTATAGCACCCCCACAAACTTTGAATGGAAAGTCGTGATATATATAGAATATAGGTGGAGAGAGCCTATGATATGAACCTATGGATATGATATGAGGATATAAAGTGTGATATGTACGGAAATGAAAGAGGACAAGTATGAGATTTATAGTGGCATGTTATGAGATCGATAACGATACGATATGAGATCGATATCGATATGACATGAGATCGATAAATACGATATAAGTTGAGATAGATATGTTATGAGATCGATATGATATGATGTATGAGATCTAGATCCGTACCCTTATTGATGAATAGGACGATAGAAACCATATTCTGTTTGTTACCGCCGTACGATGGATTACTGTACGCGATGAGTTTTACCGGATGATTGATCCGCCCTCGTGATTTGAGGATGATGATCGAGGATATTGCCATATCGGATACTATGAGGCTGGATCGTCTACGTTAAGATGTCACATGAACCATACTTATTTCCAAAATCGACGAATCGTAAGCACTTTTAAATGGAAACCTGAAGGGAAGCTACAGATTTTCAAATGATGTCTTTTCCTTAAAAACACCGTAGCCCCCACTTTCAAAACTACGATTCGTATCTTTTAAACTGGTCGTATGGTTCATGTGTAGATGTATACCATATTATCGTTTATGTTTAAGTTGACTTATTCCTCATGGCTTGCGTGTTATGTTCCCGGTATCTATCGTTATATGATATCATCTGCTAGTACACTTGCATAATTATCGATGATGCGCATGTTACACTTACATAAATTTTCCGGCTCACACACATTCATCATCGGTAATTGCCGTACCACTTTCACAGTAGAACCGTCATATCATGATATTAATCTTAACCATAAAAGTACATTCATTGTTCAGCACTATTATAGTGATGGGTTCCTTAGCACCCTCACCATGTTTTCTAAGGCATCTAGCATGCAATTTTAAAAAACCTAGAGTGCTAAGCAAACCGGAATGAGGATCTAACTAGAGGATTAGGGTTATAACTAAGCAAGTAAACAACTTTACTCTAAGTGACAAGGAATACAACATTTGTAGATCGGTCCTTCACTTCTAAAGCTCCGTGTAGTAGTCCCTTTGCTCCAAGTAGTGGTCTCCCGGACTCTCCTTTGGCTCCACTAGATGAAAGGAACGAGTTTGCTCAAGGATCTTTGAAGCCGAAGATGATCTACGTCGAAGAATCTCTAACTCAAGCTATCTCTTCACTGATTGATGAACTAGTGAAGAAACAACCTATACTAAATAGCTAGTTTGGTATAGATTGGTGAAGTAGGAATTTTGCTCACTTTAGAATTATTTTTCTCTCTTTCTTTTTCTTTTCACTCAAAGCTAGAGAGCAATGGAGGAGATGAAGAAAATGAACTCAAGAATGATCTTGTATCAACCATTGAACCATGGGTGAGAAAATATCATATATAACTCATGTAGAGACTTAACCATGGCTAAAGATAATGGTTAGGGTAATAAATATCTAGAGTAAAACAAAATTAGTGGACTAAGTCAATGGTTTCTACAAGCTTCTCCAAGCTTCAAGCCATGACTAATTACCACCTAATTTTGATTTTCCCTTAATAATTAAAACCTCACATTATCTTAAGTATGGTATGAGTCTCATACACCCAAGTTCAATGTATCATCAAGCATGATACAAAATAAATACATTAACATAGATCACATATATATTAAATGTAGAAAAGAAATTCTTAAGTGAGCTAATATTAGTTAATGTATATTAATATATCAAATATATAATTACACATTAAATTATTAAATCAACACTTGATTTAATAACCCGGCTGTATCGCATACAGCCGACTAATATCATTTAAATGCATATCACATATACATATAACATATCATTGAATCAACACTTGATTCAACAATCCGGTTATATCATATATAACCTTTATCGCGAGATTAGAATATGGTATCACATACACGTATTAATCTCAGTCCCGCACATATCACATATGTGCCCTACTTCGTTTCGCATGAGCTAGAAAACCTCCGTGTAGGACTCTGATGACTCGTAAATACGCCGGCAGTAGGTGATGATCATATCAGTCACCCACAAGCCGTCAGCGGTACTAGCTCGACGTAACGGTTACCCGGGTATTGAACGATCATAAGATCAACAAGCAAGCTTGTCCATACTCCTGTGAATCCAATAAGTAACACTACCGTACAGTCCGGTCTCTTCATATGATATGTCGCATATCGAGTCTAGGGGTGGTAAACGTCAGACCCCAGTAACTTGATAAGTCATGCCGATGTGAAGCTCATAACAGGTCGAGAAACTACTGATAAAACTTACCAGTAAATCTCCGTATCAGCCCTGACCAGGGACTTCCTGTTATGGCCAATCGAGCACAGCGCAACATCAACCCCCAATACCGAGAGAGACGAATCCCCTCCTATCGCTCATTGCCTCCATGTGACTCGGGACTGTACCCAAAAACCACCGTTTTGCATGCTCTCTTGAACGTGGTAAGGTGGAAATCAAAGCACAGTGGGAATCACACAAGACTTTATGACGATCTCGGGTCTACAGACTAACCTGTACTAGTGTCACCAGAGGACTGCTATCTGACGTCAGGTATAATACCATCTAGGAGTTCTCGACGAGTCCTGTTCAGTGTACCCAGTCTCCACTGAGTACCCGTATACCATCTTTGATGTCAAACACATATGGATATGGGATCATCCATCGCCCATCAAATGGGTCAAGAAGCGTATACGCTAGTCTACTCTAGAATATCGATGCCCCGTCTCGATACACCCTCGACTAGGAACAATTAAAGGATGTACTTGTGGACTACCCTGGCCCCACTAGTATGATCTGCATCATAATCCTCGTAGTAAAGTATACATCCTAAGGGATTTATCAACAAGTGAGAGAAAGGCAGTATCACAATACAAGTCTATATGTTAAGATAAAGAGCAATCAGATAGCATACTATCATGTCGAGCAAGAAAGGCCTCTCTATATATGTCCAAGTATCCACTATTATATACAATCATGTACAATAATGGCCTCTAGGGCATACATACAACTAACACATGAGACATGCTTGCATGATATACTTGACATGCTCATATTGCTATTCTATGTTTGCATACATCGTACTTTATAGTTACATGCATTGAGGTGCTGTTTTTATGAGATTTCTGGATTTAAGAACCGTGGTTATATTTCAAAAGAAATTGTGTATTGTTTTAAAAACGCAGTTTCTCTTGATATGATATTTTATGTCCACCATGAGTTTTCTCGATTCTGAGCGTGTTTTCGAGACCCGATTCGAGGAGTACATGGTAGACCCGGTGAGGTACCCCTGGGCAAGAAGCTCGTAGAGTTAGGCGATGAGCCTGGTGGAGGGAGCACTACCTACCGGTGATAGTTTGGACCCGGCGGTTATCCGGAGGATACCGGCCGGAGTCATGAGATGGATATGAGGGCCGATCAGAGGATGCGGCGCCTGAGGGCCGATCAGAGAATGCGGTGCGTGAAATATGAGGATTTGCATGTCGATGCTGGACACAGGTTTCATGATGTTTCGAGTGTCGCTGTTGGACACTCAGGTTCCATGATTTGAGGTGTCGTTGATGGACATACGTTGGTTGATTTCCTCATACATACAGGCACATGATTTCAGATGTTTGATTTTTACATGTTGTCATTGGCATCGATTATATTGTTGATACGTATGCATACATGGTCACCCTAGATATCATAGTATTACCATCATGTTACAGTATGACCTAGGAATCGTTGTTTATTCGATTCCTACCTGCTGATGTTTTCTACTCACGAGTTGGCAACTCACTCCCGTTATGCCACAGTGTTCTTGCAGGTTCGACGGCTTGGATCAGTAGCGGCATCGCTGGCACACAGTTTCATTCAGGGTGTTTGCTCTGGTAGGTGGGACACATTGGATCATGCCTACTCTTATATTATTATTTCTATTGTATCTAGACAAACTCCATCAATCAGAAACTAGACTTTATATATTGGTAGACCTAGTCAGACTTGTGTTGCGAAATATAAAGCCTTGGGTGTATGTTCGCTTCTTTTAGGCTGTTGATGTCTTGCTTTATTTATTCATTCTGTGTTGATCTTCGTCGTTGGGCATCGTATATATTTCTTACTTGCATGGTTGTGATTCCGCCGATTGGCGAAGAGCTAGCTCCCGCTTGGGGATGCCTATATATATTGCTTGTATGTGGTTTTTGGATCAAATATACAAAGGAGGTGCTGCCTAAATTTTTTAAGACGAAAAATGTTTTCAACTAGAGTATAATCCACTTGCATTTTCAAATATCGTTACCTATGCATGTTAGTTATGTATATGCCCTAGAGGCCATTGTTGTACATATGATGTATATTATAGTGGATGCTTAGATATATATAGAGAGGACTTTCTTGCTCGATATGATAGTATGCTGTCTGGTTTCACTTTGTCTTAACATGTTGACTTGTATTGGTTTACTGTCTTACTCTCACATGTTGATAAAGCCCTTAGGATATGTACTCGACTACTAGGACAATGATGTAGACCATACTAGTGGGGCCAGGGTAGTCCAAAAGTACATCCTATAACTATTCCTGGTCGAGGGTGTATCGAAATAGGGTATCGATACTCCAGAGTAGACTAGCGTATACGCATCTTGATCCATATGATGGGCGATGGATGATCACATATTCATCGGTGTTTGACATCAAAGATGGTGTACGGGTGCTCAATGGAGACTGGGTACACTGAACGGACTCGCCGAGAACTCCTAGATGGTATTATACCTATTGATTGATAATTCTCTTGACGTGTTAAGTAAAATGTTTCACAACCAAAGAAATTTATAAACCGCAATCAATTAACGGTGTCTATTGTAGGTGTAAGACTACGGTAGCGCCCCGGCCGTCTTTCCGAGGCCAAAATACGGAAACGAAAAATTTTCAAAACTAGAAACCGGCGCTATCGCATGCTTAAAACCCGGATCGAACCATTAACCTATAAACTAGCAACATAGAGAGAGGGTTGGAAAGCTATATCGATCGATCCGTGTCCTTCGTTCTTTGGCCACCATCCCAAGCTCCTCGCGGCATCTCTGGTCTCGATCTCCTCGTCGGAAAGGGCACCACATCATCGATTCTTTTTACGGGCTCCCGCTTCATCCGAAGCAACTCGGGCACGAAGTGTGCTAGCCGACGTGTCCAAGGTAATGTAGAGAATGTTTGTGATCACTTTGTCTCTTGCATCCATTAAATGGATGGAGATTAAAGGTGTTGCAATTGATGGAGATTATGAGCTAGAGAAGAAAGAGGAAGAAGAAGAAGTTTTTCTCTTTCTTTTCTTTTTGTGATGGAATCAAAAAAATGAGAGTAAGAATTAGAGAATACAAGAGCTCACCCACAACCTCATGGCTGCCCTTTCTCTTTCTTCCTCTAATATCAACCTACAAATCAATCTCAAATGTGACACATGCACAATAAAAGAGACCATGAGTCACTAGGTTGCATGTGCCATATTTAATGCATCAAATGATGAATTCTAGCTCATAATTTCCACCATCCAAACATTAATCCAAATGTTTGGTCCAACAAAAAAGATCCGGCAACATCTAAAGTAAACTTGTGACGGATCACAAGGATACCCCTCGCCTGTATATACATACCTACATCCGCATTCCGACTGAATGCGAATGCGATGAGACTAAAGTAATCCAAAAAAATCTAATACTAGGATCCGGCTTAAACCAAAGCCCACTAGTATGATCCGCCCGATCATGATCCGTGCACTACTGCACGTATATGATCGGACCCTGCCATATATCATACGGCCTCTACATCGTTTCGCCCGAAACTTGAGAAACTGTCTGTGGGGGACTCTAAAGACTCGTCAATACTTTGGCTGTGGATCTAACCACTAGCTCGTCAGTGGTACTAACTGTACGTAACGGGCTACCAGGTATTGACCAAATGGGAGGTCGATGAGCAAACTCATCCTGACACCCTACTGAGCCTGTCAGTGACAATATCCGTACAGTCTGGTCCGTTTGTCTATGAGCATCGCATGTCGGGCCTAGGGGGTTGGTAAAAGTCAGACCCCCAAAAGCGGTACAAGTCGTGTCGGAGTGTAGCCCAGAACACCCTGATATACTACTGGAGTACCTACCAGTAAATCTCCTGCCTTGGCCAAGGACTTCGTGTAATGGCTCTCCTAGACACAGCGCGATCTCACCCCCAATACCGGGAGAGATGAAACCCCTGCCGTTCCGCTCACTGCCTCCATGTGGCTCGGGACTGTACCCAACTAAAACTTGTTTGCACGAATCCATTGATCCGTGGTAGGGTAGTAATCAAAGCACAGTGGGAACTCACACGAGACAAATGACGATCTCAGGTCGATGAGCTAACCTGTACACATGTCACCAGGGAACTGCTATCTGACGTCAGGTATAATACCAACTAGCATGTTCCCGGCGAGTCCTGTCCCGTGTACTCATAACCCAATGAGCACCTGTATACATCTTAGGTGAACCAACTGACACCAATGGCTTGTGAGACCGGCCACCGCCCCTCGTCGGGGTCTCGACTGTATACACTCGTCTACTAATGGAGTATCGATGCCCAGTCTCGAAACTCCCACGACTATGGACCATATTAAGGATGTGCTTATAGACCCCAACTCCCACGTATATGATCGCCAACATACTGCTGGCCGTCAAGCAAGAATCCTAAGGGCTCTATCAACGTGCAATAGTGACCTGTAATATCACCTAAAGCAGTACACGATGATAAAGATAAACCATGGTAGCATACTATTCTCTATCAACGTGTAATAGTGAACTACAATGTCACCTAAAGCATGTACACGATGATAAAGACAATCCAGATAGTATTCAAACCTCTCGAGTAAGACTGTCCTACCGGTATAGGTCCTCCCTCAATCATTGCAATCACGTGCATGTGATCCAATAATTGACTCTGAGGGCACTATATCCAACAATCTCCCACTTGCACTCAAGGCTAATTATTGCGAAGTCGCATACTCACAGCCCGTGTGATACCGAACACCCAACTCCTCTACTGATCCGTCTCACAAAGCCCGTTTGTGAAACTATTGCGTTCGAGGAATAGCCTCAGTGAGTGGATCCGCCCTGATGTTTCTTTCTATGTCTCTCTTTATCTCATGTTCGCGGAGAAAGCCATCTCCCGAAATGAGTAATACCTGTCTTAGAATATGTCTGGATATCTGATGGGACCTAGTTCATAAATGAACTCCAAATCCAAAACTTCTTAGACTGTATCGTCAACTGAACTTAATCAGTATCCTGCGCCATGCCTCCCTCAGTATCCGCTTGGACCTCCTGTCCAAACAACTTCCCCTCGTCAAAGGGAAAACTATAACTCTGACAGTCACTATGTCATTCAGGTCACCTTGGAAGCCTGGAATGATAACCGTCTCCCGAATGAGGCTGCCGTTATCAAATCCCTAGAACATCCACTTATGTTCTAAAACTGCTTCCGATCGTTTCTCCAGGATTAGATTAATATCAATTTATTGCAGCTCATGCAAAAACAACATCTGGTGTGGTACTTGACATCTCATGGTCAACTCAATTGCCTAAGTAAGTGATCTGCCAATCATGCACATCCCACTCCCCTTTAGTTTGTAAGACACATTTAGAAAGGGTGACTCCATCACCTGCAGGTATACCACCGTGCCAGGAGTCGTCCATTCTAAAACACCTTTAGAATGCTGTCTTAGTACCCAAATTAGGAAACTATCCAAATCTAGATATCTAACAATAGATCTAGTAACCAGAATGTCTGATATTATATCTATATCCTATGTGGAGAAACCACTGTGTGACAACCAAAGTATAACCGATCGTAGTATAGGAATATCACTTCCTACTCTGTGTATGTCATCCAAATATCAGGACATCACACCCTACTACCTTCTTAGCAGATCCATCCCCTATTTTGATGAAGTCAAATCTATGACTGACACATCAGAAATAGATGATCTATCTCCGCTATATTTACTTTAGTCCATAAATAGACATAAGCTACTTGCCCACTATGCTTCCGCTGCTCCAACTGACTACGACAACCCTCTGGCAGAGTCATATACACATACACTTCTAAAGCTAGTTTAGAACGACGCTATACTCATCCTCCTGCCGGGTCTTACAGTCTGGAACAACAGCAATGGCAAGTCTGGGTAAACAAAAACCTCCCTGACACCGTCCTTGAGGCTACCGGAGTACCTCTCGGGTGCCTGAGGTTACCCACCATATCTGCGGAGTGGCCAATGGAATGTCAAAACTGATTGAATCTTTAGGTTCTCATCAAACTTCCAGTAATCGTTTGTGGTTCATGAATCACTTCCAGTTCTACCATACTCCCACTACTGTTTTCTGAAAAAATCCATTTTACTAAAACTGTGGCGAGTCAAGAACAATATCACTATTGATCTTCCAGATGGTAGAAAATCAACCCTCGTCATAGCCTGGGTCAACCCACAAACTGCCATTACAGAAACGTGCCTTGAGTTATCCAGAGTCTGGTTTTAAGCATAAGCCGGACAACTCCCCGTACCTTAACATCGTTAAGATATGAACTATTCTATATCCAATATAGAAACAGAGACACTGATTTAATTGGAACCAGATTCAAATTATGCAGCTGTCTCCAGTGCATGTCAACCAAATGGAAAGAGGCCGATCAGCGTTACTCAACTTAGGAATGCATCCAGATATAAGTAACCTGAAAGAGAAACAAGTTTCTCAAAGCCATTACTATCAACTGAATACCATACACAAGTATCTACATTTTCGATCATCTTGAAGAATCCCGATACTTGCAATTCCTGATTCTCTACTTCACTCTTATACCTATAACTTCTCAAAACTTAGACCTTGCATTTCTACGAAACACATGTCTAAGAACTAGAGAAGTCACAAGTAAACAGAATATAGTATAAGTACCAACCCCTCTGTCCTAATGGACACTGGACAACTTACAATACTTTGTATATGTCTCCTGAGTCTAATAACTCATTCCCTGTGTGTCGTAGGTTGAAAACTGTACTTATGGTTAAGAAGAATTACGCCGCTGTTTAATGCTCCTTACCTAACCATCCACTGATATAGGTAAATGTCATAGAAATAATTTCAAAAAGTTATATCTCACTCTATAAAAATAAACGTACAGATATATCAATTTGAAATTGGTGCATAACAACGGATATTCAAAACCAAATATTTGTCGTCCGGCAAGCAACCCAGGAGATTTCCTCAAATATCACCAATTACAACGAATCCCGATATAATGAGGATGATCACCCAATTCCCAATAACTTACTCTCACTCATCATCTGTAAAACCATACAGATGTGAGAATCAAACCTGGTAAATACATACCCTGGAGCAAGGGCTAATTTGGGAAATCAGTTTTCTTTTAACAATACACAGTGAAACTGAAACATATAAATGTTTCGAAGGGGTATCCGGGTATTCCTAGTAATGCCTCTTCCATTATCAGATTCACAACTGTAACCGTATATTTCTTTGCCATCTTTCCAAATCCCTTTATATGTCTTTAGTCATTACCTTCTGCACACCACCTTTAGGCCAAATGGTTTTCTTCCTTCCCTACCGTTCGGCACCAGCCTATGGTTTAGAAGAAGACTATCCAATAAGCGTAATAGGTGTACTGTCCTAATCCTAGGAGCTCTCGCAACGCGAGAGAAGGTAAAGATAAAAGACAACTGAATAAAACCTTATTCCTATTTCTCCTGAACCAGAATCCATCCCCGAAATGGAACAAGTTCCTTTCGAGTTCGTATATAACCATACAATGGAGTATCCAAATAACTGTGGATCTTCGTAGTGATACGGAGTGTCCCGGAGAAATACAAAGGTGAAGTAGGAGTGGCGATGAAATACTTGGTTTGGTCGTGAATAGCAGTCGCAATTTACTTTGCCCTCTTACTAATCCCTTTATTTGTCTTTACTTAATACCTTCTGTACACCTTTTAGGCTAAATGGTTTTCTTCATTCCCTACCGTTCGGCATCGGCCTATGGTTTGGAAGAAGACTATCCAATAAGCGTAATAGGTGTACCATCCTAATCCAAGGAACACTCGCAACCTGAGAGAAGGTAAAAGGAAAAGACAACTGAATAGTCTTATTCGTTTTCTCCAGAACCGGAAACCATCCTCGAATAAGTTCCTTCGAGTTCGTATATAACCATATGATGGTTTTATCCAATGGAAGTGGATGTTCGTAGTAATACGGGGTGTTCTGGAGAAAAGGGTAAAATTAGGAGTGGCAATGAGGTATGCAACTCAGACAATCCAAAAGCCAGTGTTTTAAGAAGGTTCGGTTAACTTGGTCACTGAGTCATAGTCAAGGGTCGGGCCATGGTCGCTGCCAAAGAGAGAGAGAGAGAAAAGAAACACTCAACGTGCACTCTAACCTAGATCAGAATGGTTATCAATTTATCTGATCAGGAAACCTCCCACAGTAATCTCAAATTCTCCTCCAAACCTGAAAGAAGAATCGGTCGGGATCACCCGAGGAGTAAACCAACTCATCAGTAGGAATCGGGATCCAACTATCATCGCATGATAACTTGATGGAATCCACTCAAGTCACCACACTCCAGAAGGTATGCGCATGTCTGGCAAGTTTCAGTTTCTTTAGAAACTCCCGATGTGTGTTTTTACCCCTAGGACCCAAGTGACCTTGACACAGTCAACAAATCAAAGAGTCCTAGTCAAGTTCAACCCGTCATTATCCTAGATTGCATTAAACCCACCCTTACGAGCCCTTGACACAGTCAACAAGGCCGCACGACTGTCCTAACCAATCCCATTAATATGCCACAGACAAACACTACTTAGCTATCGCACACTACGCCTTGACACAGTCAACAAACGCAGCACGAATACTAAGTAATACTTGTAAGAAATGACGGAGGGCTACGTCTAGTTTTTGGCGAAAAACTTTTAACGTAATGAACTTGATATCGTTGAAGGAACTGCATAACTTTTTATAAAAATATAGTGGCGAAAACCTTTGCTAAAGAGGTCACTCCCGGTGAAGGGATCTCGGCTCTTTCCCCGTAGAATGAGGTGCAGGATATTCCAACTGAATACCACGATGCAAAGCAAAAGGGCAATCGGCTATAGTGAAGTTATTACCCTGACGCAAACTTCTGTCCAAGGGGTCACTACCGGTGAAGGGATCTCAGCCCTTGCCTCGTCGACTGAGGTGTTGGATATTCATAACCGAATACCACTGTGCAAAACAAAAGAGAATGTCCTTGCAATAACAGCTTTTTGAAAAATGTTCCAACAACATCAGAATAGGTTTGTTTAGCTTGCATTGATCCGAATCAATGCAGTCCCATCAAGTAATCACACCAAAAAAGAACGAAAATATGATGTACGTATATGCCATCCGCATTCGCCACTGGGTCCCGTCATCACCCATTAGGTTACTTAACTAACGACAGAGCGGGGACTGGACTAGCACGGGTGTAAAACATATACAACATCTACTAGTATCAATATATAATAATCGCTCCAGGCGTGAAAAAAAATGCAACATCACAGAGAGTAATAAGCATCACAGAACAATACAGATAATCTGGGATCCCCTGGTTTCATAGAGCCGCTACTGAAACCCGACGTTCCCCTGGTCGTGTGGATAGCCTGTGCAATGAAATCCTAGACCCCTACGGGCGCGGCAAGTTACCCGCCAAAACCTGAAGCGAGGCAACCCCCTTCAACAAAGTGAATGGACCACCCAGCACTTCACGGAATCCGGTAACTTGAGCACCCCTCCTTGGGTCAACCTATACCCCCTACGAGTGCGGCGAATAGCCCGCTAATTCTAGAGTGAAGCCCCCTCCATCTCAAAGCCATGAGAAGCTGGCCCGTTGCCCTCTAGAACCCGGCTATCCGTGAACCCCACCGCGGGGTAATCCTAGTACAGAAAGTAAAATATATACAACGGGTACATCGACCTCAGCCCGGTCGTGTCCCAAAAGAATAATATACAAACAGGCAGTGACGGCAGTCCACATGTCGGACGCTCGCCCCGCAATATCAAATGTACAAATACAACCAAACTGTACTACCATTGCATCCAGGCTATCCACTATGACAAATCCGCAACATCACAGCACAACACAGAACATCAACGTGAATGTCACGTTCGCAAATCCGTCTAAAAGGGCTATAGCAATTAGACAGGATTTACCGCTCGAATGACAATCACGGTCGTAGATATAATGTAAATACTGTGAACTAACATTTTTAAAATTTTCGATTGACAAAATTTCCTGAAGTGGGCCCCAAGAACAATTCCAGCACTCAAAATAATCTGAGCCCAAACAAAATATTCCAGAAACCCCAATTCCAAGTCAGAGAGCACTGTAGAAATTTTGGTGCAAAGAAGGCACAGAATAGCGGCGGAACCGCGGCCAAAGCAAGGGTAAGGCCGCGGTTCTGCGGCGTCACTGTAGCTTCGTGCTACCAAATTTTCTCAGAATTCTTAAAAAACCCTGCCTGTTTTTCTGCAGCACACTAAATAATTTTTTACCACAGGAAAAATTCGACAGAAACTGCAGAATTTGCAAATGCTGTTTCAGAAAATTCGTTCGATCGAAGTTCTAAACACGTTAGAGAAAGCTAGTAAAGGCTAATGGCGTAGCTATGATACCATGTAAGACTACGGTAGCGCCCCGGCCGTCTTTCCGAGGCCAAAATGCGGAAACGAAAACTTTTTCAAAACTAGACACCGGCGCTATCGCATGCTTAAAACCCGGATCAAACCATTAAACAATAAACTAGCAACATAGAGAGAGGGTTGGAAAGCTATACCGATCGATCCGTGTCCTTCGGTCTTTGGCCACCATCCCAAGCTCCTCACGGCATCTCCGGTCTCGATCTCCTCGTCGGAAAGGGCACCACATCATCGATTCTTTTTACGGGCTCCCGCTTCATCCGAAGCTACTCGGGCATGAAGTGTGCTAGCCGACGTGTCCAAGGTGATGTAGAGAATGTTTGTGATCACTTTGTCTCTTGCATCCATGAGATGGATGGAGATTAAAGGTGTTGCCATTGATGGAGATTATGAGCTAGAGAAGAAAGAGGAAGAAGAAGATGTTTTTCTCTTTCTTTTCTTTTTGTGATGGAATCAAAAAAAATGAGAGTAAGAATTAGAGAATACAAGAGCTCACCCACAACCTCATGGCTGCCCTTTCTCTTTCTTCCTCTCATATCAACCTACAAATGAATCTCAAATGTGACACATGCACAATAAAAGAGACCATGAGTCACTAGGTTGCATGTGCCACATTTAATGCATCAAATGATGAATTCTAGCTCATAATTTCCACCATCCAAACATTAATCCAAATGTTTGGTCCAACAAAAAAGATTCGGCAACATCTAAAGTAAACCCGTGACGGATCACAAGAATACCCTCACCTGTATATAGATACCTGCATCCGCATTCCGATTGAATGCGAATGCGATGAGACTAAAGTAATCCAACAAATCTAATACTAGGATCCGGCTTAAACCAAAGCCCACTAGTATGATCCGCCCGATCATGATCCGTGCACTACTGCACGTATATGATCGGACCCTGCCATATATCATACGGCCTCTACATCGTTTTGCCCGAAACTTGAGAAACTGTCTGTGGGGGACTCTAAAGACTCGTCAATACTTTGGCTGTGGATCTAACCACTAGCTCGTCAGTGGTACTAGCTGTACGTAACGGGATACCAGGTATTGACCAAAAGGGAGGTTGATGAGCGAACTCATCCTGACACCCTACTGAGCCTGTCAGTGACAATATCCGTACAGTCCGGTCCGTTCGTCTATGAGCATCGCATGTCGGGCCTAGGGGTTGGTAAAAGTCAGACCCCTAAAAGCGGTACAAGTCATGTCGGAGTGTTTCCCAGAACACTCTGAGATACTACTGGAGTACCTACCAGTAAATCTCCTGCCTTGGCCAAGAACTTCGTGTAATGGCTCTCCTAGACACAGCGCGATCTCACCCCTAATACCAGGAGAGATGAAACCCATGCCGATCCGCTCACTGCCTCCATGTGGCTCGGGACTGTACCCAACTAAAACCTGTTGGCACGACTCCTTTGAGCCGTGGTAGGGTAGTAATCAAAGCACAGTGGGAACTCACACGAGACAAATGATGATCTCAGGTCGATGAGCTAACCTGTACACATGTCACCAGGGAACTGCTATCTGACGTCAGGTATAATACCAACTAGCATGTTCCCGACGAGTCATGTCCGGTGTACTCATAACCCAATGAGCACCTGTATACATCTTAGGTGAACCAACTGACACCAATGGCTTGTGAGATCGGCCACCGCCCCTCGTCGAGGTCTCGACTGTATACACTGGTCTACTAATGGAGTATCGATGCCTAGTCTCGAAACTCCCACGACTAGGGACCACTTTAAGGATGTGCTTATAGATCCCAGCTCCCACGTATATGATCGCCATCATACTGCTGGCCGTCAAGCAAGAATCCTAAGGGTTTTATCAACATGCAATAGTGACCTGTAATGTCACCTAAAGCAGTACACGATGATAAAGATAAACCATGGTAGCATACTATTCTCTATCAACGTGTAATAGTTGTAGGGTTCCTAGGTACTCTTGTGAAGGTTCATAAGGCATCAAACATACCCGAATAAAAATTTAGACGTGCCGAACAACCCAAAGCCGGGATCTTTGCTAGATTATTAGGGTTTAACATGCAAGTAAACATCTTTACTACTAAGTGTGAGGGATTACAACCTTTGTAGTCCGCTCCTTCGCTTCACAAGCTCCGAGTAGAAGTCCCTTCGCCGCGATCCACGATCTCCCAGACTCAAGAGAGGCTCCACGACTCGAACGATCCATGATAGCTTGTCGTATTCCTTTTCTCCGATGATCTACGTCGAAGTTGCAATAGCTCAAGCTCTCTCACTCTAATGAGGTGAACACCCTGATCTAATGGGCTAGATTAGATGAGGATGATGGAGTAGTATTTATGCTTTCTTTTTATATCATAATCTCACATGAAATCATCACAAAAGGAATTTCTAGTAAGCTTTCTCAAAGCTAAAGAGAGAAGAAGATGATGAATAATGATATATTTCTTTTGTGATGAATAATGAAATGAGTATATCAATAATAATGCAACCATGGTTAATGATGACAAGGATAACCCTTGTAGAGAGTTAACTAAGGCTAGGGTTTGGTTGGGTTAAGAAATGAGTCATAAGAAAATATCTATCATAATATCTTCTTCATGACAAAAGAAGAACTTCTAGAAGGTGCAAGAAGAAACTAACCCAATTAAACCCTAACCTTGTTTAATCACCACTAAACATGTTTCATTATTAATCATATCATGTTACTATAATATATATCACATATATATTATACATTTGTAACAAAAGAAATAATACCTTTAATATATATCGCATATATATCAATGTATTATCCAGTGAGAAAATGAAATAATAAAGCGAGCCAATATTAGATAATGTAATACAATATATCATATATATTATTATACACTAAATCATCGAATCAACACTTGATCCGACAATCCGGCTATATCGAATATAACCGACTAATATATCATGTACCGATTCATCGAATCAACACTTGATTAGATGACCCGGTTCATATCTAAATATCGCGACAATATAATACGGTATCTCATATCGCATTATCCTCGGTCCTGCACATATCACATATGTGCCTCTACTCCGTTTTGCCTGAGCCATGAAACCTCTGTGTAGGACTCTAAAGAATTGTCAATACGCCGGCAGCAGGTGATGATCATATCAAACACCCACAAGCTGCAAGCGGTCAGCTAAACGTAACAGCCATCCAGGTATTGAGCGATCAAAAGATCAACAAGCTAGCCTGTACGTTCTCCTGTGAATCCAATCAGTAATACTCCCGCACAGTCCGATCTCTTCGTCTGATATGTCGCATATCAAGTCTAGGGTGGTATACGTCAGACCCCAGTAACCGATAAGTCGTGTCGATGTGTGGCTCATAACAGGTCGAGAAACTACTAGTAACACTTACCAGTAAATCTCTATATCAGCCCTGGCCAGGGACTTCCAGTTATAGCCAATCGAACACAGCACAACATCAACTCCCTATACCGGGAGAGACGAATCCCCTCCTATCGCTCATTGCCTCCATGTGATTCGGGGCTGTACCCAAAAGCCACCGTTTTGCACGCCCTCTTGGACGTGGTAAGGTGGAAATCAAAGCACAGTGGGAATCACACAAGACTCTATGACGATCTCGGGTCTACAGACTACCCTGTACCAGTGTCACCGGAGAACTGCCATCTGACGTATGGTATATCACCATCAGGGAGTTCTCGACGAGTCCGACCAGTGTACCCAGTCTCCACTGAGCACCCGTACACCATCTCTGATGTCAAACACCGATGGATATGGGATCATCCATCGCCCATCATATGGGTCAAGATGCGTATACGCTAGTCTACTCTGGTGTATCGATGCCCTGTCTCAATATACCCTCGACTAGGAACGGTTATAGGATGTACTCATCGACTACTATGGCCCCACTAGTATGATCTCATCATAGTCCCAGTAGTCGAGTACAGATCCTAAGGGCTTTATCAACATGTGAGAGAGAAACAGTAAACCAATACAAGTCAACATGTTAAGATAAAGTGAAACCAAATAGCATACTATCATGACGAGCAAGAAAGTCCTCTCTATATATATCCAAGCATCCATTATAATTTACATCATATGTACAACAATGGCCTCTAAGGCATATACATAACTAACAATCTCCCACTTGCACTAAGGCCAGCTGCTGTAGTATCTCATACCTAGCATCCTGAATAATCTCTCAAACTGTATCTGGGGAATGGCCTTCGTGAATGGATCCGCAGTGTTGTCCTTCGTATCTACTCTCCTGACCTCGATCTCCCGGCGATCAACTATCTCCCTGATCAGGTGATACTGCCTCAGAATATGTCTGGACTTTTGATGGGACCTGGGTTCTTTGGCCAACGCCACAGCTCCATTGTTATCGCAATACAGAGGTATTGGATATTTAATGGATGGAACCACACCAAGTTCACTAATGAACTTCTTGATCCAGACAGCCTATTTGGCAGCATCGTTGGCAGCGATGTATTCAGCCTCCATCGTCGAGTCTGCAACGGTATCATGTTTGGAACTCTTCCAACATACCGCCCCTCCATTGAGGGTAAAGACAAATCCCGAGTGCGACATAGAGTCGTCCTTATCACTTTGGAAGCTGGAATCGGTAAAGGACTCCACCTGGAGTTCTCCGTTACCATACACCAAGAACATCTCCTTAGTCATTTGTAAGTACTTGAGAATGCTCTTTACAGCTGTCCAGTGACTCTCTCCAGGATCTGCTTGATACCGACTCACTACACTTAGTGAGTATGCTACATCGGGTCTGGTACATAGCACCGCATACATGATAGAGCCTACTGCCGAAGCATAGGGTATCCCTTGCATGCGAGCTCTCTCCAAATCAGTCTTGGGAGACATCTCTTTGGAGAGAGTGAGTCCAGAGATCGTGGGTTGGTTCCCACGCTTGGATTCTTCCATACTAAACCTCTTTAGTATGGTGTCAATGTACCTGGATTGGGACAATCCCAGTATCCGTTTAGATCTATCTCTATAGATCATGATTCCCAATATGCAGGAGGCATCACCTAGATCTTTCATTGAGAATCTTTGTGATAAGAAGAGCTTGACTGATAGCAGCATAGGAATATCATTTCCTATTAAGAGTATGTCATCCACGTACAATACGAGGAAGACAACCTTACTCTCCGCTACCTTCTTATAGATACAAGGTTCATCTATATTTTTGATGAAGTCAAACTCTTTGACTACAACATCAAAACAGATGTTCCAACTCCGCGATACTTGCTTTAACCCATAAATGGATTTAAGCAGCTTGCACACCTTTCCGCTGCTCCCACTATCTACGAAGCCGTCTGGCTGAGTCATGTACACGCACTCTTCTAAATCACCGTTTAGAAAGGCGGTCTTAACATCCATTTGCCAGATTTCGTAGTCATGGTATGCAGCAATGGAAAGTAAGATCCGGATGGACTTAAGCATAGCCACTGGAGAAAAAGTTTCGTCATAATCCACACCTGGTCGTTGACGAAAACCCTTTGCTACAAGTCTAGCTTTGAAAGTCTCAACTTTTCCATCTACACCAAATTTCCTTTTAAAGATCCACTTGCTCCCAATGGGTTTTACCCCTTCAGGAGCATTTTCCAAAGTCCATACTTTGTTGGTGTACATGGATTCCATCTCAGATCGCATTGCATCCAGCCATTTCACAGAGTCACCACTCGTGATGGCTTTCTCGAAACTAGTCGGGTCATCATCATCCATGATGCAATCCTCGCTTCCACCATCAATGAGAAAACCGTAGTATCTCTCAGGTGGACGAGAAACCCTACTAGATCGGCGGAGAGGCTGGGGTTCGTCGGGTACTACTGAATCTTCTGGTTCCAACAAATCATCAGTTGTAGTTTGTGGTGCTGGAACCTCTTCCAGCTCTACCTCTTTGCCACTAATTTCTTTTGCAAGAAATTCCCTTTCCAAAAAGGTGGAATGTTGAGCAACAAACACTTTTTGTTCCTCAGCGTGGTTGAAAAAATATCCTTGAGAATTCTTTGGATATCCCACAAAATTGCAAAGAACTGATCGTGCCTCGAGTTTGTCCGGATTTTGCCTTTTGACATAGGACGGACAACCCCATATCTTAACTCGTTTAAAATATGGTCTCTTCCCACTCCATATCTCATATGGTGTGGTAGGTACAGATTTAGACGGAACTAGATTCAATATGTATATGGTTGTCTCAAGCGCATACCCCCAGAAGGAAACAGGTAACTCAGCTTCGCTCATCATAGAGCGCACCTTATCTAATAGGGTGCGATTCCTCCGCTCCGATACACCGTTGTGCTGTGGTGTATAAGGAGGAGTAAGCTGAGAGAAAATCCCATTCTCTTTTAGATAATGTAGGAACTCATTGCTTAAGTATTCACCTCCTTGATCAGATCGAAGAATCTTAATACTTTTGCCCATTTGGTTCTCTACTTCATGCTTATATTCTCTGAATTTCTCAAAAGCTTCAGATTTGTGTTTTATCAGGAACACATGTCCGTATCTAGAGAGATCGTCAGTAAATGTAATGAAGTAGGGAGAACTGTTCCTGGCGTGTGTAGACATAGGACCGCATACATCACTATGTACCAGTCCTGAGAGTTCCGTAACTCTTTCTCCGTATCCACTAAAAGGAGTTTTGGTCATTTTTCCTTTGAGACATGAATGGCAAGTATCATAAGATGATAATTCGAACGTATTCGAATATCCATTCTTATGTAACTTAGCTAGCCGTGTCGCATTTATATGACCAAGTCTACAATGCCACAAGAAGGATTCGTTCATTTCTGAACTCTTCCTCTTGTGTGTGTTTTGTATATTGAGGACTGTATTTTGATTTAGAATGAATATGCCATTATGTAACGAGCATGATGCAATCAACTTTTGATCTAGGAATATGTTCATAACATTATCCTTTACTACAAAATTATATCCTTCTTTACTTAATAAAGAAACTGATATAATGTTGCACATCATGTTCGGTATATAATAGCACTCATTTAGAATCAGTGTATTACGATTTGGCAATACTAGGTGATATTCGCTAACTGCTTTGGCTGCAACATTTGCACCGTTCCCTACTTGAACGGAATGATCACCTTTTCCCAGTTCTCTACCTTTCCGTAGCCTATGTAACAATTTACATATATGGGATCCTGATCCGGTATCTAATACCCAGGACGTAGGGTGAACTGAGAAACAGTTCTCAATAACTAACACACCTGAAGAAGATGCATCAACATGCATGTTCTTTTGGGCGGCATGAGAATCCAAATTTTCTCCTGTTTCCTGTTCAGTCTTATAACTCTTATAAGAAAAAAACGGGTCCAACGTTCCCCTGCTCAGTATAATAAGCGAGTTCAGTCAATACATCCATATTATTATCTTGATTATGGCCTGACATGGTCGCTACCTGAAGAGAGAGAGAGAAGAAAACACTTTAGCGTATGCTCTTGCAAGATTAGATTGGTTATTATCTTATCTAATCAGGATGTCTCCCACTGTTTTTATCAAATCTTCCTTCAAACCCTAAAAGGTAAGATTAGCCGGGATTAATTACACGCTACAATTTCGTCAATCTTTCAGCCAGATCAATGTCGGTACTTGAGGGAGGTTCCCCGTGCTATCGCACGGACCTAATTAAAGTAAACCTCATTTTCCCAGAGGCGTAACCTCGTTAACACTTTTCTAGACACCTACTTGATCGGCTAATTGTCCTGTAAAAAACTCTCCCAGGAGTAACTCTTACTCGCAGTGGGTATCGGGATCCAACTATCTCATAGGAGGTATGCAATCTCATTGCAAATTTCAACACTTGAAATTCCCGATAATGCTTTTGCCCCTAGCGATCTATGACCTTGACTAAGTCAACAAACCATAAATCGCAAGTCAAGTTCAACCCGTACATTTCCCGATTGAATTAAACCCACCCGTACGACCCTTGACTCAGTCAACAAGGCCGTGCGAATACCCTAATCCAATCACATCTCATGTTTTAGCAGATAAACACTATTTAGCTACCGTACACTACGCCTTGACTAAGTCAACAAACATAGCACGAATACTAAATAATATCTATCTGAAATGACGGAGGGCTACGCAGGTTTTTCAGAAAACCTTGAGCGTAATGAACTTGATATCGTCGTAGAATCAAGTGAATTTTGAAAAGGAGTGTTTTTTAGGCTTTTCTAGTTCTGCTAAAGAGGTCACTCCCGGTGAAGAGATCTCGGCTCTTTCCCCATCGAATAAGGTGCAGGATATATCATATATACTGCTGTGCAAAGCAAGAACTATATAAGCTGTCAAAAACCAAACCGCGAGTTTGTAGCATCTGCCAGTTTCGCTAAAGAGGTCACTCCCGGTGAAGGGATCTCGGCTCTTTCCCCGTCGAATAAGGTGCAGGGCATATCATATATACCGCTATGCAAAGCAAAACTGTAGCTACCCTTTTTATAAAGTTTTGATTCTACAACATCTTTTAGGTTTCTTTTCCTTTTATTAATCTTATTAATAAAAATCCCATCAGCTTATGCTTCCTAAGCATCACAGAAGAAACGAAAGCAGTAATATTTATATATCAGCATATATATATTTAGTATAAGCATTCGTCTCAGGCAGTAATATGATCTCATCACAGAACATTACAAAAGAAGAACATATATGAAATATTGGATATACTAGGACGTCCGTGTTTTCAATACGAGCCTGTATAAAACACGGATTCCACGGTCGCGACGAATAGCCAAACCCACATCCCAAGACCCCTACGAGAGCGGCAAGTAACACTGCCAATTCTAGGGTTAGGAGACCCGGTCTCGACTCCTCGAGATGGCCTCCCACTGGACCCTAGAACCCGGTTACTTGTGCTCCCCTCCTTGGGTCTACCTAATGCGGAAAAGTAAATAATATACACTGGTGACATCAACCTCATCCCGGAAGTGCCCCAATAAAAGAATATTACATACAAATGAATTTTACATGAATGAAAATAAAAAGCCTTCATCTTACATAAAACCCCCCGGCTATTCAGAACACGACGATCCAATATAATATATCACAGCAACACATAATATCATATATCATCAACGTAAGTAAGTATGCATACACCGATCGTCGTCGATGTATAGCAACGAAGACCGGCAATAATACTACATACTACACTTACGGTCACAGAAAAGAAATTGTAAAACTACAACATTTGGAATCCACAATCACTTTAGACATCGTAAATCCGAAATATCATATATTTCGCATTTCATGCCTAACTATATGAATTCCACATATTGTATCACATTCCAGATAAATAGACAGTATTAAACTTTCCGAACAGATAATCAAATACCTAAAATTTCCTAAATAGCTCAACACTTGAGTGGAGTTCAAATAATCCCAGAAACTGTCACAGTACCGATGATCCAGCCGTAGAAGGGTCAAGCCAACGCCTCACATGTGGCACGCCGTACTGCCCCAAACCCTAAGGTTTAGAGGCAGTTCAAGACGGTCACATAATCGAGTTAGGGTTTGTGTTCTTCTAGAGGGTCCACCGCGTTACTTGCACAGTTTTCCGAAAGATTTAAACCCGATAAAAATTCAACACTTGAAAGTTTTTCGTGCCGGGAAAAAGTGAGTTAATGATATCCGCTCGAAAATTTTAACAGTTTCTAAATATCCGGAAAACATAACGAATTTAAATTTTCCGATCGAATCAACGATTACAAAATAAACCCCAGAACACTCAACATTTTGAGTCAGATTAAAAGTACACAGAAAATTACAAAATCACCTACGGATATAACCATGGGAAAACGAGTCAATGATTTGACTGTACGGCCGCGGATCCGCGGCAGGAGCAAGATATTGCCGCAGTTCCGCGGCGGAATGTACGGATCATTGACACGTGTTTCACAGTGATGCTTATATTTTCCTGCTGGTATTTTTAAGTATTTTTAATTCTGAAAAATTACAGTTTTGAAAAAAAATCCAGAGAGGGGTCTAAAATTGCGTTTCGGTGTTCGATCGGAGTTTTATCTTCGTATACACGTCGCCTAATGCTCTAGCTAGGCTCTGATACCAATGTAGGGTTCTTAGGCACTCTTGTGAAGGTTCATAAGGCATCAAACATGCCCGAATAAAAATTTAGACGTGCCGAACAACCCAAAGCCGGGATCTTTGCTAGATTATTAGGGTTTAACATGCAAGTAAACATCTTTACTAATAAGTGTGAGGGATTACAACCTTTGTAGTCCGATCCTTCGCTTCACAAGCTCCGAGTAGAAGTCCCTTCGCCGCGATCCACGATCTCCCGAACTCAAGAGAGGCTCCACGACTCGAACGATCCATGATAGCTTGTCGTATTCCTTTTCTCCGATGATCTACGTCGAAGTTGCAATAGCTCAAGCTCTCTCACTCTAATGAGGTGAACACCCTGATCTAATGGGATAGATTAGATGAGGATGATGGAGTAGTATTTATGATTTCTTTTTATATCATAATCTCACATGAAATCATCACAAAAGGAATTTCTAGTAAGCTTTCTCAAAGCTAAAGAGAGAAAAAGATGATGAATAATGATATATTTCTTTTGTGATGAATAATGAAATGAGTATATCAATAATAATGCAACCATGGTTAATGATGACAAGGATAACCCTTGTAGAGAGTTAACTGAGGCTAGGGTTTGGTTGGGTTAAGAAATGAGTCATAAGAAAATATCTATCATAATATCTTCTTCATGACAAAAGAAGAACTTCTAGAAGGTGCAAGAAGAAACTAACCCAATTAAACCCAAACCTTGTTTAATCACTACTAAACATATTTCATTATTAATCATATCATGTTACTATAATATATATCACATATATATTATATATTTGTAACAAAAGAAATAATACCTTTAATATATATCGTATATATATCAATGTATTATCCGGTGAGAAAATGAAATAATAAAGCGAGCCAATATTAGATAATGTAATACAATATATCATATATATATTATTATAGACTAAATTATCGAATCAACACTTGATCGGACAATCCGGCTATATCGAATATAACCGACTAATATATCATGTACCGATTCATCGAATCAACACTTGATTCGATGACCCGGTTCATATCTAAATATCGCGAGAATATAATACGGTATCTAATATCGCATTATCCTCGGTCCTGCACATATCACATATGTGCCTCTACTCCGTTTTGCCTGAGCCAAGAAACCTCTGTGTAGGACTCTACAGAATCGTCAATACGCCGGTAGCAGGTGATGATCATATCAAACACCCACAAGCTGCAAGCGGTCAGCTAAACGTAACAGCCACCCAGGTATTGAGCAATCAGAAGATCAACAAGCTAGCATGTACGTTCTCCTGTGAATCCAATCAGTAACATTCCCGTACAGTCCGGTCTCTTCGTCTGATATGTTGCATATCAAGTCTAGGGGTGGTATACGTCAGACCCCAGTAACCGATAAGTCATGTCGATGTGTGGCTAATAACAGGTCGAAAAACTACTAGTAACACTTACCAGTAAATCTCTATATCAGCCCTGGCCAGGGACTTCCAGTTATAGCCAATCGAACACAGCACAACATCAACTCCCTATACCGGGAGAGACGAATCCCCTCCTATCGCTCATTGCCTACATGTGATTCGGGACTGTACCCAAAAGCCACCGTTTTGCACGCCCTCTTGGACGTGGTAAGGTGGAAATCAAAGCACAGTGGGAATCACACAAGACTCTATGACGATCTCACGTCTACAGACTACCCTGTACTAGTGTCACCGGAGAACTGTCATCTGACGTGTGGTATATCACCATCTGGGAGTTCTCGGCGAGTCCGTCCAGTGTACCCAGTCTCCACTGAGCACCCGTACACCATCTCTGATGTCAAACACCGATGGATATGGGATCATCCATCGCCCATCATATGGGTCAAGATGCGTATACGCTAGTCTACTCTGGTGTATCGATGCCTGTCTCGATATACCCTCGACTAGGAACGGTTATAGGATGTACTCATCGACTACCATAGCCCTACTAGTATGATCTCATCATAGTCCCAGTAGTCGAGTACAGATCCTAAGGGCTTTATCAACATGTGAGAGAAAAATAGTAAACCAATACAAGTCAACATGTTAAGATAAAGTGAAACCAAATAGCATACTATCATGACGAGCAAGAAAGTCCTCGCTATATATATCCAAGCATCCATTATAATATACATCATATGTACAACAATGGCTTCTAGGGCATATACATAACTAACAATAGTGAACTACAATGTCACCTAAAGCATGTACACGATGATAAAGACAATCCAGATAGTATACAAACCTCTCGAGTAAGACTGTCCTACCGGTATAGGTCTTCCCTCAATCATTGCAATCACGTGCCTGTGATCCAATAATTGACTCTGAGGGCAATATATCCAACAGTAGGTTCGTCAATGAATACGGATCGTCCACAGAGAAAGTGTGATTTGATCGATCTTGTTTTAGTTGAGTTGGAAATTAAAAGATAAAAGAAAATGATTCAATATATGTGAAATTTAGTTTCAAGAATCAAGAGATAGATCAAAAATGAAGAAATACTAAAGTTCAAAAAGATGTCCAAATCGAATGAATTATCAAGATTTGTAAAGAGGCTTGTAGGAATTGATCCAATCGATAGTGATGATGAATACTTATGATTACAAATTCTTATCTATTGAAGATTTGTTGCTAGATCGATGACAATCAACGAGATTTAGGGATCTATTGAAGAAACTAGGGTTTCTCCATCATCATCCATTGTCCTTTCATTGATTAGCATTCAAATTCTAGCCTCTAGGAAATTCAATTATCGATCGTTGATCTCTAATTTGGAGCGAAAACATTCAATAAAGCATCTCGCTCAAAACTAGGTCATCGTTGATTCAATTTACTAAAGTTTACAAAACTCATAAGACTTAAGAATCGTTCAAGAATTTACTCATCATCATCTACCTATTTTCTCGATTCCTCCACAAGCGGAGTTTTCACTCAAACATCATGAAAAAGAAAACAATCAAGAATCAATAACTCTTCATAATGCTCAAATGTAAAGAAAAGTAAGATCAAGAATTTTCACCTTTTATTAATCAACGTTTCGTTACAATTCACTTAAAGATTACAAGATTTTGAGGAGAGAACTCAATCGTCGAAACTAGCTTCGCATCGTCTTCTTGAGTCGCGGATCGTCGTGGATCTCTTGCTCGGATGAAGATCGGCGTTGCTTCAAAAGCTCGTTGAAGGCTTGCTTGATTTGATACTCGATGAATCTTGATTTGGCTTTTTGAAATGGATTTGGGGCTAGGGTTTTGAGTTGCAAGTTGTGTCATTCAACTTGTGGAAATTTGGCTCAATATTCAACAACCTTTGTAATAAAGCCTTAAGTGCCTTTTTATAGTCTTTCCCTTTAGCTTCCCCTAAAAACTAGGTATAGCTTCCCTTGGATGCTTGGTTGTTATGAGAAGTTTCTAGATTAAGGTAGTTAGCTAGCTTGCAAGAGAAGACTTGCTGTTGGAGGGAAGCTTCTGGAGTATTGAAGCGTCTTGAAGAAGTTTGGCCGTTGAAAGGTGGTTTCTGAAAAAGGTTTCTGCCGCCGACGAGTTGACTCGGCCGCGGATCCACGGCGAATCGGCTTGACTCGGCCGCGGATCCATGGCCGTTTAGTGGAGTTGCTGCATTATTTCTCCTATATTGTTTCATGTTGTCTTCATGGTTATTTCCTGATGTATGGAATCTTATAATTCTTTCTAGTTTACTGCCAGATTTCAATTCTTGGACTTGATGCATTTTATCAGCACTTTTATGATTCCCGCTTTTAACCTGAAGAATTTCCTGCACACAATCTCGAGACAAGGGTTGATATATACAAATCAATGCAAGTAGTAATAAACACTTAATTTCCCTCTAGAATATCGATTATAACTATAACACAGGTTATTTGGTATTTTCCAGATGAATTCGTAATCTGTGTTATAATTACAATAAACACCTATATATGAATGATAAGAGTAGGGAAATTAACGTGTTGAGAATGCACTATTTTTGACTGATCAAATTCCCCCAAACTTAATTTTGGTCGTCTCGAGCAAACATCTTTTATTTTTATTCAAGGGAAGGAGAAAATATAAGAAAAAGAAGAACTAACTAGCACACTTTCGTAGGCAACACGGTTGCACTGAGCACGTGCAACAAGCCTTTAAACCTCTATGTGTCCCTAGTAGGAGGAGTATTGTCTCCTGAGGGTTTTCAGCGGATTGCACCCACAAAATCTAAATAATAAAAGGAAGACTGTGAAAGTTACATATAAAGATAAGAACTGTAAAAGAAAGACTTTGAAAATTAGAGTTTCCCACTAATACTAGTTTTTCAGTTGCTATGAGCCCTATCTTAATAGTCATGAAAAAATGTTAGAAATCGCATCATCCCTCAATAAAATATCGTCTTTATTCTTCATTCCTACCTTTCTTCCAAACATTGATCATATACCCCTACGTGTGTGTAAAGAACATACCTACACTCGGAGAATTCAATTCAAGCTATCATACTCTTGACCATCTACCTCAGTACTTTTTAATTGATGAATATTTAGATGAGATTGCTCACACATTTTTCATGCGACCGTTAATACTTCTTGAGGTACTAACCGACCAATTACTCAACATGCTTGCTTATAAGGTGTATTTAATATTTTTCTCGTCTTGCAACACCTAAGGCTTAGCAGTGACTCCCAAACCATTTGGTCTAAGGCACTAGGTGATGAAGCACCCTCGCTATATTTTTTTTATGCTGTCTTGGTGATAACAAAACTAGTGTTCATTTTTCTACACCATTTTATCTTTTATGCTTCATTTATTATTTCCTTCATACTTTGGCTTTTAGACAAGAGCATTTCAAGGTATCATCTACTATCCCGAGCTTCAAGACGTGCGTAAGTGCGTATAGTAGGGTATCAACATTCAAATGTTTGGCTTCCAGAATAGGAACTATTTTTCAGACTTATTTTTATCCTCAGATTAGTGACTTCTTTCATCTTACTAACCCTTGGGACAACGGCTCATAACTACTTATTACTAGTTTCGTTTAAGAAAACTTCTAACTTTCTTGGTTTTCTTAAACTTTTCCAATCTTTTGGATGTAATTTTTCACTATCTAATCTTTTATTATAAAATTAAATATTAAATATTTTTATTTTTAAAATTTTTATATGTTTTAAAAATTTTTTGCTTATGCAAAGTATGATGCAAAATGATGCGAAAATAAGCACAAACCTCCCCCAAACTTGTTTTCAACAGTGTCCTCACTGTTGTCATCTGTTAAAGCTCAGAAACCTGTAAACTTGGGAGGAAAAATTTGTTAAAGGGGACATGAAATATGATCTTGAAAATCTCCCCCAAACTTATTCTTTATTTATGTACACAATTTTATGTATTGGTTTTGTGTGTGTGTGTGTGTGTGTGTGTTATAAATTTTATGTACAAGTTGACTCACCTCCATTCTAAAAAAAATGTGACAAAATTACCAAGTCATGGAGGTGAGATGGAGGAAAATCAGTCTTTATAAAGGGCTCCTGTAAAAACAAGAGCTCCTCCGAGGGGTCAGTGGAAAAATACGGTCTTAGTTTATGTCCATTTACTTTAAAAATTATACCGTTTTCAACATTTTCTACCTCAACTGCCCCATGCGGGTATACATACCGCACAACAAAAGATCCTTTCCACCGAGATTTTAGCGTACCCGCATGAAGATGGAGTCGTGAAACATAAAGAAGGACTTGTTGACAAGGTGTAAAAGTTTTTCTCAAAATGTTTTTATCGTGAAATACCTTAGCTAGTTCTTTACAATTACAGCATTATCGTAAGCTTCATCGCGGAGTTCGCTTTGCTCGTTTAATTGCAGCTTCCGAAAGTTGCAGGCTTGATTTAATTCGAAGTTAAGTTCTCTAATGGCCCACATTGCTTTGTGCTCAATCTCGACCGGAATGTGACAAGCCTTACCAAACACTAGTCTGTAAGGAGACATACCTAGATCGGTTTTATATGCAGTTCGGAACGCCCAAAGAGCATCCGTCAATTTGGTTGACCAATCTTTTCGATTTTTAGAAACAGTTTTCTCCAAAATTTGTTTGATTTGTCTGTTTGAAATCTCAGCATGCCCGCTCGTTTGGGGATGATAGGGTGTAGAAAGTTTGTGGTTGATTGCATATTTCCGCATCAAAATCTCGAAAGAACGATTGCAGAAATGTGTCCCGTTATCGCTAATAATAGCGTGTGGGTGTCCAAATCGCGAAAAGATATTTTCTTTTAAGAACTTAATGGCAACCTTTTTGTCATTAGTGCGACAAGGAATAGCTTCAACCCACTTTGAAACGTAATCAACCGCAAGCAATATGTACAGATTCTCAAAGGAGTTGGGAAAGGGACCATAAAGTCTATACCCCAAACGTCAAAAATTTCAACCACTAAGATGGGTTGAAGTGTCATCTCATTTCTCCGAGAAATCCTACCCGTGTGTTGACACTGTGCACAGGTTTTGCAAAGATCAAATGAGTCTTTGAATAAAGTCGGCCAGTAAAAACCACATTGCAAGACCTTCTCCTCCGTTTTTCGAGAACCGAAGTGACCCCCACATGCCTGATCATGACAAAAAGATAGAACACTATTGAATTCATCATTAGGGACACATCTACGAATGATCTGGTCAGGACAATACTTAAACAGATATGGTTCATCCCAGTAAAAGTGTTTTACTTGGGATAGAAATCGATGTTTGTCCTGTTTCGACCATTCGCAAAGAATAAGTCCTGTAACAAGATAATTCACAATATCCCCGAACCAAGGTTCAGTGGATACTTTCAAGAGTTGTTCGTCTGGAAAAGAATCATTGATTGGCAGGGTCACAGGTGAAGAAGAAATGCGCGACAGATGGTCGGCTACAACGTTTTCACATCCTTTCTTATCTTTAATAACAAGATCAAATTCTTGTAATAAAAGGATCCAACGTATTGGCCTACCTTTAGCATCCTTCTTCTCCAAAAGATGTTTCAAGGCGGAGTGGTCAGTGTACACAACAATTGGTGAGCCAATCAAGTAAGGCCTGAATTTTTCTAATGCAAATACAACTGCCAAAAGTTCCTTTTCGGTAGTTGTATAATTAATTTGAGAATCATTCAGAGTCTTACTTGCATAATAGATCATGTGTGGCATCTTTTCAATGTGTTGTCCTAAGACTGCACCAACTGCAAAATCTGATGCATCATACATAAGCTCAAAAGGGTGGTTCCAATCTGGAGAAGATAGAACGGGGGATGTAATGAGAAAGTGTTTGAGTGAGTCAAATGCAGCCTCACAATCCGATTCAAAGTGAAAAGTTGTGTCCTTAGCCAAGAGAAGAGTTAAAGGTCTAGCAATTTTGCTAAAATCCTTAATGAATCTCCTATAAAAGCCTGCATGGACAAGAAAGGATCGTATATCTTTGACGTATTTGGGATGAGGAAGGTTTTAAATGACATCTATTTTAGCTCTGTCAACCTCAATGCCTTTTCGTGAAATAACATGTCCAAGCACAATTCCCTCTTGGACCATGAAATGGCATTTTTCCCAATTCAATGTTAAGTTCTTCTCTTTACAACGAGTAAGAACTGCGTCAAGATGTGATAGGCAGTCAGCAAAAAAATCTCCGAATATCGAGAAATCGTCCATGAAAATCTCCAGAAAATTCTCGACCATGTCCGAGAATATCCCCATCATACACCGTTGAAATGTAGCGGGAGCATTGCATAACCCAAAGGGCATGCGTCTATAAGAAAAAGTACCAAAAGGACAAGTAAATGTGGTTTTGTCTTTATCCTTTTCGGCAATAGGGACCTGGTTATAGCCAGAATATCCGTCCATGAAACAATAATATTCCCGTCCAGCTAAGCGTTCTAGCATTTGGTCAATGAAAGGTAGAGGAAAGTGGTCTTTCCTCGTTGCGGCATTGAGTTTTCTATAATCAATACATACAAGCCACCCAGTTTGAGTGAGTGTCTGGATTAACTCATTTGCCTCATTTGTTATGACCGTGATGCCAGATTTCTTAGGGACGACATGAATTGGACTTACCCATTGGCTATCGGAGATTGGGTAAATGATACCACTGTCAAGACATTTGACGATCTCTTTCTTCACCGCATCCTTCATGACAGGGTTTAACCGTCTATGTGGTTCTCGGCTTGGCTTGGCTTCATCCATCAGATGTATATGATGTTCTACAATCAAGGGACTAATCCCTTTGATGTCAACCATAGTCCAACCAAACGCCTGCCTATTAGATCTCAATACCGTCAAAAGAGCATTCTCTTGCTCAAGGACTAGAGAAGCTGATATGATCACAGGTAAAGACTCATTCTCGCCTAAATATGCATATTTAAGGTGAGAAGGTAAAAGTTTAAGATCTAATGCGGGCAAAGAAACTATAGAAGGTGGGGTCATCGAATGATATTCGGATTCACAAAGAAGCTCGTAGCCTGCAGAAGATACAGACTCGGAAGGTGAAGAGTCAAGAGTGTCAGACTCAAGAATGGAAAGGGTGTCCTCACTAAGATGTGCAAGATCAAACATTGATGTGCTAGTGTCGTCGAGATTTTCAAAGCAAAGTTCATCAACTTCGCAACTTTCGGGAGCAATCTCGTGGACAGAACAGACATCAAGTATATGAGCAGAGGGTTCAGATGGCTGACTTCCAATTTTATAAATGTTCAGTTCAATTGTCATTTTTCCAAAAGATAGGTTCATTGAACCGTTTCGACAATTAATGACAGCATTGGAAGTGGTAAGGAATGGTCGACCCAAAATCACCGGAATTTGGTTCTGTGGGTTTGCTACAGGTTGTGTATCGAGAACAATAAAGTCCACAGGGAATATGAATTCCCCGACTTTTATCAACACATCCTCCAGTTCACCCCTAGGTTTGGTGATTGATCGATCTGCCATTTGGAGAGTGCAATGAGCTGGTCTCAACTCTCCAATTCCTAACTGCTCTTAAACAGAATATGGAAGCAGGTTAACACTTGCGCCCAGGTCAAGTAAAGCAGGGTTAATGTTTTTACCCCCAATAGAAATCGATATCGTAGGACATCCTGGGTCCTTATGTTTCTTTGGTAGCTGTGGGATTGTTAGTTGTATGTATGCCCTAGAGGCCAGTATTGTATAGATGATGTATATTATATTAGATGCTTGGACATATATAGAGAGGACTTTCTTGCTCGATATGATAGTATGTTATCTGGTTGCTCTTTACTTTAACATGTATACTTGTCTCTTTATACTGTCTTATAGTTACATGTTGGTAAAGCCTTAGGATGAGTACTTGACTACCTAGACTATGATGCGGATCATACTAGTGGGGACATGGTAGTCCACAAGTACATCCTTCAAGGTCCCTAGTCGTGGGTGTATCGAGACGGGGCATCGATATACCAGTGTAGACTAGCGTATACGCTTCTCGACCCATGAGATGGGCGATGGATGATCCCATATCCATTGGTGTTTGACATCAGAGATAGTATACGGGTGCTCAGTGGAGACTGGGTACACTGGACGGACTCGCCGAGAACTCCTAGATGGTATTATACCTCACGTCAGATGGCAGTTCTCTGGTGACACTTGTGCAGGTTAGTCTGTAGACTCGAGATCGTCATAGAGTCTTGTGTGATTCCCACTGTGCTTTGATTTCCACCTTACCACGTCCATGAAGGCGTGCAAAACGGTGGTTTTTGGGTACAGTCCCGAGTCACATGGAGGAAATGAGCGATAGGAGGGGTTTCGTCTCTCCCGGTATTGGGGATTGATGTTGCGCTGTGTTCGATTGGCCGTAACAGGGAAGTCCCTGGCCAGGGCAGATATAGAGATTTACTAGTAAGTGTTACCAGTAGTTTCTCGACCCGTTATGAGCCTCACATCGGCACGACTTATCGGTTATTGGGGTCTGACGTTTACCACCCCTAGACTTGATATGTGACATATCAGACGAGGAGACCGGACTGTACGGGAAGTGTTACCGGCAGGCTTTTACAGGAGTTGGAGCGGGCTTGCTTGCTGATCTTTTGATCGCTCAATACCCGAGTAGCTGTTACGTCCAGCTAGTACCGCTGACGGCTTGTGGGTGCGTGATGTGATCATCACCTACTACCGGCGTATTGACGAGTCTTTAGAGTCCTACATAGAGATTTTACTGGCTCAGGCAAAACGAAATAGGGGCGCATATGTGATATGTGCGGGACCGAGAATAATGCGTGTATGTGATACCGTATTCTATTCTCGCGACTTTTTGTATCGGTCGGTTATATATGATATAGTCGGGTTATCGAATCAAGTGTTGATTCGATAAGTCGATACATTGAATGTTAGTCGGCTATATGTGATATGACCGGATTATTAAGTCAAGTGTTGATTTAATAATTCATTGTATAATTGTATATTTGATATACTAGTTTACATTAACTAACAAATGTTCACTTAGGGTTTTTTCTCACATGTACACATCTTTACTATATATATGATATATATTAAAATGTGATATATATTTTTGTATCATGGTTGATGATACATCATCCATGGGTGTATGAGACTTACACTATGCTAATTTTTAGTTTGGGTTTTAATATTTAAAGTAATTACAAAATCAAGTGGAGGACTAGAAAATGCATGAAGCTTGTGGAAGCTTGTGGAAGCTTGTGGATGCATTGACTAATTCAACTTGAGTTTGTTTTTACTATGGATTTTTATTAACCCAACCATAACAATTAGCCTAGGGTTAAGTCTCTACAAGAGTTAGTATATGATACTCACTCACCATGGTTAGACTTCTCACTTGATCACTATCCTCATCTCTTTCATTTCTTCTTCTTCTTCATTGCTAAAAAGAAAAAGCTTGCTAGGGTTTGATCAAAAGTGAGATAGATTGTGAGAAACCAAATTCTAAAGAGAACCCACTTCCTATTTCTCCATCCTCTACTAGACTAGCACTTTAGTATAGGGTGTTTGCTTCACTAATCCTCAAATTAGTGAAGTAGTAGCTTGAGTCGGAATTCCCTCGACGTAGATCATCTTCGGCCTCGGAGACTTCAAGCAAGGTCGCATTTTTCGCCTCGTGAAGCCATGCAAGAGCCCGAGAGAACCACGATTGCAGCGAAGGTACTTCAACAAGGAGCTAAAGAAGTGAAGGACCGATCTACAAAGGTTGTATATCGCATTCACTTAGTTGTAAACCTAGTTTACATACATATAAAACCCTAATTTTCTAGCAACGATCTTGCTTAGGGATATTCGGCACGGCTAAAATTTTAAACGGGCAAGTTTGATGCTTCCTTAAATCTTATTAGAGTGCCTAGTAACCCTACAGTGGTATCAGAGCCTAGCTAGAACATTAGGCGATTGTTAACAAAGTTAAAACCCCGATCGAACCCGAAAACGTCAAATTATACCCCTTCTGGTCATTTTTTAAAAACTGGGTTTTTTCAAAATTAAAAATACCTAAAAAATTTAGCAGGGTTTTATAAGAATTGTGGTGAAATATGATTGCATGCACCATACATTCCACCACGGAACCGCGGCCGTACCCTGCTTGGGCCGCGGTTCCGGGGCCGTACAGAGGAGACATGCCAGAATTTTTCCACGGTAATACTGTTATCTGTTATTTATATTTTCTGGGTATTTTTAAAATTAACTCAAGTGTTGAGTATTTTGGGGTTTATTTTGTAATCGTCGATTCGATCGGAGAATTTGATTTTGTTTTCGTATTCTAGATAATTTAGAAAGTACTAAAATGTTCGAACGGATATCATTAACTCAATTTTTCCCGACACGAAAAACATTCAAGTGTTGAATTTTTCTCGTTTAAATCTTTCGGAAATGCGTGCAAGTGATGCGATGGACCCTCTAGAAGACAACAAACCTTAACTCGATTATGTGACCGTCTTGAACTACCTTTTGAACCTTAGGGTTTGGGGCAGTACGGCGTGCCACATGTGAGGCGTTGGTGATTGGTAGAGTTTTTGCGTGCTTAGTTAATTACCGCAATCAAGACGGTTTCGCTTATAGCTAGTCGGTTGAGTACGGGTCGTCCGCAGGGAGATGGGAATCTTTTTCTATGTGCTTTAACGAGTTAAGTCCAAATGTCCAGGTTTGTTTTGAGATTAACTATGTGCTAAAATGTTATATAAAGAGAGCTTGTTAG
This sequence comes from Agapanthus africanus, assembly GCA_030015575.1. Lineage (NCBI taxonomy): Eukaryota > Viridiplantae > Streptophyta > Magnoliopsida > Asparagales > Amaryllidaceae > Agapanthus > Agapanthus africanus. The sequence goes on from JASDDO010000024.1 coordinate 722,882,120, forward strand.
GGTTAGGATTAGGTTAGTTTGAGTTAGGAGTCGCTCATTTCTTTCGTTGCCACTCTTAATATCGGTGTTACGGTAATCGGCAACAACGGGGATTAGCACGACTAGAAAGGAACTTGCGAGTATAAGCTAGGCTTTCCAACGCATAAGTTCTTCCTTTTGGTGCTTGTCCGTCCGTTCTTGGCTCTTAGCCTTAACCTCCAGTTAATTCAACCACAACCGGTCTCACTAAGGAATCACCGCTATCATGTAGGATAGGGTGCCGTAGGGAGCGGATTGTGGTTCAATTAACGGGAGTCCGAATCAAGATGTTGGGCAAGAAAAGAGTGAGAGAGATTTCCTTCTCTCAAACTTTCCTTATCCTACCCTAACAAGTATGAAAACTACTCACCCATTATAAGAAAAGGAAAATAAAACAAAAGGAGGAAGATAGAAAAAAAGAGGTTAGAAGATTACCACTAGCTATTTGAGACCTCACTTTGGCAAGGATCAAGCTTAAGCATCATTGTTGTTTAAGGATAAAGAAAAAGAGAACAAGAAAGAAACAAACAACAAATAACAACAACTAGATTAGCAAATGAAAAATACAAGCAATTATAATTAACAATTACAACAAGATAAGCATGGTAACAACAAGAACTCCTTTATTCATTCTTCACTCACAAAAGCTCACTACAAGATTTTAATGGAGAAGAGATTAGAAGAGGAAGAAGAACAACAACATATATCCTAAAATCTAAATACAAGAATAAGCACCCTTGGCTTTGGCAAGTTCTGGACTATTTATAGGCAGGGAAATGGAAACCTAGGGCAACAAACTGCCTCCATATAGAATGACCAAAATACCCTTGAAACATCGTCCACTGAGGAGCCCGTACGGCCGCGGTTCCGCGGCCTAAGCATGCTTATGCCGCGGAACCGCGGCCCTTTAATGGAGTTAGGCCATGAACTTTGGTGGTTTTCCCTTCATTTTAGTACTCTTCAGTGTGGTATATGTTGTTTCTCAAAATCTCTTCACAATATTTCCAGAATTTCAGCAGAACAAAAGGTGATGTAATGTGGATCTTTTGTCATGATTTTTCTTAAGCTCCGCGTAGATATGTTGGATCTTGTGTTGCCATTGAGCTTTGTGCATGAAAATGACATTGATTTGCCATTTTGTCCCTTAAACTGGTGTGCGGCAAAATACGGATAGAGAGCGGAGACCCGTGTTTTATCTGTGGTTGGCAGTAATCCGGATTTTGTCGTGCTTTTCCATGAATTTCACTGTTTAGAGCTGAGAACCTGTATCCTGCAATTGACTAGCAAACACGGCTTAAGAGTACCTACCGATAAGCAATGTGATAAAAATTGGGCGGTATAAAAATGCAAAAATCTGATATGAACAAATTCCCCCAAACTTATCATTTGCTCGTCCCGAGCAAAGCCAATTTATTCACAGAAAATTCCTAACCTCACTTTCGCAGGGAACGCGATTGCACTGAGCATGTGCAACAAGCCGTTTAACCTCTAGGTGTCCCTAGTAGGAGGAGTGTTGTCTCCTGAGGGTTTTCAGCGGATACTACCCACAAAATCCGGTCAAGCTAGTTTTGCAAAATAACTATGATTCAAACTCTAAGGTTTTGTTTCAGAAAATAATAATTCTATTATCCTAAGTCTAGACTATCGAACCTTTATTTTTCACACCTCGCTTCTTATTTAACTTAAGATTTTATATGTCTTTACGTGCAGTGCAAATAGTGTCGTTAAGTTCCAGAAGGGTCGAATAAAGTCATCATGTCATACAATAAAGCCCAGATAAAAATTTTAAAAGGATCGCATAAGTTTTATAAAGAGTTAAGCATTTTTCAAGTTTCATTTTCCAGTAAAGTTTCAACTTCAGAATTTCTATCTTTCCTAACAGGAAACTAGGTCTTATTTTTCACTCCACCTTTTTCTTGTTTTCATTTCATACACACCTCTGTGAATGTGAAATAGTCTTTATCATAGAATAAAACCTTCATATCTCCGCTAGAAATATTTTTTTATAAAAACCATTCTTTTGTCAAGATTATTCTCACACAAAGAACCGTTAGGAATTTTAACTCGGAGAGAACACTTGCTTGACTTTGTTTTAATCTGGACTTTCTAGGCTTCTTAACGAGTTTTGGGCCAATGCACCCAAACCAGTTGGCTTTAGGGCATTAGGTGTAGAAACACCCCAGCGGACTTAATTACTCAAGTTACCTAGGTCCAAAAACAAAAGACAATTTAGCGTGAAAATCATGATGATTCAATGCGAACGGAGATATAACTGGTAGTTCAATTATTTTTTTGGATAAAAGACGTGTTTAGTGGGTTCGGTGTGTAATCATTCCAATCAAGTTCCAGATGGGTTATTTTTCAGACTTAGTTCCACTTAAGCCATCAATAACATTCCTTCATATTCACTTCACTTCATAAACTATTCTTGATATTACTTATTTCAGATTAAACCTATTAGATCCTCAGAAAATCATTTATCCATTTAAAAGTTTTTTAGACATAAAAGACTTGTCATCCAATTTCCAAAACTCACAACACGTGTAGTGTGATGTAAAGACGTATATCAGCTATAGTTAACTTCAAAGGAGAGTTATCTTTTAGGTTTTCAAAATCTAAAAATAAGATTTAGTTATTCTTATCTTATCAAACAAAACCGTCGAAATGTTGAATCAGAGTTCTCCCACTAGCTAACTTGACAGAAAAGTTTTTATGTTTTTTTAAAATTTTCTGATTTTTATGGATTTTATGGATTTTAATATGCAGATGCAAAATATACATATGAATGCGAAGGTTAGAAATGCATACCGAGTGTACCCCAAACTTAAACTGGACAGTGTCCTCACTGTCATTGTATGAAGAGATCATTTGAAAGGTCAAAATTGTCGGTTAGATATACACAATTTTATTTTTGTTTATGTTTTTGTTTTTAAAGAAAAGAAGAATAGTAAAAATGGAAAAGAATATCCACAAATATATACAAAATGGTATATACATACCCCCAAACTTATTTGGAACAGTGTCCACTGTTCTTGGCTGGATAACCGAAGTTTGGTGGTAGGCAGAGGAAGATTATGCAGGGTAAACCGGCTCCTGTAAGACCAGGAGCTTCTCTGTTGGTTCGGCACTAAGGTGCGGTTTAAGTCGGTGTCCGTTTACTTGAAAAATGAACCGTCCTTTGGATTCTCCAAATCCACAGCGCCATGCGGATACACATTCCGCACAAAATACTGTCCTTTCCAGCGAGATCTGAGCTTTCCTGGATGGAAGTGTAGCCGGGTGTCGTAAAGCAGTACCTGCTGACCAGGTACGAAAGTTTTGCGCAAAAGATATTTATCGTGAAACACCTTCGTTCGGTTCTTAACGACAACCGCGTTATCGTAAGCCTCATCCCTAAGCTCACTCAATTCGTTCAACTGCAGCTTCTGATGGCTGCCCGCATCTTCGAGAGACAGATTCAGTTCTTTTATCGCCCAAAATGCGCGATGCTCTATTTCGACAGGGAGGTGGCAAGCCATTCCGTACACAAGCCGATAGGGAGACATGCCAAGATCGGTCTTATAAGCCGTTCGAAATGCCCAAAGGGCATCAGTGAGTTTCAACGACCAATCCTTTCGGTTCTTGGAAACCGTTTTCTCCAGTATCTGCTTGATTTGCCGATTTGAAACTTCGGCTTGCCTACAGGTTTGGGGATGGTAGGGCATAGATAGCTTATGATTAATGGAATATTTCCGCATCAAGGCCTCGAAAGTCTTATTGCAGAAATGAGTTCCATTGTCGCTAATGATCGCTCGGGGGTGCCCAAACCGGGAGAAAATGTTTTCTTTAAGAAACCTAACGACAACCTTGTTGTCGTTAGTCCGGCTGGGCACAGCCTCGACCCACTTAGAGACGTAATCAACAGCGAGAAGGATGTACAAGTTCCCGAAAGAGCTCGGAAACGGGCCCATGAAATCTATCCCCCAAACGTCGAAAATCTCCACAACCAAGATTGGTTGGAGCGGCATCTCGTTCCTCCGGGATATCCGGCCCAAGTGTTGGCACCGGGAGCAAGTCTTGCAATAGTCATGAGCGTCTTTGAAGAGTTGTGGCCAGTAGAAACCACATTGCAAGATCTTCTCAGCTGTCTTTCTGGGGCCAAAATGCCCTCCACATGCTTGATCGTGGCAAATTGATAGCACACTCTTGAATTCATCGTCAGGGACACACCGACGAATAATCTGGTCGGGACAGTACTTGAACAGATAGGGTTCGTCCCAGTAAAAGTGTTTTACTTGGGATAAGAATCAAAATCTGTCCTGACTTGACCATTCAGTCGGTAATAGCCCTGTGGCCAAATAGTTCACAATATCTGCGAACCAGGGTTCGCGAGATACTGTCAAGAGCTGTTCATCCGGAAAAACGTCGTTGATCGGAAGTTGAGGCGACGGCGAAGAAGGAAGTCGTGAGAGATGGTCGGCGACTACGTTTTCACATCCTCTTTTGTCCTTGATGACAAGGTCAAACTCTTGAAGCAAGAGGATCCAACGTATTAGCCGAGATTTTGCATCTTTCTTCGCAAAAAGATGGCGCAGAGCATAATGGTCTGTGTAGACAATGACTGGAGAGCCGATGAGGTAGGGCCTGAACTTTTCTAAAGCAAATACAATAGCCAAGAATTCCTTCTCAGTTGTTGTATAATTAAGTTGGGCGTCGTTCAGGGTTCGGCTAGCATAATAGATTACGTGCGGCATCTTGTTGATGTGTTGTCCAAGGACAGCACCAATGGCAAAGTCGGATGCATCGCACATAATCTCAAATGGGTGCGTCCAATCAGGTGAAGAAAGAACGGGAGCAGAAGTGAGTGAGCTTTTTAATGACTCGAACATAGTCACACAGCTCGAGTTGAAGTCGAATGGCGTGTCCTTGGCCAGTAGAAGAGTCAAGGGCCTAGCAATCTTGCTAAAGTCCTTGATGAATCGTCTATAGAAACCGGCATGGCCAAGGAAGGCTCGGATGTCTCTGACGCATCTGGGAGGAGGGAGATTGGAAATGACCTCAATCTTCGCTTTGTCAACCTCTATGCCATTTTGCGAAATGATATGTCCTAAGACAATACCTTCGCGCACCATGAAGTGGCACTTCTCCCAATTTAGGTAAGGACAGCGTCAAGATGCAGCAAACACTCGTTAAAGGAATCGCCGAAGATAGAGAAATCATCCATGAAGATCTCCAGGAATTTCTCCACCATGTCTGAGAAGATTCCCATCATACACCGCTGGAAGGTAGCAGGCGCATTGCATAACCCAAAGGGCATGCGACGATATGCGAACGTGCCGAAAGGACAAGTGAATGTGGTCTTGTCCTGGTCTTTTTCGGCGATGGGAATCTGATTATAGCCAGAGTAGCCATCAAGAAAGCAGTAGTACTCGTATCCGGCCAATCGTTCAAGCATTTGGTCAATGAAAGGTAGCGGAAAGTGGTCTTTCCGCGTTGCGGCATTGAGTTTTCTGTAATCGATGCATACTAGCCACCCAGTTTGGGTGCGAGTAGGGATTAACTTGTTCGCCTCGTTAGTAATGACCGTTATGCCTGATTTCTTAGGGACAACGTGAATGGGGCTAACCCACTGGCTATCAGAGATAGAGTAAATGATACCACTATCACAGCCTCCTTCATGACTGGGTTGAGTCGCCTTTGTGGATCCCTGGCTGGTTTGGCATCATCCATTAGATGAATGTGATGTTCAACGATCAGGGGACTAATCCCCTTGATGTCCGCCATGGACCAGCCAAAAGCTTGCTTATTGCTGTGCAAGACCGCAAGAAGGGCTTTCTCTTGCTCTGGAGCTAGAGAAGCCGAGATGATAACAGGGAGGGTCTCGTTCTCACCCAAGTAAGCGTACTTAAGGTGAGACGGCAAAGGCTTGAGTTTGAGCGTTGGAGGTGAAACGATTGAGGGCAAGATTGGTGAAAAGGTATCGAACTCAAAGGATTCCAGCAAAGGTTCAAAACGAGTGTAAGCGACCGAGTTGGATGGTTCAGGTAACTCATCCGGAAATTCGAAGGATTCAAACTCGGGTGGTGAGTGGCTAAGATCGTTCGAGAAAGTGAAACACTCGTAGTCATTGTCGGGCGCAGAAACAGCAGCAGATTCGAAGAGGAACGCACTAGTGGCGTTAAGGTTATCGTGATTGAACAAAAACTCCTCGAATTCACACTCTTCTGGGGTGATCTCCTGGATTGAGCAAACGTCTAGTATATGAGCATTAGGTTCGGTGGGCTGATTCCCCAACCTAAAAATGTTGAGTTCAATTGTCATGTTTCCAAAAGATAGGTTCATCGAACCATTGCGACAATTGATCACAGCATTTGAGGTTGCAAGGAATGGGCGACCGAGTATCACCGGAATTTGATTCCGGCGGTTAGCTACAGGCTGTGTGTTTAATACAATGAAGTCAACGGGGAATATGAAGTCCCCAACCTTGATTAACACATCCTCTAGCTCACCCCTAGGATGGGTGATTGATCGGTCGGCCATTTGGAGAGTACAGTGTGTGGGTTTCAGCTCTCCTACACCTAATTGCTCATATACTGAGTACGGAAGCAGGTTAACACTGGCATCAAGATCTAATAGTGCGCGGTTGATGTTCTTATCCCCAATGGTAATAGAAATCGTAGGACAGCCAGGGTCTTTCCGTTTTTGCGGTAAAGATTGGGTAAGAGCATCACTCACAGCACTAGCCAAGAAAACTTTCTTGGGTACCTGAGATTTCCTCTTTTTCGTGCACAAGTCCTTTAAGATTTTCGCGTAGGACGGGACTTGTTGGATAGCATCTAAAAGGGGAATGTTGATGTTAATCTGCTTAAACAACTCCAGAATCTTCTCCATTTGTGGATTTTGTTTATTGGACCTCAACCGGTTTGGAAATGGAGCGTTTTTAAAATTGGTTGAGTCCAATGCTTGTGGAGGAGATTGTGGAGTTAGAACGGATCCCAGAGCTAGTGTTTTCGTGGAGTGAGAAGTGGGTCCGTTAAGAGCAGAAGAAGAAGAAGAAGAGCCTTTTGACGAATGGAGAATAGGCTCAGAAGACGAAGAAGAAGAAGAAGAAGAAGAAGCGACCGGGGTGTCATTATCCTCAATTGTTGTGCCAATGTTGTTGTGCAGCATCCTTCCCGATCTCAATGTAGTCACGGCACTCACATTATGGTTCTGTTGTTCAAGAGCAACATGTACATTATGTGGGTGACCGGGATTTGGGAGTGGTTGAGATGGAAGCTTCCCCTTTTCTCGCTCGCTTAAGGCCGCATTCAGCTGTGCAATCTGGGCTTCAATGGTCTTGATGCTTTGCCCGTGTGCAGCAGTGTGTTGCACCAAAGACTGAATAGACGACTGGATGTTGGCGGTGGATTGTGTCGATTATTTAACGAACGCCTCCAGACTTCGTTCTAGCGAGGAAACCTTATCGTTGTTTGACGGAACAAAGTTGTTTTGTGGAAAAGAATTGTTGGGTGCAAAGTTGTTCGCCTGATTTTGAAAAGGTTGGGGTTGGAAGGGCTGCTGAAACTGATGTTGAGTTTGTTGTTGTGCTTGTTGTTGCGGAGGAGGGGGTCTCTGGAAATTGTTGCCTTGGAATTGTTGCTGATTCTGATTCCAGGCGAAATTGGGGTGGTTCCTCCAACCGGGATTGTAGGTGGAAGAGTATGGATCATTTCTCGGTCTCTGCTGAAATGCAGCATTAACCTGATCCTGTCCTTGAGATGGTGGATTGTAAGGACACTCTTCGGTTAAGTGAGAAGGATCGGAACAACAAGCACAAATGGTACGAAGGGGAAGAACAGGGGCAGGAGCAGGAGATGAAAATTTGCTCTCTATCGCTTCAAGTTTTCTCGTTATTGCAGCCATTTCAGCTTTCATCGCAATAGAGACATCGAGTTGGTGAATTCCTACCCTAGACTGACCAGTAGAAGTGGAGGAAGAAGAAGAAGAAGTTGGTCTAGTGCTCTCCCATTGAAGCGTTTGTTCCGTAAGGTCGTCGAAGAATTGCCACGCTTCCTCGTCAGATTTCGATAGGAAGTGGCCCTGACAAATGGTTTCCAACAACTGCTTGGTTGCTGGGTTCAGGCCCTCGTATAAGGTTTGGCAAAGTTTCCATTTCTCGATACCATGGTGAGGGCACTGAACAAGAAGGTCTTTATACCGGTCAAAGCACTTCCAGAAGGGTTCAGTATGAAGCTGAGAGAATTGGTTGATTTTGTTACGAATCCTTGCGGTTTTATGATTCGGATAGAATTTCTTGAGAAACGCTTTCACAAACTCGTCCCAACTGGTTATGGAGTGGGAAGCGGTGCTATACAGCCATTTTTCAGCAAGATCGCACAAAGTGAACGGAATGACCCGTAGCCGTATAGCATCGTCCGACAGCTGGGTAGTTTTCATCATGGCACAAATATTTTGAAACTTGTTGATGAAGATATAGGCATCTTCAGATTCAAGCCCATGAAATTTCGGAAGCATGTTAATGAAGTGGGGCTTAATTTCAAAATTATCCCCATTGGCCGGTGGAAGGGAAAGACAAGTGGGAAGTGCAGAACGGGTGGGATAGAAACGATCCTGGAGCGCGATTCGCTGCGGCGCTAGGCGGTGGTGGTGGGTTATTTGCATCCGTAGGAGGTGGAGTCAATCCCGGGGGAGTCAAAGAGATGTTTGGATTAAAGCCTGACATCGCGGAAGAAGAGGTTGGTGATGGTGAAGGTGAGGATGTATGAACAGAATTCCGGTCAACGTCGGAGTTGGCCGGCAAAGGTAAGGATGAAAGAGGCATGGATGGAGTTTCGACGTCTGAGTCGATCGCGTAGTCGGTAGTGACTAACGTAACGCGGACTAGGCGGGCGCTAGTGTCCCGAGTCCAAGCAGACATACACTAAATGAGTTTAGTATAGTCAAAGCGGAGAAGGTGAGGGTAAGAAAACGTCAATGGAGAAATACGATGGGTGATGGGTGAAAAAATGGGATTTTGGCGACAAAGGGAAAGTTTTTATAAAAGTTTTTTGGTTTTTTTTTTTTGGTTTTTTTTTCTTTTTAGAAAGAGCTTTACAGAAATTTGTACGGACTTACGGCTTCAAGCAATCACAAACAAGATATGCACAATCACACCAAGATCTAGGGTCACCTAGGTCAGCTAGACAGCTCCTAACTGTTCCAAAGGGCTAGAAAGAGGACCTCAAACCGCCTCTTCTCCGCCAATTGCGGCCAGGTAAGTGGGAGGCTCCCCACTACGTAAGTAGTGGTCCTAATTAAGTAACCACTTGCCTTGGACACACTTTCCTAGACACCGCAACGTCAGAATAGGATAAACGACTGATGCCTGTAACTAGTCCTCTGTCCTATTGAGCGCGAAGTCCTTAGGGCTGAGTCTAGTATTTTTTAATTAAACAATGGTCAATGCATATGCTTTTTGTGATTTCTGGGGTCCTGGGAAGGGTGATGAAATCCCCACCCAATCTGGATTGGTTTCAAGCCCCTTAAAGTCCGTATTAATAAATGCAAAGCAGTAACAATCAACTGCAATCAATTTTTATTTTTTTAGCGCGGCGCAAAGAATCCTGCACAAGAACAATTTATTGGAAGGGGGAAGAGAATTTGCGCAAAGAATGCTGCAGAAAACACAGTTTAGTGGAGTTCAGAGGAGTGGGGGAGGAGATAAGGAACACTCACAGGGAATTTGGCACCCTGAAGGCACCAAACGGCCGCGGTTCCGCGGCCTAAGTCTGCTTATGGCCCGGTTCCGCGGCAGTAAGGGGGCTTTGGGGCTTCAAAAATTCTGTAGATCCTTCTTCGGCTGTCCTCTTCTTGTCTGGATTTCCTGAATCTTGATTTGCTCACTGTATCTGCTCCAGATTTTTACAGTAGACCGTTGGCTCCGTCTTGATCCGTCGCGGTGTAGCCGCGAGATATGGGTCTAACTTCCCACGTCTTTGGCACTGAACTCGACCGTCTTTTTATCCTGCACACTTGCACAAAAACTAATCAAAAATAACAAGATTGTTTTTTACAATGTATATATATTTTTGTTTTGTTTTTCGGTTAGATTTATATTCACAAATTAACCCGAAATTACACAAAGAAATAAACTACCGTCTCCCCGGCAACGGCGCCATTTGATTAGTAGAGTTTTTGCGTGCTTAGTTAATTACCGCAATCAAGACAGTTTCGCTTGTAGCTAGCCGGTTGAGTACGGGCCGTCCGCAGGGAGATGGGAATCTTTTTCTATGTGCTTTAACGAGTTAAGTCCAAATGTCCAGGTTTGTTTTGATATTAACTATGTGCTAAAATGTTATATAAAGAGAGCTTGTTAGGGTTAGGATTAGGTTAGTTTGAGTTAGGAGTCGCTCATTTCTTTCGTTGCCACTCTTAATATCGGTGTTACGGTAATCGGCAACAATGGGGATTAGCACGACTAGGAAGGAACTTGCGAGTATAAGCTAGGCTTTCCAACGCATAAGTTCTTCCTTTTGGTGCTTGTCCGTCCGTTCTTGGCTCTTAGCCTTAACCTCCGGTTAATTCAACCACAACCGGTCTCACTAAGGAATCACCGCTATCATGTAGGATAGGGTGCCGTAGGGAGCGGATTGTGGTTCAATTAACGGGAGTCCGAATCAAGATGTTGGGCAAGAAAAGAGTGAGAGAGATTTCCTTCTCTCAAACTTTCCTTATCCTACCCTAACAAGTATGAAAACTACTCACCCATTATAAGAAAAAGAAAATAAAACAAAAGGAGGAAGATAGAAAAAAAGAGGTTAGAAGATTACCACTAGCTATTTGAGACCTCACTTTGGCAAGGATCAAGTTTAAGCATCATTGTTGTTTAAGGATAAAGAAAAAGAGAACAAGAAAGAAACAAACAACAAATAACAACAACTAGATTAGCAAATGAAAAATACAAGTAATTATAATTAACAATTACAACAAGATAAGCATGGTAACAACAAGAACTCCTTTATTCATTCTTCACTCACAAAAGCTCACTACAAGTTTTTAATGGAGAAGAGATGAGAAGAGGAAGAAGAACAACAACATATATCCTAAAATCTAATTACAAGAATAAGCACCCTTGGCTTTGGCAAGTTCTGGACTATTTATAAGCAGGGAAATGGAAACCTAGGGCAACAAACTGCCTCCATTTAGAATGACCAAAATACCTCTGAAACATCGTCCACTGAGGAGCTCGTACGGCCGCGGTTCCGCGGCCTAAGCATGCTTATGCCGCGGAACCGCGGCCCTTTAGTGGAGTTAGGCCATGAACTTTGGTGGTTTTCCCTTCTTTTTAGTACTTTTCAGTGTGGTATGTGTTGTTTCTCAAAATCTCTTCACAATATTTCCAGAATTTCAGCAGAACAAAAGGTGATGTAATGTATATCTTTTGTCATGATTTTTCTTGAGCTCCGCGTAGATATGTTGGATCTTGTGTTGCCATTGAGCTTTGTCCATGAAAATGACATTGATTTGCCATTTTGTCCCTTAAATTGGTGTGCTGCAACATACGGATAGAGAGCGGAGACCCGTGTTTTATCTTTGGTTGGCAGTAATCCGGATTTTGTCGTGCTTTTCCATGAATTTCACTGTTTAGAGATGAGAACCTGTATCCTGCAATTGACTAGCAAACACGGCTCAAGAGTACCTACCGATAAGCAATGTGATAAAAATTGGGCGGTATAAAAATGCAAAAATCTGATATGAACAGTTGGCTAGACCCTTCTACGGCTGGACCGTTGCTACTGTGACGTATTCTGGAATTTTTGAACTCCGCTCAAGTGTTGAGCTATTTAGGAAATCTCAGGTATTTGATTATTCGATCGGAAACTTTAATACTGTCTATTTATCTGGAATGTGATACAATATGTGAAATTCATACAGTTAGACATGAAATGCGAAGTATGTGATATTTCAGATTTACGATGTCTAAAGAGATTGTGGATTCCAAATGTTGTAGTTTTACACTTTCTTTTCTGTGACCGTAAGTGTAATATGTGACATCGCCAGTTTCGTTGCTATATGTCAACGACAATTGGGATGCACATATTTACTTACGTTGATGACATGTGATGTTATGTGTTGCTGGATATGTTATATTGGATCGTCGCGTTCTGAATAGCCGGGGAGGTTTATGTGAGATGAGAGTTTTTATTTTCATTCATGTAAAATTAAATGTATGTAATATTCTTTTATTGGGGCACTTCCGGGATGAGGTTGATGTCACCTTTTGTATATTATTTACTTTTCCGCACTAGGATAGACCCAAGGAAGATTTGATAAAAACAGTGGGAGCCATCCTGATTAGATAAAATAATAACCAATCTGATCTTGCAAGAGCATACGCTAAAGTGTTTTCTTCTCTCTCTCTCCAGGTAGCGACCATATCATGCCTTAATCAAGATAATAATATGGATGTATTGACCGAACCCGCATGTTATACTGTGCTGGGGAACGTTGGTTCCGTTCTTTCTTATAAGAGTTATAAGACTGAACAGGATATAGGGGAATACCAGGATTCCCATGCCACCCGAATGAAGAAAGTACATGTTGATGCATTTTCTTCGGGTGTGTTCGTTACAGAGAACTGTTACTCCATTTGCTCTACGTCCTGGGTATTAGATACCGGGTCAGGATCCCATATATGTAATCAGTTACATGGGCTTAGGAAAGGTAGAAAACTTGGAGAAGGTGATAAAGACATAAGGGTTGGAAATGGTGCAATTGTTGCAGCTAAAACCGTCGGGGAATATCACCTTGTATTGCCAACTGGTAATACATTGATTCTGAACGAATGTTATATCATGCCGAACCTGATATGCAAAATTATATCGGTTTCTTTGTTGAGTAAAGAGGGATATAATTTTATATTACAGGATAATGTTATGAACATTTTCCTAAACCAAAAGTTGGTTGGATCAGGCACGTTGTGCAATGGCATTTATGTTCTAAATCAATCAACAGTTCTGAGCATAACAAACACACACAAGAGGAAGAGTTCAGAATTGAACGAATCCTTCTTGTGGCATTGTAGACTGGGTCACATCAATGCGACACGACTTGCTAAGTTGCATAAGGATGGATATTTGAAACCGTTCGAATTTTCATCTTATGACACTTGACAGTCATGTCTCAAAGGCAAGATGACCAAAACTCCGTTTACGGAACACGGAGAAAGAGTTACCAAACTCTTGGGACTGATACATAGTGATGTATGCGGTCCCATGTCTACACATGCCAGGGATAGTTCTTCGTACTTCATTACATTCACTGACGATCTCTCAAGATACGGACATGTGTTCTTGATAAGACACAAGTCTGAAGCTTTTGAGAAATTTAGAGAATATAAACAAGAAGTCGAGAACTAAACCGGAAAAAGTATTAAAATCCTACGATCTGATCGAGGAGGTGAATACTTGAGTAATGAATTCCTGGACTTCCTAAAAAAGAATGGGATTCTCTCTCAGCTGACTCCTCCATATACACCACAGCACAACGGTGTATCTGAACGGAGGAACCGCACCCTATTAGATATGGTGCGCTCTATGATGAGCACAGTTGAGTTACCTATTTCCTTCTGAGGGTATGCGCTAGAGACAGTCATACATCTATTGAATATGGCCCCCACCAAATCTGTGCCTACCACTCCATATGAGATATGGAAAGGGAAGAGACCATGTCTTAACTATGTAAAGATATGGGGTTGTCCAGCCTATGTCAAACGACAAAATCCGGACAAACTCGAGGCACGGTCTGTTCTATGCAAATTTATAGGATATCCTAAGAATTCTCAAGGGTATATCTTCTACCACACTGAGGAACAAAGGGTGTTTGTTTCTCGGCATGCCACCTTTTTAGAAAAGGAATTTCTTGCAAAAGAGATTAGTGGTCATGAGGTAGAACTGGAAGAGGTTCCAGCTACAAAAGCTGCAACAGAAGATCTGGTGGAACCAGAGGATTCGGTAGTTCCCGATGAACCCCGGCCACTCCGCCGATCTAGTAGGGTTCCTCACCCACCTGAGAGATACTACGGTCTTCTCATGGATGGTGGGAGCGAGGATTGCATCATGGTTGATGATGACCCAACTAGCTTCGAGCAGGCCATCACGAGTGGGGACTCAGTGAAATGGCTGGATGCAATGCGGTCCGAGATGGAATCCATGTACACCAACAAAGTATGGACTTTGGAAGATGCTCCTGAAGAGGTAAAACCCATTGGGAGCAAGTGGATCTTCAAGAAAAAACTTGGTGTAGATGGGAAAGTGGAGACTTTCAAAGCTAGACTTGTTGCAAAGGGTTTTCGTCAAAGACCAGGTGTGGACTATGACGAAACCTTTTCTCCAGTGGCTATGCTTAAATCCATCCGGATCATGCTTGCCATCGCTGCATATCATGACTACGAAATCTGGCAAATGGATGTTAAGACCGCCTTTCTAAACGGTGATTTAGAAGAGTGTGTGTACATGACTCAGCCAGAGGGCTTCGTAGATAATGGGAGCAGCGGGAAGGTGTGCAAGCTGCTTAAATCCATTTATGGATTAAAGCAAGCATCGCGGAGTTGGAACATCTGCTTTGACGTCGTTATCAAAGAGTTTGATTTCGTCAAAAACGTAGATGAACCTTGTATCTACAAGAAGGTGGCAGAGAGTAAGGTTGTCTTCCTCGTATTGTACGTGGACGACATACTCTTGATAGGAAATGACATTCCTATGCTACAATCGGTGAAGCTCTTCTTATCACAAAGATTCTCAATGAAAGATCTAGGTGATGCCTCCTGCATACTGGGAATTATGATCTATAGAGATAGATCTAAAAAGATATTGGGATTGTCCCAATCCAGGTACATTGACACCATACTAAAGAGGTTTAGTATGGACGAGTCCAAACGTGGGTTTTTACCCACGATCTCAGGGCTCACTCTCTCCAAAGAGATGTCTCCCAAGACTGATTTGGAGAGAGCTCGCACGTAAGGGATACCCTATGCTTCGGCTGTAGGCTCTATCATGTACGCGATGCTATGTACCAGACCCGATGTAGCATACTCACTAAGTGTAGTGAGTTGGTATCAAGCTGATCCTGGAGAGAGTCACTGGAAAGCTGTAAAGAGCATTCTCAAGTACTTGCGAAGGACTAAAGAGATGCTCTTGGTGTATGCTAACGGAGAACTCCAAGTGGAGTCCTTTACCGATTCGAGCTTCCAGAGTGATAAGGACGACTCTAAGTCGCAGTCGGGATTTGTCTTTACCCTTTACGGAAGGGCGGTTAGCTGGAAGAGTTCCAAGCAGGAAACCGTGGCAGACTCGACAATGGAGGCTGAATACATCGCTGCCAACGATGCTGCCAAAGAGGCTGTCTGGATCAAGAAGTTCATTACTGAACTTGGAGTGGTTCCATCCATTGAGCATCCAATACCTTTGTATTGCGATAACAATGGAGCGGTGGCTTTGGCCAAGGAACCCAGGTCCCATCAGCGATCCAGGCATATTCTGAGGCGGTATCACCTGATCCGGGAGATAGTTGATCGCCGGGAGATCGAGGTCAGGAGGGTTGACACGAAGAACAACACTGCGGATCCACTCACGAAGGCCATTCCCCAGATACAGTTTGAGAGACTCTTCGGGATGCTCGGTATGCGATACTACAGCAGCTGGCCCTAATGCAAGTGGGAGATTGTTAGTTGTATGTATGCCCTAGAGGCCAGTATTGTACAGATGATGTATATTATATTGGATGCTTGGACATATATAGAGAGGACTTTCTTGCTCGATATAATAGTATGCTATCTGGTTGCTCTTTACTTTAACATGTATACTTGTCTCTTTATACTGTCTTATAGTTACATGTTGGTAAAGCCCTTAGGATGAGTACTTGACTACCTGGACTATGATGCGGATCATACTAGTGGGGACATGGTAGTCCACAAGTACATCCTTCAAGGTCCCTAGTCGTGGGTGTATCGAGACGATGCATCGATATACCAGGGTAGACTAGCGTATACGCTTCTCGACCCATGAGATGGGCGATGGATGATCCCATATCCATTGGTGTTTGACATCAGAGATGATATACGGGTGCTCAGTTGAGACTGGGTAAACTGGACGGACTCGCCGAGAACTCCCAGATGGTATTATACCTCACGTCAGATGGCAGTTCTCTGGTGACACTTGTGCAGGTTAGTCTGTAGACCCGAGATCGTCATAGAGTCTTGTGTGATTTCCACCTTACCACGTCCATGAGGGCGTGCAAAACGGTGGTTTTTGGGTACAGTCCCGAGTCACATGGAGGCAATGAGCGATAGGAGGGGTTTCTTCTCTCCCGGTATTGGGGGTTGATGTTGCGCTGTGTTCGATTGGCCGTAACAGGGAAGTCCCTGGCCAGGGCTGATATAGAGATTTACTGGTAAGTGTTACCAGTAGTTTCTCGACCCGTTATGAGCCTCACATCGGCACGACTTATCGGTTATTGGGGTCTGACGTTTACCATCCCTAGACTTGATATGCGACATATCAGACGAGAAGACCGGACTGTACGGGAAGTGTTACCGGCAGGCTTTTACAGGAGTTGGAGCGGGCTTACTTGCTGATCTTCTGATCGCTCAATACCCGGGTAGCCGTTACGTCCAGCTAGTACCGATGACGGCTTGTGGGTGCGTGATGTGATCATCACCTACTGCCGGCGTATTGACGAGTCTTTAGAGTCCTACATAGAGGTTTTACTGGCTCAGGCAAAACGAAATAGGGGCGCATATGTGATATGTGCGGGACCGAGAATAATGCATGTATGTGATACCGTATTCTATTCTCGCGACTTTTTGTATCGGTCGGTTATATATGATATAGCCGGGTTATCGAATCAAGTGTTGATTCGATAAGTCGGTACATTGAATGTTAGTCGGTTATATGTGATATGACCGGATTATTAAGTCAAGTGTTGATTTAATAATTTATTGTATAATTGTATATTTGATATACTAGTTTACATTAACTAACAAATGTTCACTTAGGGTTTTTTCTCACATGTACACATCTTTACTATATATATGATATATATTAAAATGTGTTATATTTTTGAATCATGGTTGATGATACATGTTCATACCAGAATATTGCATTTCATACCGCTCATTCTTACGCTCATTTGTTTATAGGCAGGTGCTTTTAATCAGTGTTTGCTACATATTTACAGGATACTGGTTCTCAGCTCTGAACAGTGCAATTCATGGAAAAGTACGTCAAATTCCGGATTACTGCCAACAACAGATAAAACACGGGTCTCCGCTCTCTATCCGTATGTTGCCACATACCAGTTTAAGGGATAAAATGGCAAATCGATGTCATTTTCGTGCACAAAGCACAATGGCAACACAAAATCCAACATATCTACGCGGAGCTCGAGGAAATCTTGGCAAAAGATCCACATCACATCACCTTTTGATCTACTGAAATTCTGGAAGAAATGGGAAGAGTTTCTGATAAAAAGTCATATACCACACAGCAGAAAACATAAAACCAGGGATCCCCACAAAATATAAACACCTGACTCCTCTAAAGAGTCGCGGTTCCGCGGCATAAGCGCGCTTAGGCCGCGGAACCACGGCCATTTGGTCTCCTCGCTTTGTCGTTTTTTGTGGGCAGTTGGGTAATTTTATGTGGAGCTGGATTCTTACCCTAGGTTTCTATTTCCCTGCCTATAAATACCCCAGTTCTGAGCCAAACCAAGGGTGTCCATTCTTTAGCCTCTTTTTGTTAGTTGTTAGTCTTCTTCTTCTTCTTCATTCTTTCCTCCATGAAAATTGTAGTGAGAGCTTTTTGAGTGGATGATGAAATGAAGATGAGGGTTTTTGTATCATTCTTTTGTTAGTTTCTCCTTGAGATCCTTACTTTCTCTTGATCTTTCAACCTCTTCATTGAGCTTAAAAGTTTAAGGGTTGGTTATTGATCTCAAGGGTTGTATCATTTTGTTCTCTCTTTAGTGCTTCATTTCACATGAGTTCTTTACCCTTCTCTTGATCTTGTAAGCTCTTGATTGAGCTTGCAAGTTTAAGGGTTGGCTATTGATCCCATGCTTGTCTTGAGTTCTAGTGTTCTTGTAATTATTTTCTTGCTTTTTATTACTTGCTTTACATTCATGCCTTACTTTCTTGCACTTTAAATTACATGCCCTTACTTACTTGTAATCTTTTCTTTTCTTTTGCTCTTTTTGGTTCTTTTTGTGAATGGTTGTAATTATTGTTGTTGTTAAGAATCAATACGATATTGTAAGTTAACGTTTCTTTGCACATTTCCTTTTCCCGTTATTTTCCATTGAACTCCGCCCAAACGATACGCAAGCGCTCCGTTAGGCACCCTACCCTAACAAGGTAACGGTGATTCCTAACCGCGACCGGTTGCGTTCGGTTTGGCCGGAGGCGAAAGCAAGAGATAAGAACGGAAGGACAAGGGTAAATAAGCCGGATTCCATGAATACCGCGCTTAAATCATCTAATCCACGTTGTTGCCGATTGTTCTAGCTTCAATTGGTCAAGACTCGGCTCAAAGGTTTTGATTACGGATTTCTTTAGCTTACATTTTCGTATCTTTTCTTAACAACTTTATACTTGCAAATAATACACATAGGTTAGATTGAACAAACATATACAAATTCTTTATTGACTCGTCTAAAACACGAAAGGACATACAACCATCTCCCTGTGGATCGACCCGTGTGCAACCGGCTAGCTGCAAAGCGACACCGTCCTGATCGCGGTTATAACTTTAGAATTTTGAACATCCGACAGGCTCTCGGCATGCGATCAATACATCATCCATGGGTGTATGAGACTTACACTATGCTAATTTTTAGTTTGGGTTTTAATATTTAAAGTAATTACAAAATCAAGTGGAGGATTAGAAAATGCATGAAGCTTGTGGAAGCTTGTGGATGCATTGACTAATTCAACTTGAGTTTGTTTTTACTATGGATTTTTATTAACCCAACCATAACAATTAGCTTAGGGTTAAGTCTCTACAAGACTTAGTATATGATACTCACTCACCATGGTTAGACTTCTCACTTGATCATTATCCTCATCTCTTTCATTTCTTCTTCTTCTTCATTGCTAAAAAGAAAAAGCTTGCTAGGGTTTGATCAAAAGTGAGATAGATTGTAAGAAACAAAATTTTAAAGAGAACCCACTTCCTATTTCTCCATCCTCTACTAGACTATCACTTTAGTATAGGGTGTTTGCTTCACTAATTCTCAAATTAGTGAAGTAGTAGCTTGAGTCGGAATTCCCTCGACGTAGATCATCTTCGGCCTCGGAGACTTCAAGCAAGGTCGCATTTTTCGCCTCGTGAAGCCATGCAAGAGCCCGGGAGAACCACGATCGCAGCGAAGGGACTTCAACAAGGAGCTAAAGAAGTGAAGGACCGATCTACAAAGGTTGTATATCGCATTCACTTAGTTGTAAACCTAGTTTACATACATATGAAACCCTAATTTTCTAGCAACGATCTTGCTTAGGGATATTCGGCACGGCTAAAATTTTAAACGGGCATGTTTGATGCTTCCTTAAACCTTATTAGAGTGCCTAGTAACTCTACTGGGATAAAATAAGTGCTAACATTATTGGTCACTTGAGTCTTCCTCTTCCTAGTGCACAAGTCTTTAAGAATTTTCGCATAAGCGGGGACTTGTTGAATAGCATCTAGAAGAGGGATGTTGATGTTAACCTGTTTGAACATTTCCATAATCTTCTCCATATGTGGACTCGATTTGTTTCCCCTTAACCGATTCGGATAAGGAGCTTTAGCAATAATAGCTGGGTCCAACATTGGAGAAGGTGGTGTGTGTGGAACTGATCCCAGAATAGGAGTGGGGATCGTCTTTGGTGGACTAGAAGAGGTATGCTGAGGGTTCGAGCCTTGAGGAAAATGAAGAATAAGCTCGCTAGGAAATGGTGGGGTAGATAAATTAGGTGTAGAAGTAGAAGTGGATGTGGAAGGAAAAGTCTCAACCGGGGTATTATTGATTAATTCTTCATGATTATCAATCTCTTCCCCAACTTGATTATTCAGCACTCTTCCGGATCTCAACGTTGTGATGGCATTCACATTGTAGTGTTGTGAATGCCCAGGATTTGGTAGGGGTTGAGACGGAAGTTTCCCTTTTTCTCTAGCACTCATTTCGGCTTTTAATTGTGCAATTTGTGCTTCCATCGATTTAATACTCTCACCATGGGAGTCAGAGTTTTTCTGGATTTTATCGACAGAAGTCTTTATTTCAGCCGAAACTTGCATGAAATTTTTCAGAATCAAATTCATGGTTTGTGCGAGAGAAGAGGATTCATCAGTACCGGTCAATTGCAAAGGATTATACGATGCAGGTGTGTTGACCGGATTTTGAAAGTTTTGTGATTGATAGGGGTGCTGAGTCAGTTGAAGTGGTTACTGTTGTGGTGGAGGAGCCCTTTGAAAATTATTTTGGTTTGGAACCGTGTTTTGAGTTTGTGATTGGTTCCAAGCAATGTTAGGGTGATTCCTCCAACCCTGATTATAAGTGGAAGAATACGGATCGTTTCTAGGTCTTTATTGAAAAGCGGCATTGGTATGCTCTTGACCTTGAAACGGAGAATTTAAAGGACATTCTTCCGTAAGATGTGATGGATCAGAACAGCATCCACATACAGTAATTTCCATATTAAAAAATGCAAACAACCAAGATCAAACACGCAACAATTTTTCTTTTTGCGGCGCTGCAAATTTTTGCAAAGAAACCTGCAGAAATTGGTTATTGGAAAGAGCAGGGAAGAGATAAGAAAGTCAGAGATGGGCCTAAGAATTTTGGTGCAATGAATCCTTCAAAGAACCGCGGATCCGCCGCAAGATGCTTCCTATTGCCGCGGTTCCGCCGCGTCCTAATGTGATCCCTGCACAAAAATTTCAGTAACTGCTCCTGTTGCCTCTCTGAACTTTTTGAGATGTCCTGAAAATTTTTCCTCTCGCTCCACAGATTCTAGATCTCCTTGCAACAATTCACAACAAATCGTTAAGCGCTTGTTACGAATTTTGATCTAAAAATTCTGATGGAATAATAAATTTTCCAACTCAAATTACAAAAACGAACAAATTAGCACACGATCCCCGGCAACGGCGCCATTTGATTGATAATTCTATTGACGTGTTAAGTAAAATGGTTCACAACCAAAGAAATTTGTAAACCGCAATCAATTAACGGTGTCTATTGTAGCTTCGTCAATGAATAGGAATCGTCTACAGAGAAAGTGTAATTTGATCGATCTTGTTTTAGTTGAGTTGGAAATTAAAAGATAAAAGAAAATGATTCAATATATGTGAAATTTAGTTTCAAGAATCAAGAGATAGATCAAAAATCAAGAAATACTAAAGTTCAAGAAGATGTCCAAATCGAATGAATTATCAAGATTTGTAAAGAGGCTTGTAGGAATCGATACAATCGATAGTGATGATTAATACTTATGATTACAAATTCTTATCTATTGAAGATTTGTTGCTAGATCAATGACAATCAATGAGGTTTAGGGATCTATTGAAGAAAATAGGGTTTCTCCATCATCATCTCTTGTCCTTTCGTTGATTAGCATTCAAATTCTAGCCTCTAGGAAATTCAATCATCGATCATTGATCTCTAATTTGGAGCGAAAACATTCAATAAAGTATCTCGCTCAAAACTAGGTCATCGTTGATTTAATTTCCTAAAGTTTACAAAACTCATAAGACTTAAGAATCGTTCAAGAATTTACTCATCATCATCTACCTATTTTCTCGATTCCTCCACAAGCGGAGTTTTCACTCAAACATCATGAAAAAGAAAACAATCAAGAATCGACAACTCTTCATAATGCTCAAATGTAAAGAAAAGAAAGATCAAGAATTTTCACCTTTTATTAATCAACGTTTCGTTACAATTCACTTAAAGATTACAAGATTTTGAGGAGAGAACTCAATCGTCGAAACTAGCTTCGCATCGTCTTCTTGAGTCGTGGATCGTCGTGGATCTCTTGCTCGGATGAAGATCGGCGTTGCTTCAAAGGCTCGTTGAAGGCTTGCTTGATTTTATACTCGATGAATCTTGATTTGGCTTTTTGAAATGGATTTGGGGCTAGGGTTTTGAATTGCAAGTTGTGTCACTCAACTTATAGAAATTTGGCTCAATATTCAACAACCTTTGTAATGAAGCCTTAGGTGCCTTTTTATAGTGTTTCCATTTAGCTTCCCCTAGAAGCTAGGTATAGGTTCCCTTGGAAGCTTGGTTGTTATGAGAAGTTTCTAGATTAAGATAGTTAGCTAGCTTGCAAGAGAAGACTTGCTGTTGGAGGGAAGCTTCTGGAGAATTGAAGCGTCTTGAAGAAGTTTGGCTGATGAAAGGGGGTTTCTGAAAAAGGTTTCTGCCGCTGACGAGTTTACTCGGCCGCAGATCCGCGGCGGATCGGCCGCGGATCCGCGGCCATTTGGTGGAGTTGCTGCATTATTTCTCCTGTATTGTTTCATGTTGTCTTCATGGTTATTTCCTGATGTATGGAATCTTTTAATTCTTTCTAGTTTACTGCCAGATTTCAATTCTTGGACTTGATGCATTTTATCAGCACTTTTATGGTTCCGGGTTTTAACCTGGAGAATTTCCTGCACACAATCTCGAGACAAGGGTTGATATATACAGATCAATGCAAGTAGTAATAAACACTTAATTTCCCTCTAGAATGTCGATTATAACTATAACACAGGTTATTTGGTATTTTCCAGATGAATTCGTAATCTGTGTTATAATTACAATAAACACTTATATATGAATGATAAGAGTGGGGAAATTAACGTGTTGAGAATGCACTATTTTCGACTGATCACCTATCGTTAGATAGCAGTTATCTGGTGACACCGGTGCAGATTAGTCTGTAAACTGGAGATCGGCATAGAGTCTTGTGTGATTCCCACTGTGCTTTGATTTCCACCTTACCACGTTCATATGAACGTGCAAAACGATGGCTTTTGGATACAGTCCCGAATCACATGGAGACAATGAGCGATAGAGGTTTCGTCTCTCCCGGTATTAGGGGTTGATATTGCGCTGTGTTCGATTGGCTATAACTGAAAGTCCCTAACCAGGGCTGATATGGAGACCTACTGATAAGTGTTATCAGTAGTTTCTCGACCCGTTATGAGCCTCACATCGACACGACTTATCGGTTACTGGGGTCTGACGTTTACCACCCCTAGACTGGATATGCGACATATCAGACGAAGAGACCGGACTGTACGGGAGTGTTACTGATTGGATTCACAGGAGTATGTACAGGCTTGCTTGTTGATCTTCTGATCGCTCAATACCCGGGTGGCTGTTACGTTTAGCTGACCGCTTGCAGCTTGTGGGTGTTTGATATGATCATCACCTACTGCCGGCGTATTGACGAGTCTTTAGAGTCCTACACAGAGGTTTCCTGGCTTAGGCGAAACGGTGTAGGAGCACATATGTGATATGTGCGGGACCTAGATTAATACGATATGAGATACCGTATTCTATTCTCGCGATATGTGATATCGTCCGGGTATATGTGATATAGCCGGGTTATCGGATCAAGTGTTGATTCGATAAAAAGATACAAATTATATTAGTCGGTTATATGTAATATAGCCGGGTTATTAAATCAAGTGTTGATTTAATAATTTAATGTATAATTATATATGTGATATATTACATTACATTAACTAATATAAGCTCTCTTAAATGATTCTTTTTCTCCCTTGATGATACATTGATATATATGTGATATATGTTAATTGTATTATTTTATTTTGTTACAAAATTGTATATATATGAGATATGTATAATTGTAACATGTTAGGTTACAAATGCAACTAGGGTTTTTGAGATTAAACCATGCTAGGGTTTAGTTTAGGGTTAATATTCTATTTTGGATAAATCAATATTAAGTGGATATTTTTCTCTTGTTGACTTAGTCCACCCCTTGATATTTCTCAAGATATTTAGTAACCCAACCCTAACCCTAACTCATGGTTAAGTCTCTATAAGGGTTAAGCATGCCATGCTTAACCCTTGGTTACATTTATAACCTCACACAATAATTTCATTTCATCACTTGCTCATCTTCTTCTTCCTCCACCAAAAGAAAAGAGCTTGGTTGATTTTATTTTGTGATGAATGATTAAGAGAAAAAGAAAACTGAAGAGAGCAAAATTCCTACTTCATCATCCTCATCTATTCTAGCCACTTAGATTAGGGTGTTTTCTTCACTAATACCTCATTAGTGAAGTGAGAGCTTGGGTTTGTAATTCCTCAAGGTAAATCATCTTTGATTGTGAAGCCTTCAAGCAAGGATGTCTCATTCACCTCATGGAGCCTCTATAGAGTCCGGGAGCTTGATGATCGCAGCGAAGGGACCTCAACTCGGAGCTTATGAAGCGAAAGAACAGACTACAAAGGTTGTAATTCCTAACTCTTAGATGTTAAGTTGTTAACATGAATGTTTAGTTTGATTCTCTAGTTAAAGACTCATGGCTAGGGTTATCTAGAACGGCAAAAATTTGAAATTGGCATGGACGATGCCTCCCGAAACCTTGTTGCCATTGTAGGTATCCCAATAGTGGTATCAGAGCCTAGCTAGAGAATTAGACAGATAAGTGTAGGATTACGAAACATAACAACTCCGAAACATCCGAATCGAAACCCTAGTTTCTGTCGATTTTTTCTAGATGTCAAAAAAAATTTTAAACAGTTGCAGAATGATGTATGAGATAAATAATGAACACTGTACAAAATTCACCCCCTTCACTCAGAAATGGGCCCGCCACCATAGTACCAAAACCGGCCAGATCGGCCTCGAAGGGGTTGAAATTTTTACGGTGTTCATGGCTCTGGGTTTAGGTACTTTAGATGTTGTTTGTTTTTGCTAATTTTGCATGTGATGTTATCTTTTAGCAAAGGCAATTCGGAGTGTTTCGTATTCGTAATTCTAGTTTGTTTTCGGGTTATTTAGACGGTGTTAAAAAGTTCGAACGGATATCAAATACCCACTTTTTCCCTTGCTGAATTTTTTCAAGAGTTGGATCTTTTTCATAATTAAAGAACATTCAAATATCGTGCAAGTGATTCGGTGGACCCTCTAGAAGAACGAAACCTTAACTCGATTATGTAACCGTCAGAACCGCCACTAAACCCTAGGGTTTGTGGTAGTTCAGCGGTGCCACATGTGAGGCATTGGCTGGCCCTTCTACGGCTGGTTCATTGGTACTGTGGCATGTACTGAGTATTTTCAAACTACGCTCAAGTGTTGAGCTTTTGGGAATTTTTAGGTGTTTGTTGATTCAATCGGAATGTTTAACATCATCAAGTTTTTTTTTCTAATGTGATACAATATGTGGAATTCATATAGTTAGGCATGAAATCCGTAATATGTGATATTTCGGGTTTACGATGTCTGAAGAGATTATGGATTCCAAATGTTGTAGTTTTTCACTTTCTTTTCTGCGACCGTAAGTGTAATATGTGGTGTATCGCCGGTTTCATAGCTATAAATCAACGACAATTGGGATACACATATTTACTTACGTTGATGACATGTGATGTTATGTGTTGCTGTGATATGTTATATTGGATCGTCGTGTTTTTGAATAGCCGGGACTTTTATGTGAGATGAGGGTTTTTATTTTCATTCATGTAAAATTCATTGTATGTAATATTCTTTTATTGGGGCACTTCCAGGTTGAGGATGATGTCACCATTGTATATTATTTACTTTTTCGCATTAGGATAGACCCAAGTAGGGGAGTACAAGTAAGCGGGTTCTAGGGTCCAGTGGGAGGCCATCTCGAGGAGTCGAGACCGGGTCTCCTAACCCTAGAATTGGTAGAGTTGCTTGCCGCTCTCGTAGGGGTCTAGGGATGTGGGTTTGGCTATTCATCATGACCGTGGAATCCGTGTTTTATACAGGCTCAAAATAAAACACGGACCTCCTAATATATCCAATATTTCATATGTTATCTTCTGCTGCTGATATACTATGATGTGATCATTCTATATGCGTGAGACGAATGCTTTATTATTATATATATGATATATAAAAAATGTTGCTTATATTTTGCACCCGTGCTAGTCCCTCCCCAGTATGCCGATAGTTAAGTAACCTAACGGTGCATAACGGGACACTGTGGCGAATGCGGATAGCATAAGCGTACGTTGTATTTTCGTTTCTTCTGTGATGCTTAGGAAGCATAAATGATGGGATTCATTAATGAGATTAATGAAAGAAAAATAAACCTAAAAGATGTTGTAGAATCAAATTTATAAAAAGGGTAGCTCTAGTTTTTGTTTTTCATAGCAGTATTCCTTGTGGAATATCCAGCAACTTTTTCGATAAGGAAAGAGCCGAGATCCCTTCACCGGGTGTGACCTCTTTAGCGAAACTAGCAGATGCTACAACTCACTTGGTTATTTTTTAATTGCTTCTATAGTTCTTGCTTTGCATAGCGATATTTGTGAAATATCATGCACCTTATTCGATAAGGAAAGAGTCGAGATCCCTTCACCGGGAGTGACCTCTTTAGCGAAACTAGTAAAAGCCTCAAAAACAGTCCTTTTCGAAATCACTTGTTTCTACA
Organism: Agapanthus africanus; assembly: GCA_030015575.1. NCBI lineage: Eukaryota > Viridiplantae > Streptophyta > Magnoliopsida > Asparagales > Amaryllidaceae > Agapanthus > Agapanthus africanus. Next base: position 722,908,777 of record JASDDO010000024.1, read on the forward strand.
ACGATATCAAGTTCATTACGCAAAAGGTTTTCATACAAACCTAACGTAGCACTCCGTCATTTCAGATAAGTACTACTTAGTATTCGTGCTACGTTTGTTGACCATGTTAAGGCGTAGTGTGCGGTAGCTAATTAGTGCTTATCTGCTAAAACATGTGATGAGATTGGATTAGGGTAGTCATACGACTTTGTTGACCATGTTAAGGGTCGTGTGGGTGGGTTTAATTCAATCAGGAAATGACGGGTTGAACTTGGCTAGCGCTTATGATTTGTTGACCATGTTAAGGTCATAAGTAGCTAGGGGCAAAAAATATTATTGGGAATTTCAAGTGTTGAAATTTGCAATGAGATTGCATACCTTCTATGAGATAGTTGGATCCCGATACCCACTGCGAGTAAGAGTTACTCCTGGGAGAGTTTTACACATGACAATTAGCCGATCAAGTAGGTGTCTAGAAAGGTGTTTACGGGGTTATGCCTCTGGGAAAACGAGGTTTATTTTAATTAGGTCCGTGTGAAAGCACGGGGAACCTCCCTCAAAGTACCAACACTGGCCTGGCTGAAAGATTGTCGAACTTGTAAGGTGTAATTAATCCCGGCTAGTCTTACCTTTTAGGGTTTGAAGGAAGATTTGATGAAAACAGTGGGAGCCATCCTGATTAGATAAGATAATAACCAATCTAATCTTGCAAGAGCATACGCTAAAGTGTTTTCTTCTCTCTCTCTCTCTCTCCAGGTAGAGACCATGTCAGGCCTTAATCAATATAAAAATATAAATGTATTGACCGAACCCGCTTATTATACTGAGCAGGGAACGTTGGTCCCGCTCCAACTTATAATTGTTATAAGTCCGAGCAGGGAATAGGAGAATATCCGGATTCTCACGCCGCCCCAACGAAGAATAAGCATGCTGATGCATCTTCTTCGGGTGTGTTAGTTATCGAGAACTATTTCTCAGTTCACTCTACGTCCTGGGTATTAGATAAATGGGTGATCATTCCATAAGAGTAGGGAATGGTGCAAATGTTACAGCCAAAACAGTTGGCGAATATCACCTTGTGTTACCAAATGGTAATACATTGATTCTGAACGAATGCTATTACATTCCGACCCTGATATGCAATCTTATATCAGTTTCTTTATTGAGTAAAGAAGGATATAATTTTGTAGTACAGGATAATGTTATGAACATCTTCCTGAATCAAAAGTTGATTGGATCGGGCTCGTTAAATAATGGCATATACGTTCTGAATCAAACTACGGTTCTTAATGTACAAAACACACATAAGAGGAAGAGTTCAGAAATGAACGAATCCTTCTTGTGGTATTGTAGACTAGGTCATATCAATGTGACACAACTAGCTAAGTTACATAAGGATGGATATTTGAATCCGTTCGAATTTTCATCTTATGAAACTTGCCATTCATGTCTCAAAGGCAAGATGACCAAAACTCTGTTTAGTGGACACGGAGAAAGAGTTACTGAACTCTTGGAACTGATACATAGTGATGTATGCGGTCCCATGTCTACACATGCCAGGAATGGTTCCTCGTACTTCATTACATTCACTGACGATCTCTCAAGATACGGACATGTGTTCCTGATGAAACACAAGTCTGAAACTTTTGAGAAATTCAAAGAATATAAGCACGAAGTTGAGAACCAGACGGGTAAATGTATTAAGATCTTTTGATCTGATCGAGGAGGAGAATACTTGAGCAATGAGTTCCTGGACTATCTAAAAGAGAATGGGATTCTCTCTCAGCTTACTCTTCCGTATACACCACAGCACAATAGTGTATCGGAACGGAGGAATCACACCCTATTAGATATGATACGCTATATGATGAGCACCGCTGAGTTGCCTATTTCCTTTTGGGGTTATGCGCTTGAGACAGCAGCATACCTATTGAATCAAGTTCCATATAAATCAGTGCCTACAACCCCATATGAGATATGGAGGGGAATGAGACCATATTTTAAACAAATTAAGATATGAGGTTGTCCGGCCTATGTCAAAAGGCAAAATCCGGACAAGCTCGAGGCACGATCAGTTTTATGCAAGTTTGTGGGATATCCAAAGAATTCACAAGGATATATTTTCTACCACGCTGAGGAGAAAAAAGTGTTTGTTTCTCAATATGCCACCTTTTTAGAAAAGAAATTTCTTGCTAAAGAAATTAGTGGCGAAGAGGTAGAGCTGGAAGAAGTTCCAGCAGCACAAACTACGACTGATGATTTATTGGAACAAAAGGATTCAGTAGTTCCCGACGAACCTCGGTCGCTCCGCCAATCTAGTAGGGTTCCTTATCCACCTGAGAAATACTACGGTTTTCTCATCGATGGTGGGAGCGAGGATTGCATCATGGAAGATGATGACCCGACTAGCTTCGAGCAGGCCATCACGAGTGGGGACTCTATGAAATGACTGGATGCAATATGATCTGAGATGGAATCCATGTACACCAACAAAGTATGGACTTTGGAAATTGCTCCTGAAGGGGTAAAACCTATTGGGAGCAAATGGATCTTTAAGAAGAAACTTGATGTAGATGGAAAAGTTGAGACTTTCAAAGCTAGACTTGTTGCAAAGGGTTTTCGTCAACGACCAGGTGTGGATTATGACGAAACCTTTTCTCCAGTGGCTATGCTTAAGTCCATCCGGATCTTACTTGCTATTGCTGCATACCATGACTACAAAATCTGGCAAATGGATGTTAAGACCGCCTTTCTAAATGGTGATTTAGAGGAGTGCGTGTACATGACTCAGCCAGAGAGCTTCGTAAACAGTGGGAGCAGCAGAAAGGTGTGCAAGCTGTTTAAATCCATCTACGGATTAAAGAAGGCATCGCGGAGTTGGAACATCTGTTTTGATGTTGTAGTCGAAAAGTTTGACTTCATCAAGAACGTAGATGAACCTTGTATTTACAAGAAGGTGGCAGAAAGTAAGGTTGTCTTCCTCGTATTATACGTGGATAACATACTCTTGATAGGAAATGATGTTCCTGTGCTGCACTCGGTCAAGCTCTTCTTATCACATAGATTCTCAATGAAAGAACTAGGTGATGCCTCCTGTATTTTGGGAATTAAGATCTATAGAGATAGATCTAAGCGGATATTGGGATTGTCCCAATCCAGGTACATTGACACCATAATAAAGAGGTTTAGTATGGAAGAATCCAAGCGTGGGAATTTACCCACGATCTCTGGACTCACTCTCTCCAAAGAGATGTCTCCCAAGACTGATTTGGAGAGAGCTCGCATGCAAGGGATACCCTATGCTTCGGCAGTAGGCTCTATCATGTACGCAATGCTATGTACCAGACCCGATGTAGCATACTCACTAAGTGTAGTGAGCAGGTATCAAGCAGATCCTGGAGAGAGTTACTGGACAGTTGCGAAGAACATTCTCAAGTACTTGAGAAGGACTAAAGAGATGTTCTTAGTGTATGGTAACGGAGAACTCCAGGTGGAGTCCTTTACCGATTCGAGCTTCCAAAGTGATAAAGATGACTCTAAGCCGCACTCAGGATTTTTCTTTACCCTAAATGGAGGGGCGGTGTGTTGGAAGAGTTCTGAACAGGAAACCGTGGCAGACTCGACGATGGAGGCTGAATACATCGATGCCAACGATGCTGCCAAAGTGGCTGTCTGGATTAAGAAGTTCATAACTGAACTTGGAGTAGTTCCGTCCATTGAGCATCCAATACCTTTGTATTGTGATAACAATGGAGCTGTGGCTTTGGCCAAGGAACCCAGGTCCCATCAGAGATCCAGGCATATTCTGAGGCGGTATCACCTGATCCAGGAGATAGTTGATCGCCGAGAGATCGAGGTCAGGAGAGTTGACACGAAGGACAACACTGCGGATCTACTCACAAAGGCCATACCCCAGATACAATTTGAGAGACTCTTCGGGATGTTGGGTATGAGATACTACAACAGCTGGCCTTAGTGCAAGTGGGAGATTGTTAGTTATGTATATGCCCTAGAGGCCATTGTTGTACATATGATGCATATTATAGTGGATGCTTGGATATATATAGAGAGGACTTTCTTGCACGATATGATAGTATGCTATCTGGTTTCACTTTGTCTTAACATGTTGACTTGTATTGGTTTACTGTCTTGCTTTCACATGTTGATAAAGCCCTTAGGATATGTACTCGACTACTAGGAATATGATGTAGATCATACTAGTGGGGCCAAGGTAGTCCAAGAGTACATCCAATAACTGTTCCTAGTCGAGGGTGTATCGAGACAGAGCGTCGATACTCCGGAGTAGACTAACGTATACGCATCTTGACCCATATGATGGGCGATGGATGATCCCATATCCATCGGTGTTTGACATCAAAGATGGTGTACGGGTGCTCAGTAGAGACTGGGTACACTGAACGGACTCGCCGAGAACTCCTAGATGGTATTATACCTATCGTCAGATAGCAGTTCTCTGGTGACACCGGTACAGGTTAGTCTGTAGACCTGAGATCGTCATAGAGTTTTGTGTGATTCCCACTGTGCTTTGATTTCCACCTTACCACGTTCATGAGAATGTGCAAAACGGTGTCTTTTGGGTACAGTCCCGAATCACATGGAGGCAATGAGCGATAGGGGTTTCGTCTCTCCAGGTATTGGGGGTTGATGTTGCACTATGTTCGATTGGCTATAACTGGAATTCCCTGGCCAGGGCTAATATGGAGACCTACTGATAAGTGTTTGTTAGTGTATATGCCCTAGAGGCCATTACTGTATCATACTAGTTTGTATATTACTTAATGGAAGCTTGGGATATTCACAGTTGTATAGACAATCTTGCTCAAAATGGTAGTATGCTACTTGGTTTGTTTCTACTTCAATTTGTGCATGTGTTTCTTTTAGCATATCGCTTATACATATTAGTAGAGCCCTTAAGATCTTTGCTTGATTACCAGCGTTGTGATGGCAGTCACACTCGTGGGGGCTGGGTAATCTATAAGCACATCCTTATACAGGTCCCTAGTCGTAGGACTATCGAGACAGGGCATCGATACTCCGGAGTAGACTAGCGTATGCGCTTCTCATCCCAGCAGAGGAGATGGTCTGTCCCACAGCCATCAGTACGTCGTACTGGAGATAGTATGCGGGTGCCCGTTGGGTTTCGAGAACACTGGACAGGACTCGTCGGGAACTGTTGGTTGGTACTATACCTATCGTCAGTTATCAGTTCCCAGGTGACATGAGTACAGCTTAGTCCGCTGACTTGACACTGTCACTTCGCCTCGAGTGTGTTCCCACTGTACTTTGATTACTACCTTACCACAGCTCAAAGGAGTTGTGCAAATAGGTAGTAGTTGGGTGCAGTCCCGAAGCACTTGGAGGCAGTGACGGTTAGACAGGATTCGTCTCTCCCGGTTTTGGGGGTTGACATCGCGCTGTGTCTAGGAGAGCCATTACACAAGTAGTCCCTGGCCAGAGCAAGCGAAATATACTGGTAGGTTTCCAGTGCTATCTCAGGGTGTTCTGGGCTACACTCCGACACGACTTGTACCGCTATTAGGGGACTGACGTTTACCACCCCTAGGCCCGCCAAGCGATGTATCAGACGAACAGACCGGACTGTATGGAGATTGTCATATTCAGGCTCAGTAGGAGTTCAGATGGGTTTCACCTCGTCAGTCTTCTTGTCGGCATCTACCTGGGGACCGTTACGCACAGCTAGTGCCGCTTGCGGTCTGTGGTTAAACCCACTGCCAGCGTAGTGTCGAGTCTTTAGAGTCCCACACAGAAAGCTATTCGCCTTTAGGCAAAAGAGTAGAGGTCGTATGGTTTTACGACAGGTCGCATGGTTTTGCGACAGGGTTCGGTCACATCCGTTCACTTGTGTACGTTTGGTGTCCGGACAGTTAACACTAGCGGGCTTTGGTTTAAGCCAGATCCTAGTGTACGTTTTGGGATTGGTTTTATCTCGGTTGTATTCGTGTTCCTCGGAACGCGGATGCGGGTGTGTATGCACAGTTGACAGAGAGACAGAGGCAGAGAATTCTCATTGGGGTTATTGACTGTTGACTGTTGACTGTTGACCATTGACTTTTGCTAAACCCTAATGAGAATATGAAATATGATTAATGATAATATTAATTAAGTATTATTGTGTCATGGTTGTGATGAGGGGTTGACTTTATTGACTTGTTGACTTTGTTGACCGGTTGATTAGGTTGGACTAGTTGACAATCATCATTGCAATGGCTATCATTTCATGGTAAAGACTTTTGCTTGCTTGTTATGCTTTGCAATATGAGTGCATGAAATGATAATGCCACTTGATATGATATGAACCATCACATAATACTCAATTATTATTATTATTATTATTATTATTTTGTTATGGGAGCATAGGAGGAAAAGGGGTTGCCTCATTCTATCATTCTTCTTCTCTCTCATGCTCAAGCTCTCCCTCTTGCTCTTCCTCTTGCTCTCTCTCTAGTTCAAGGCAACTCCATCTCATGAGTTGAGAAACATTGCCTTAGAGATAAAAGAAAACCCATATCACTTCTCTACTCATCCTAGTTCACAAGGTTTAGCAAACCAAGTGTTCTAGTTTCTTCAAGTTCGAAGAAGAAGCCAAAGGTAGAAGCTTTCAGGTGGATCCATCTTCGGCGCAAGGAGACGACGAGGTGAGGCCGATCCGTACACCAGAAAGAGTTGAAGACGAAGGAGTTCAAGAAAGTTATAGCCCCCTAACCGAGTAGGAAAAACTCTAGTTAAGTTGTTAATTAGTTGTTTAACAAAGATCCGTATTTTGAGTCCATGTTACCACCTCTTGAAAAATCGTTTTTCATCATTTCCGCAAGCCCGTAAGTACCGGGAGAGGTAACGTGGACTTACAGTGGTATCAGAGACTAGTTAAACACTATTTAACATGTTAGCAAAGTAACTAGAAATTCGATCGGAGAAAAAGTCGCGAAACACGCCCGAAAAGTACACTTTCTGTCGAATTTTGCCTATGTTCTAAAATTAATAAATCTTGGCTTAAAATTTGACTCAGGGTTTTTACATCTCACTGTAGAAAAATGGTCCAGAGAGCCCATCAACGCGCCGCGGAACCGCGGCCGGAGCTTGCTCCCGCCGCGGATCCGCGGCCGAGTTGACTCGGCCGTCGACGATTTTTCTTGCAGTGAGGTCATAGGGGTGTTTTGGGATTTTTAAAATATGTTTTTTCTGCCCAGATTTTCCAGAAAGAAAATTTTGTGTTTGGGGCTTGAAAATCCGTATTTTGATCGAACTTCTAAATACTTAAGCTGACGGGTATATATCTGTGATGTGATATATGTATTGAACGTCCGCTAATCGCTATACACCGATTAATGGGGGTTATACATATCTGTGATCTGTAATGTTGATGGTATGTGTATATGAATTCACTGGATTGTCGCAGATGAATAGCCGGGGAGTTGTGAGATGAGAGTTTTCTTTTATCTTTCAATTCATGTAATATGTAAATTGATGTAATATTATTTTTGGCCGCACAACCGGGTCGGGGTTGTAGCCGTCATTGTATAATTTCTTTTTACTTTTTTTGCTCCTAGGATAGACCCAAGGTGGGGTGCACAAACTACCGGGTATCTCGAAGTGCCGAGTGGCCTACTCACGTCGTTGAGGGAGGTTGCTCCGCTTCGGATATTTGGCGGGTAGTTTGCCGCACCCGTAGGGGTCTAGGGTGGGGTATTGGCTATTCATCGCGACCGTGTAATCCGCTTTTCTTTACAGGCTCGTACGAATTGTGGATTCCTAGTATATCCAATGTGTTCATCTGTGATCTGGAATGTTGCATGTGACGAATGAGTATATCTATATATGATATCTATTTAGGCGTTGCTTATGTTTTGTATCCGCGCTAGTCCAGCCCCCGTGATTGGTAAATTTTCCTGTTGTGTAGTATGAATCAATTCAAAAGGTTCCCTAAAATAGCACCATTTGATCGAAACTGTTTCTTGTGTCGGTATTCAGAAAATTTATAAAGAACTTCACAACCAAAAATTATTTTGACCGCAATCAAACTACGGTGTCAATTGTAGTTCATGAATGAGTGCGGATCGTCCACAGGGATTGCACGATTCGTTTGTATTATGATATGCTTGAATTGAAAAGTTAAGCTAAAATAAACGAAAACATGATTCAAGAATTTATCAAATGATTCAGGTGTCACGATGTTTAATCAAGAATCAAGAAACTGATAAACAATCAAGAATTGGGTTTCGATAATATTTCCAATCAACAGTCAAGAATATAAAAGAGGCTCGTAGGAATCGATCGGATCGATAGACGTGATGTAATCTAAAGATTTCGTGTTCTTATCCTTCGAAGGATTGATACTAGATCGATGATCATCGACGAGAGTTAGGGCTTTCTCGTGAAACTAGGGTTTCATCTTATCCCTTGTTCTTTTATCGATATCATTCACATTCTAGCCTCTAGCAATTTCAAAAAACGATCCTAACTCCCCAATTTCGAGCGATATCATTCAAGAAAGCATCGTAACGAAATGGGTTGTCGGTTCTTGAACTTGCTAGGGTTTACAAAACTCGTAGGAATCAAGAATCGATTAAAGCTATGTTACATCATCATTCTATTGACCGTCTCGACTCCTTGACGAGCAGAGTTTTATTCACACATCACCACACAGAAAACATTTATGAACTGTAGCCACTGATGTAGGAGTTTTGGTGCAAATTTGGGAGGCTAATTCCTTGAAGACACCGCGGATCCGCGGCACAAGCAAGCCATTGCCGCGGATCCGCGGCTCTTTGATGGTCTTGGGCTTTGGTTCTTCTGGTGAAGCTTTGTACTGTATTTTAGGGCTTCTTATGATATGTTGATTTGTGATTGCTCCTTTGAATTGATACCAGATCTAAAGTTAGTGAGTTGGCGTATCTTTTGAGCAGTGTTGATTCGAGCATGCTTCTAGTTTCCTGCACAGACTTCGAAACACGGGTTGCGACATATAGAAATATTGCGATGCCATGCAATGCAGTCAATTTCCCGAGAAATGCTGGTTTTAAGGTCTAATACATGTAATCTGATATTTTGTGACAGTTTTGCTAATATGTAAAATATGAATGCCGTACACTTCTAAATGAGTGCAAATGATGAGGAAATTGCCGGCTAAAATATACAATATTTTCGACTAATCAAATACCCCCAAACTTAATTTCGATCGTCTCGAGCGAATGTTTTATTAAAAAGAGAAGGAGAGAATAAAGAAAGAGAAAAACTAACTAGCACACTTTCGTAGGCAACACGATTGCACTGAGCACGTGCAACAAGCCTTTAAACCTCTAGGTGTCCCTAGTAGGAGGAGTGTTGTCTCCTGAGGGTTTTCAGCGGATTGCACCCACAAAATCCAATAATAAAAGGAAGATCATGAATATTACATTTAAAGAAAAGAATTGTAAAAGAAAAGCTTCGAAAATTAGGGTTTCCAACTAAGCTAGCTTTTCAGTTGTCATGAGCCCTATCTTAATGGTCATGAATGTTGGATATATGTATGCCCTAGAGGCCATTATGTGATAGTCGATGTATCTATACATGTATATATATTCAGTTTGCATTCTTGCTCGACATGATAGTATGCTATCTGGTTCTTCTTTATCTGACATGTTGATTTGATCATGCTTTTATTCATTCATACATGCTGATAAAGCCCTGAGGATATCGGCTTGACTACTCTGATTATGATGGAGATCATACTAGTGGGACATCTGTAGTCTATAAGCATATCCTGGAACGTCCCTAGTCATAGGTATATCGAGACGGGGCATTGATATACCAGAGTAGACTAGCGTATATGATACTAGACCCATACGATGGGCGATGGATGTTCCCACATTCATCGATGTTTGACATCAAGATCATATACGGGTGCTCAGTGGTGACTGGGTACACTGGACGGACTCACCGAGAACTCCTATATGGAATTAAATCTATCGTCGGATAGAAGTTCTCAGGTGACACTGGTACAGGTTAGTCTGTAGACCCGAGATCGTCATAGAGCCTTGTGTGTTCTCCCACTGTACTTTGATTACCACCCTACCACGGCTCTACTGAGTCGTGCAAACAGGTGGCCGTTGGGTACAGTCCCGAGACACACGAAGGCGATGAGCGACAGGAGGGGTTTCGCCTCTCCCTGTATTGGGAGTTGATGCTGTGCTGTGCCCGACTGGTTATAACAGCAAGTCCCTGGCCAGGGCTGCTGAGATTTGCTGATAAGTGTTATCAGTAGTTTCTCGATCTGTTATAGACCATTCACCGGCACGACTTATTGAGTTATTGGGGTCGACGTGACCATCCCTAGGCTCGATATGCAGCATATCTGACGAAGAGACCGGACTGTATGGGAGTGTTGCCGGATGGCTCGACGGGAGTTGTAGCAGGTTCGCTTGTTGTCTTCTGATCGCTCAATACCCGGGTGGCCGTTACGTTTAGCTGACCGCTTGCGGCTTGAGGGTACTTGATATGATCATCACCCTCTGCCGGCATATTGACGAGTCGTAGAGTCCCACAAAGGAGTTACCCAGTCCAGGCGAAACGTTGTGGTGCGCGTATGCGATATGCGCATGCACCCGATTGAAATGTGCGTATATGATACCGAACATTGATCGGGTGAACTGCTTTTGGTGGGGTCATATGAGATATGACCGAATTGATAAATCAAGTGTTGATTTATCATTTAACCATTAGTTTTCTCACTTAAAACCTTTTCTTGGATGATGGATGTGTGCATGCATGTGTGCTTTTCTTTCTTTCTTTCATGCTAGTTTCATGCACATAAGGATGTGCATACATGCATACATGCATACATACATACACCCATCCATCATGGTTGTTAGCATATGGAAATGGTGGCAATATAAGACTCACACCATGGATTATATAATGGATTATTATTTAATTTTGGGTTTAAAAGAAAATGAAAAAGGAAAGGATAATCATTCTTGCTTCCACATTCTTCCTTTGACCTAACCATGCTCAACTACCACTAACCTAGGGTTATCCTTCACTTTATCATTTAAAACTCAAGTTAAATAATGTCTCCATCACTTTAACCATGGTTCATAGTGAGAAGGAATAAAATATATATTGATATATTTCTTTTTCTTCTCATGAGTTATCTTTTTACCTCTTGTTAAAAAATTGCCACCATCTTCTTCCTCTTTCTCTTTTGCTCTCTAGTCTTTTCTAGTGAGCAAATACCACTTAAAGAAAGGTTTTTGAAGTGAGAAACTTAACCACAACTTCATTCTACACAAGCTTAGCCGTTTTGTTTAGAGTGTTCTCTTCGGTTTTGCGAAGTTGCGAGCTTGGACGGAGATCTCCGTGGTGGATCGTTGTGGACACAAGAGGACTTCAAGAGGACCTCCGTTCAACACCCTAGAGACCAAGGAGTCCAGCGAAAGGGAGCTACAAAGGTTGTAGTCTCGAAACCCTAGATTAGTTCGCTTTATATTTCGAAACCCTAATTTTCTAGGATCGATTCCTTTGCATGTTCGTTTAGCACCATCAAAATTTAAACTTTGGGTCATGTGATGCTTCAAAACTCTTCATAGGGTGCTAAACAAACCTTTCATTGGTATCATAGCCGACCTAGAACATTAGGCGACCTTTTTACGAAGTTAAAACTCCGATCGAACCGAAATACGACTTTTTAGGGTGCTCTCTGGAAATTTTCTAAAAATTGACATTTTTCAGAATTAAAAATATGTAAAAAATACAGCAGGAAAAAATAAGGATTACGGTACAAAAATTATTCCATGAACAATGAATCCCACCGCGGAAGCGCGGCCTAAGCTTGCTTAGGCCGCGGTTCCGCGGCCGTATTTATGAATTGATGGATACTTTTTATACAATAATTCATGAATCTGCTTGTATAAATTTTTGGATATTTTTAATCTGTATTTGGTTTTGAAAAATTCTGGAGATGGTTTTGGACTCGTCAATTCGATCGGGATTTTCATTTCGTAGCTTTTCCGGGTAAATTAGAAAGCATTGAAGTGTTTGAACGAGTATCATTTACTCACTATTCACGGGGTTTAAATACTTTGGAGATACGTGCAAGTCTTTTTGCGGTGGTCCCTCTAGAAGACAACAAACCTTAACTCGATTATGTGACCATCTCGAACTGCCCTTTGAACCTTAGGGTTTGGGGCAGTACGGCGTGCCACATGTGAGGCGTTGGCTTGACCCTTCTACGGCTGGACCGCTACTACTGTGTCACACTCCGGATTTTTGAATCCTGCTCAAGTGTTGAGCTTTAGTGAATCTTGGGTATTTGATCGTTCGTTCGAAAACATTAATACTGTCTGTTTGTCTGGAATGTGATACAATATGTGGAATTCATATAGTTTAGGCATGAAATACGAAATATGTGATATTTCGCATTTATGATGTCTAAAGAGAATCTGGATTCCAAATATTGTAGTTTTACACTTTCTTTTCTGTGACCGTAAGTGTAGTATATTCGATATCGCCGGTTTCGTTGCTATACATCAACGACAATCGGGGTACGCATACTTACTTACGTTGATGATATGTGATATTATGTGTTGCTGAGATATGATGTGCAGGATTGTCGCGATCGAATAGCCGGGGTTTTTTTCTGAGATGAGAGTTTTATATTTTCATTCATGTAAATTCAAATGTAATGTAATATTCTTTTATTTGGGGCACTTCCAGGTTGAGGTTGTGTCACCAGTGTTGTATATTATTTACTTTTCCGCATTAGGATGGACCCAAGGAGGGGAGCACAGGTGACCGGGTTCTGGGGTTCAGTGGGAGGCCATCTCGAGGAGTCGAGACCGGGTCTTCTAAACTCCAGAATTGGTAGGGTCACTTGCCGCTCTCGTAGGGGTCCAGGGTATGGGCTTGGCTATTCATCGCGACTGTGGAATCCGTATTTTCTATTCTGGCTAAATACTAAATACGAACGTCCTAGGATATCCCACGTTATATCTATGTTTCTGCTGCATGTGTTCTGTGATATCTGAGACGAATGACATATTATATATATGATATATAGTAGACGTTGCTTATGTTTTACACCCACGCTAGTCCCGTTCCGGTATGCCGTTAGTTAAGTAACCTAACGGTGCATAACGGAACATTGCGGCGAATGCGGATGGCATAAGCGTACGTGTTATTTTCGTTTCTTTTCTGAGATTGGCTTTAGGACTTAAATGATGGGATTACATTAATGTGATTAATGTAAAGAAAATAAACCTAAAAAGATGTTGTAGAATCGGATTTAAAAACTACTCGGCAATTTATGAAAAAGCTACATTTCAAAACTGCGGAGCTTAAGCCACTCCTTTTGAAAACTGTTTGATTCTACAACGATATCAAGTTCAAAGCGTTAAAGATTTTCTTAAAAATCATTCGCAACCCTCCGTCATTTTAGGAAGTAGAGTACTTAGTATTCGTGCTACGTTTGTTGACTTTAGTTAAGGCGTAGTGTACGGTAGCTAAGTGATGTCTTCCTACACTGCATATGATGCAGATTAATTAGGACATTCATGCGACTTTGTTGACCATAGTTAAGGGTCATATGGGTGGGTCTAATTGATCAAGAAATGATGGGTAGAACTTGACTGGTACTTATGATTTGTTGACCATAGTTAAGGTCATAAGTACTAGGGGTAAAAATTACATCGGGAATTTCAAGTGTTGAAATTTGCAATGAGATTGCATACCTTCCATGTAATGGTTAGATCCCGATCCCACTGTGGGCAATAGTTGCTCCTAGGAGAGTTTTACAGTTTACAATTAGCTAACTCATTAGGTGTCTAGAAAGGTGTTAACGGGGCTCCGCCTCTGGGAAAATGAGGTTTACTCTAATTAGGTCCGTGCGAAAGTACGGGGAACCTCCCTCAAAGTACCGACACTGGCCTGGCTGAACGGTTAGCGAAGTTGTAGACTGTAATTAATCCTGGCTAGTTTTTCTTTTTAAGGTTTGAAAGAAAAACTTGATAAAAAGCAGTGGGAAACATCGATTAGACAAGATAATAAACCAATCTAATCTGTGCAAGAGCTTTCGCTGAGTGTATTCTTTTCTCTTTCTTAATTGCAGATACCAATGACTGGACTTAAGCTTCTACTAGATAAAAACAAACTGAATGGGACCAACTATAAAGACTGGCTGAGGAATCTGAAGATCGCCTTGACTTATGATAAAGTATCATATGTCCTCACGGCTTCAGCCCCGCCCGTCCCAGGTCCAAAATCCTCAGTTGCGGACATTGAAGTCCGCAAGACATGGGACGCTGACTGTGCCACGGCAAAATGCCTCGCGATTGCATCGATGGACAACACACATCAAAAGCAGCATGAGGACATAGACATTCACGGTATATTGCTCCATACAAAGGAGTTGTATGGGGAGCAATCCCGCGTATTACGATACGAAGCATCAAAGAAACTGTTTCAGATGTGAATGGCCCCTGGCACACCAGTAGGAGACCATGTTTTGAAGATGATAGCTCTTATAGAAGAGCATGAGGACCTTGGATGGACAATGGACAATGAACAATATATAGATATTATTCTGCAGTCCCTCCCCTCCACCTTTGCTCAGTTCATAGTGAACTTTAACATGCATGGCATGGAGAAGGAACTCCCTGAACTCCTTAATATGTTAGGGAGTGCAGAGAGCACTATGAAGTCAGCAAAGACTCCCGTTATGACCATTGGACAGTCTTCTTCTTCTCACCCGAAAGCTAAGGCCAAGGGAAAGAAAAAGAAGAAACCCACTAATCCTAAGGGCAGAGTTAAAAAGGTGAAGGGAAAGGGAAAGTCCACAGCTGGAGACCCAGGAAAAGGCGAGTGTTTTCATTGCCACAAGACAAGACATTGGAAGCGCAATTGCACGGAGTACCTAAGTCTCAAGAAGAAGCATGGTGATGCTTCTGCTTCAGGTGCGTTTGTGACTGAAAACTGTTTTTCTATAAACTCTGCTTCCTGGGTATTGGATACCGGTTCAGGTTCTCACATTTGCAATTCTATGCAGGGGCTGAGAAATAGCAAGGTTTTGAGGACAGGTGACCATACTCTCCGTGTTGAAAATAGTTCCAATGTACATACAGTCGCAGTGGGAGAGTATCACTTGGGGTTGCCATCTGGATGTATTTTGATTTTGAATCCATGTTATTTTGTACCAAGTATGCTATGTAATATAATATCCGTTTCTTTGTTGGACAATGAAGGGTATAATTTTGTGTTGCAGAACAATGTTATGAACATTCACCTAAATCAAATGTTGGTTGGGTATGGTACGCTTAATAACGGAATATATGTCCTAAATCAACACACAGTTTTCAGTATACAACACACTAATAAAAGAAAACTTTCAGAATTAAATGAAGCTTTTCTTTGGTATTGTAGACTTGGTCATATTAACGAAACAAGACTAAACAGGTTACACAAAGACGGATATTTAAACTCTTTTGAATATAAATCTTATGCGACTTGCCAGTCTTGTATCAAGGGTAAAATGACCAAAACTCCGTTTACCGGACACGGAGAAAGAGATACCCAGCTCCTTGGCCTCATACATAGTGATGTATGTGGGCCAATGTCTACACAGGCTAGAGGCGGTTTTTCATACTTCATTACATTCACCGACGATTTCTCAAGATTCGGTCATGTATTTTTATTAAAGCACAAGTCCGACGCTTTCGAGAAATTCGTTGAATATAAACAAGAAGTAGAAAAACAAACCGGCTTGAGTATTAAGATGCTTGGATCAGATCGAGGTGGAGAGTATCTCAGTACAGAATTTGCAAACTTCCTAAAAGAGAATGGGATTCTCTCTCAGCTCACTCCTCCTTACACACCACAGCACAACGGTGTGTCAGAACGACGGAATAGGACCCTATTAGATATGGTCCGGTCCATGATGAGTGACGCTGAGTTACCAGTCTCGTTTTGGGGGCATGCATTGGAGACTGCAGAGTTTCTGCTAAACAGGGTTCCAACCAAAGCCGTGTCTACCACGCCATATGAGATATGGAATGGGAAGAGACCATCTCTTAAGAGAATTAAGATTTGGGGTTGCCCGGCCTATGTTAAAAAGCAGAATCCGGACAAACTCGAGACACGGTCAGTCATGTGTAACTTTGTGGGATATCCAAAGAATTCTTATAGATATCTGTTCTACCACAAAGAGGAAAAAAAAGTGTTTGTTTCTCAGTATGCCACATTCTTGGAAAAAGAGTTTTTCACAGATAAAGATGATGGCAAGGTAGTAGATCTAGAAGAGGTTCTGGAAACACAAACTACAAATGACGATTTGGTTGAACCGGCTGTTGCAACAGAAACTGAAGAACCTCGGCCACTCCGTAGGTCTGGTAGGACTTCTCGCCCACCGGAGAGGTACTACGGTTTCCTCATTGATGGTAACGGAGAAGATTGCATCATGGATGATGATGATCCTACCAGTTTTCAGCAAGCTATCACGAGTGGTGACTCTGTGAAGTGGCTGGATGCCATGAGATCTGAAATGGAGTCTATGTACACCAACAAAGTATGGACTTTGGACGTTGTACCTGTTAGTGTATATGCCCTAGAGGCCATTACTGTATCATACTAGTTTGTATATTACTTAATGGATGCTTGGGATATTCACCTTGTATATACAATCTTGCTCAAAATAGTAGTATGCTACTTGGTTTGTTTCTACTTCAATGTGTACTTGTGTTTATTTCAGTATATCACTTATACGCATTAGTGGAGCCCTTAGGATCTTTGCTTGATTACCAGCGTTGTGATGGCAGTCACACTAGTGGGGGCTGGGTAATCTATAAGCACATCCTTATTCAGGTCCCTGGTCGCAGGACTATCGAGACAGGGCATCGATACTCCGGAGTAGACCAGCGCATGCGCTTCTCATCCCAGTATGGGAGACGGTCTGTCCCACAGCCGTCAGTACGTCGTACTTGAGATAGTATGCGGGTGCTCGTTACGTTACGGGTACACTGGACAGGACTCGTCGGGAACTGACTAGTTGGTATTATACCTATCGTCAGTTATCAGTTCCCAGGTGATATGAGTACAGCTTAGTCCGCTGACTTGACACTGTCACTTCGCCTCGGGTGTGTTCCCACTGTACTTTGATCACTACCCTACCACGGCTCAAAGGAGTCGTGCAAACAAGTGGTAGTTGGGTGCAGTCCCGAAGCACTTGGAGGCAGTGACGGTTAGACAGGATTCGTCTCTCCCGGTATTGGGGGTTGACATCGCGCTGTGTCTAGGAGAGCCATTACACGAGTAGTCCCTGGCCAGGGCAAACGAGATATACTGGTAGGTTTCCAGTGTTATCTCAGGGTGTATTGGGCTTCACTCCGGCACGACTTGTACCGCTATTGGGGGACTGACGTTTACCGCCCCCTAGGCCTGCCATGCGATGTATCAGACGAACAGACCGGACTGTACGGAGAATGTCACGCTCAGGCTCAGTAGGAGTTCAGATGGGTTTCGCCTCGTCAGTCTTCTTGTCGGCATTACCTGGGGACCGTTACGCACAGCTAGTGCCGCTTGCGGTCTGTGGTTAAACCCACTGCCAGCGTAGTGTTGAGTCTTTAGAGTCCCACACAGAAAGCTTTTCGCCTTTAGGCAAAAGAGTAGAGGTCGCATGGTATTGCGACAGGTCGCATGGTTTTGCGACAGGGTTCGGTCACATCCGTGCACTTGTGCACGTACAGTGTCCGAACAGTTTACACTAGCGGGCTTTGGTTTAAGCCAGATCCTAGTGTACCTTATGGGATTGGATTTATCCAGTTTGCATTCGTGTTCCTCGGAACGCGGATGCGGGTGTGTATGCACAGTTGACAGGGAGGCAGAGGCAGCGGATTCTCATTAGGGTTGTTGACAGTTGACCGTTGACTTTTTGACTTTATGCTCAACCCTAATGAGAATATGATATGTGATTAACTATTATATTAATTAAGTATTATGGTGATATGGTTGTTGACTTGTTGACTTTTGTTGACTTGTTGACTTTGGTGACTTGTTGACTTTTGTTGACTTGTTGACCGGTTGACTAGGCTTGACTAGTTGACCATCATGATAACCATGGTTATCATTTCATGCCAAAGACTTTTTCTTGCTTGTTCATTTGAGTAAAATGAGTGCATGACATGATAAGGTTATGGTTACTTCAACCATCACATAAGACTTTTGTTGATATGATGAGTTATCATTGCTTTGGATTATGAGAGGGTGAGAGACAAAATACTTGCTCAATTCTTTCTTGCTCATTCTCTCTCTTGTTCTTGAGCTCTCCTCTTGCTCTCATCCTCAACCTCTTGCTCCCTCTCTTGATCTATGGTTCTCTTGTCTCATGAGTTGAGAATCAAGAACCATAGATAAAATCCCATTCTAAATCATCTCTACTCATTCTAGTTCACTAGGTTTAGCAAACCAAGTGAACTAGTTTCTTCAAAGAACGAAGAAGGAGCTAAAGGTTGGAGCTTTCACGTGGATCTATCTTCGGCGTACGGAGACAACGAGAAGGAGCCATCGAACCACCATCGGAGCTTGAAGAGAAGGAGTTCAAGTTTAGGTATAACCATCTTCATCCGAGTAGCTAAATATCTTTAGCTTAGTTTGCTAGTTTTAGTTTAGGTAACGATCCCGACCATAGGTTAGTCCATGTTGCCTCTTGCGATAAAAATTCGTTTTTTATACCGTTTCCGCCTCCCCGTAAGAACCGGGGGTCGCAATATGGACTTACAGTGGTATCAGAGCCTAACTAAACTTAAACTAGCTTGGTAGTGAAGTGTAACGAAGTTCGGAACCGGAAAAATCCAAAAACCAAACTTTTACAAAATCTGAGTTTCTGTTGAAATTTTTTCTGGTCAAAATGAAAAACTTTATACTCCTAAATTCGGCTCAGGGTTTTGTGTGAACACCCAAGAAAAACGATACAGTGATTCGCCTAAAGTGCCGCGCTTCCGCCGCGTGATCCTTCTTATCCGCCGCGGAACCGCCGCGACTTGGTGTCTTCTCTGCATCGTTTTTCGTGCAGTGTGTTTGTGTGTTGGTTTTGGGATTTTTAAAATATATTATATGTGCCCAGATTTTCCAGAAAAGAAATTTCCTTTTGGGGTCCTATAATTCCGTATTTTTTCCGAACTTCACTGCACTTTGACTATGATGGTTATATCTGTGATGCTTGCATGTATTGAACGTCGGCTAATCGCTATAAGTCGATTAGTCGGGGTTATACATGATCTGTAATGTGCTGGAATGTGTATATAAATATGTTGGATTGTCGCGGGTGAATAGCCGGGGGTTGTGAGACGAGAGTTTTCTTTTCTTGCAATTCATGTAAATTTGTAAATTGATGTAATAATTATTTGTATGGCCGCACAACCGGGTCGGGGTTGTAACCGTCATTGTATAATTTCTTTTTACTGTTTTTGCTCCTAGGATAGACCCATGGAGGGGTGCACAAACTACCGGGTATGCCGAAGTGTCGAGTGACCTACTCATGGAGATGAGGGAGGTTGCTACGCTTCGGGTACTTGGCGGGTAGTTTGCCGCACCCGTAGGGGTCTTGGGTGGGGTTTTGGCTATTCACCGCGACCGTGTTATCTGTTTTTGTTACAGGCTCGTACAAATTACAGATTGCTAGTATATCCAATGTATTTATCTGTGATCTGAAATGTTTATCATTGCAGTATATCTATATATGATATTATTTAGGCGTTGCTTATGTTTTACAGACGCGCTAGCCCAGCCCCCGCTCTGTCGTTAGTTAAGTAACCTAACGGGTAATGACGGGGCCCCGTGGCGAATGCGAATGGCATAAGCGTACGTCATATTTTGGTTGTTTTCTGCAATGGTAGGATTAATTGATGGGACGCATTAAAAGAACTAATGCAAGAATATCACGCATTAAAAGAACTAATGCAAGATAATAAACCAAGTTAAAGTCGTTGGAACACTTTCGAAAAACCACTCGGTTCTTTTCAAAACAACTTTTAAATACGGAGCTTGAGCCACTCCTTTTAAAAGCTATCTCGTTCCATCGACCAAATCAAGTTCACTACGTTCACGGTTTTGCCAAAACCATCCGTAGCCCTCCGTCGTTTCACATGAATAGTCAATAGTATTCAAGCTGTGTTTGTTGGCCAAAGTCAAGGCACAGTGATTGGTAGCTATTGGGTATTCATGTGCAGCATAGATAGATGCGTTGGTTTGGAACAGTCGTACTGCCTTGTTGGCCAAAGTCAAGGGTAGGTGCGGGTGGATTCAAACTAACCTGGAGAACGACGGGCAGAACTTGACATGTGACTTATGATTTGTTGGCCAAAGTCAAGGTCATAAGAGCATGGGGCAAAAATCCACATCGGGAGTTTCATAAGTACTGAAACTTGCTAGATTTGCATACCATTTGGAGTGTGATGATTCTGGTAGGATTCCTTCAGTTTCGTCACGCGATGATATTTGGATCCCGATCCTACTGTGAGTATATGCTACTCCTCGGGAAATTTCTCACTTAACGATCAATGCTATAAACCTAGTAGGTGCCTAGAAAGGTGTTAGCGGGGCTACGCCCCCAGGGAAAAGAGGTTCTCTAATTAAGGAACTTCGCGAAAGCGTTGGAAAACCTCCCTCGAAGTACCGACACCGGCCTGGCTGAACGGTTAAGCAAGTATTGTACGGTGGGATTGATCCTGACTAATTCTTCCTTTATGGTTTGAGGAGGGATTCGAGAAACAGTGGGAGCCATCCTGTTTAGACAAACTAAAAACCACTCTAAACTTGCAAGAGCATCATGCTGAGTGTTTCTTCTTCTCTCTCCTAATTGCAGCGACCAATCAACATGACTGGACTTAAGTTACTCCTAGATAAAAACAAACTGACAGGGCCAAACTACAAAGATTGGCTCAGGAATGTCACGATAGCAATCACTTATGACAAGCTGGGGTATCTTCTTACCACCAAAGCTCCCCCTGTCCCTGGTCCAACTTCCAGTGCCGCGGATAAGGAAATCCGCAAGACTTGGGAGATTGATAGCGCGAAGGCCAAGTGCCTCCTGCTTGCCTCGATGGACAACGAACATCAGAGGAGGCATGAGAATATGGACATGGAGTCCATATTGCTCCATACAAAAGAACTGTATGGAGAGCAATCACGTATCGCAAGATACGAAGCGTCGAAAAAGTTATTTTCGACAAGAATGGCCGTCGGATCATCAGTAGCCGAGCATGTGCTAAAGATGATCGGCTTCATTGAGGAGCTCGCTGACCTAGGGATCACATTGGAGAGTGAGCTATATACGGATATAGTTCTCCAGTCCCTTCCTTCCACTTACGCCCAGTTTATACTGAACTTCAACCTACAAGAAAAAGAGGTTGAACTATCAGAGCTCCTCAACATGCTGAGGAGCGCAGAGGGCACCCTACAGAAAGGTAGGGAAACATCCACTTTGTTTGTAGGAGGATCATCTTCTTCTAGGTCCAAGGCGAAAGCCAAGGGAAAGAAGAAGAAGGCCCCCGCCAAACCAAGGGGCGGTGTTGGTAAAGTGGATACGAAGGGAAAAGGCAAAGCAACAAAGATAGCGGGGAAGCTTGTGGATAAGGAAGAATGCTTCTATTGTCATAAGAAAGGACACTGGAAGAATGATTGCAGGGCCTGGAAGGCCAGAACACAGGAATTGAAGCAGGTTGCAGCTTCAGCTTCAGGTGTGTATGTTATTGAAAACTGTCTTTCAATAAACTCTACTTCCTGGGTATTGGATACCGGATCAGGATCTCATATCTGTAATTCTTTGCAGGCGTTGAGAAACCGTAGGGTTTTGAAGGCAGGTGACATGACCCTCAGAGTTGCAAACGGAGCTAGCATGGATGCTAAAGCCGTGGGGGACTATCACTTGGGAATGTCAGATGGACATGTTTTGGTTTTGCGTAATTGCTTTTTTGTACCCAACGCAACTTGTAATATCATTTCTGTATCTTTAGTTTCTAAAGAAGGTTATGAATTTGCGTTTGTAAGTAATGTTGTAAACATTCACCTTAATCAAGTTTTGATTGGGTCAGGTACATTGAGTAATGGTATATACGTGTTAAACCAACCACAGATTTTCAACGTCCAGAATACACACAAAAGAAAGTCTCCGGAAATAAATCAGACTTTCTTATGGCATTGTAGATTGGATCACATCAATGAGAGAAGGTTGACTAAGTTACATACAGAAGGATATTTGAATGCGTTCGAATATCAATCGTATGCCACTTGTCAATCTTGTCTCAAAGGAAAGATGACAAAGACTCCGTTTACTGGACATGGAGTAAGAGCGAGCGAGCTCTTGGGACTCGTACACAGTGACGTGTGCGGTCCAATGTCTACACATGCCCGAAGCGGACATTCTTACTTCATTACTTTTACGGATGACTTCTCAAGGTACGGTTATGTCTTCTTGATGAAACATAAGTCCGAGGCCTTTGGAAAATTCCAGGAGTATAAGAATGAAGTAGAGAAACAGACCGGCAAAAGTATTAAGATTCTAAGATCGGATCGAGGTGGAGAATACTTAAGTGCCGAGTTCCTGGACTATTTAAAAGAGAACGGAATTCTCTCTCAGCTTACTCCTCCATACACCCCGCAACATAACGGTGTATCGGAGAGACGGAACCGCACCCTATTGGATATGGTGCGGTCCATGATGGGTAATGCTGAGTTACCGCGATCATTCTGGGGGTATGCGCTAGAATCAGCAGCGTACCTTTTGAACCGAGTTCCGACTAAGACTGTGCCTTCCACACCATATGAAATGTGGTGTGGGAAGAGACCCTATCTTAAGCACATTAAGACATGGGGATGTCCGGCTTTTGTCAAAAAGCAGCATGCGGACAAGCTCGAGGCACGCTCAGTACAGTGCAAGTTTGTGGGGTATCCAAAGAACTCAAAAGGATATTTCTTCTACTGTGAAGAGGAACAAAAAGTTCTTGTTTCTCGTCATGCCTACTTCTTGGAAACTGAGTTTTTGGAAAACCAGATAAGTGGGAGCACAGTAGAACTGGAAGAAATTCCAGAACCACGGACTGTTACTGAAAGTTTAGTGGAACCAGAAGGTTCGGAAGAACAGGACATTCCTACGCCGCTCCGCAGAAGTAGTAGGCAGTCTCATCCGCCTGAGAGATACTACGGTTTTCTCATAGACGGGGATAGAGAGGATTGCATCATAGATTATGATGAGCCTACTAGCTTCCAGCAGGCCGTTCAGAGCGTTGACTCAGTGAAATGGCTGGATGCAATGCGGACCGAAATGGAGTCCATGTACACCAACAAGGTATGGACGTTGGACATTGCTCCAGACGGGGTAAAACCCGTAGGATGCAAGTGGATCTTCAAAAGGAAGATTGGTGTAGATGGACAGGTTGAGACCTATAAAGCTAGGCTGGTAGCAAAGGGTTTTCGTCAAAGACCTGGCTTGGACTACGACGAAACCTTTTCTCCAGTAGCCATGCTGAAATCCATTCGGATCCTTCTTGCCATTGCTGCCTTCCACGATTATGAGATCTGGCAAATGGACGTAAAGACAGCTTTTCTAAATGGAAATTTAGAGGAGTGTGTCTATATGGACCAGCCAGAGGGTTTCATTCAGAGTGGGAGCAGCGGAAAGGTGTGCAAGTTGCTTAAGTCCATCTATGGACTAAAGCAGGCATCGCGGAGTTGGAACATCTGCTTTGATGAGACGGTCAAAGAATTTGGCTTTATCAAAAATCCAGATGAACCATGCATCTATAGTAGATTTGTAGCGAGAACTGTAGTATTCCTCGTTTTATACGTGGATGACATTCTCTTAATAGGAAATGACATTCCTATGCTACAATCTGTCAAGGGGTTCTTGTCACACAGGTTCTCCATGAAAGACCTGGGTGATGCCTCGTACATTCTGGGTATCCGGATCTACCGTGACAGATCCAAGAGGATATTAGGACTTTCACAGTCCAGGTACATCGACACCATACTGAAGAGATTCAGTATGGAAGATTCCAAGCGCGGTAACCTACCGGCTTGTCACGGGATCACCCTCTCTAAAGAGATGTCTCCCAAGACTGATTTGGAGAGGGATCGCATGTCTATTATACCCTACGCTTCTGCGGTAGGCTCTATAATGTATGCGATGTTGTGTACCAGACCGGATGTAGCTTATGCATTGAGTGTGGTAAGCCGGTATCAGTCAAACCCTGGGGAGAAACACTGGATAGCGGTAAAGAACATTCTCAAGTACCTGAGAAGGACTAAGGAGATGTTCTTGGTGTATGGCGGAAAAGACCTCCAGATCGAGGCCTTTGCTGACTCCAGCTTCCAGAGTGACAAGGATGATTCCAAGTCCATGTCGGGTTTTGTCTTTACCCTCAATGGAGGGGCGGTGTGTTGGAAGAGTTCCAAACAAGAAACCGTTGCAGACTCGACGATGGAAGCGGAATACATCGCTGCATCTGATGCCGCAAAAGAAGCTGTCTGGATGAGGAAGTTCTTGAAAGAACTTCAGGTGGTTCCGTCCATTGTTGATCCAATACCTCTGTATTGCGACCACAACGGGGCTATAGCTTTAGCGAAGGAACCCAGGTCCCATCAGAGATCCAGGCACATCTTGAGGCGGTATCACCTGATCAGGGAGATCGTGGATCGCCAGGAGATCGAGGTTCGGAGAGTCGCTTCAGAAGATAACACTGCAGATCCATTCACCAAGGCCTTGCCCCAGACTCAGTTCGAGCGGCTGATCGAGATGATAGGTCTTCGATACGCCAGTACATGGCCTTAGTGCAAGTAGGAGATTGTTAGTGTATATGCCCTAGAGGCCATTACTGTATCATACTAGTTTGTATATTACTTAATGGATGCTTGGGATATTCACCTTGTATATACAATCTTGCTCAAAATAGTAGTATGCTACTTGGTTTGTTTCTACTTCAATGTGTACTTGTGTTTATTTCAGTATATCACTTATACGCATTAGTGGAGCCCTTAGGATCTTTGCTTGATTACCAGCGTTGTGATGGCAGTCACACTAGTGGGGGCTGGGTAATCTATAAGCACATCCTTATTCAGGTCCCTGGTCGCAGGACTATCGAGACAGGGCATCGATACTCCGGAGTAGACCAGCGCATGCGCTTCTCATCCCAGTGTGGGAGACGGTCTGTCCCACAGCCGTCAGTACGTCGTACTTGAGATAGTATGCGGGTGCTCGTTAGGTTACGGGTACACTGGACAGGACTCGTCGGGAACTGACTAGTTGGTATTATACCTATCGTCAGTTATCAGTTCCCAGGTGATATGAGTACAGCTTAGTCCGCTGACTTGACACTGTCACTTCGCCTCGGGTGTGTTCCCACTGTACTTTGATCACTACCCTACCACGGCTCAAAGGAGTCGTGCAAACAAGTGGTAGTTGGGTGCAGTCCCGAAGCACTTGGAGGCAGTGACGGTTAGACAGGATTCGTCTCTCCCGGTATTGGGGGTTGACATCGCGCTGTGTCTAGGAGAGCCATTACACGAGTAGTCCCTGGCCAGGGCAAACGAGATATACTGGTAGGTTTCCAGTGTTATCTCAGGGTGTATTGGGCTTCACTCCGGCACGACTTGTACCGCTATTGGGGGACTGACGTTTACCGCCCCCTAGGCCCGCCATGCGATGTATCAGACGAACAGACCGGACTGTACGGAGAATGTCACGCTCAGGCTCAGTAGGAGTTCAGATGGGTTTCGCCTCGTCAGTCTTCTTGTCGGCATTACCTGGGGACCGTTACGCACAGCTAGTGCCGCTTGCGGTCTGTGGTTAAACCCACTGCCAGCGTAGTGTTGAGTCTTTAGAGTCCCACACAGAAAGCTTTTCGCCTTTAGGCAAAAGAGTAGAGGTCGCATGGTATTGCGACAGGTCGCATGGTTTTGCGACAGGGTTCGGTCACATCCGTGCACTTGTGCACGTACAGTGTCCGGACAGTTTACACTAGCGGGCTTTGGTTTAAGCCAGATCCTAGTGTACCTTATGGGATTGGATTTATCCAGTTTGCATTCGTGTTCCTCGGAACGCGGATGCGGGTGTGTATGCACAGTTGACAGGGAGGCAGAGGCAGCGGATTCTCATTAGGGTTGTTGACAGTTGACCGTTGACTTTTTGACTTTATGCTCAACCCTAATGAGAATATGATATGTGATTAACTATTATATTAATTAAGTATTATGGTGATATGGTTGTTGACTTGTTGACTTTTGTTGACTTGTTGACTTTGGTGACTTGTTGACTTTTGTTGACTTGTTGACCGGTTGACTAGGCTTGACTAGTTGACCATCATGATAACCATGGTTATCATTTCATGCCAAAGACTTTTTCTTGCTTGTTCATTTGAGTAAAATGAGTGCATGACATGATAAGGTTATGGTTACTTCAACCATCACATAAGACTTTTGTTGATATGATGAGTTATCATTGCTTTGGATTATGAGAGGGTGAGAGACAAAATACTTGCTCAATTCTTTCTTGCTCATTCTCTCTCTTGTTCTTGAGCTCTCCTCTTGCTCTCATCCTCAACCTCTTGCTCCCTATCTTGATCTATGGTTCTCTTGTCTCATGAGTTGAGAATCAAGAACCATAGATAAAATCCCATTCTAAATCATCTCTACTCATTCTAGTTCACTAGGTTTAGCAAACCAAGTGAACTAGTTTCTTCAAAGAACGAAGAAGGAGCTAAAGGTTGGAGCTTTCACGTGGATCTATCTTCGGCGTACGGAGACAACGAGAAGGAGCCATCGAACCACCATCGGAGCTTGAAGAGAAGGAGTTCAAGTTTAGGTATAACCATCTTCATCCGAGTAGCTAAATATCTTTAGCTTAGTTTGCTAGTTTTAGTTTAGGTAACGATCCCGACCATAGGTTAGTCCATGTTGCCTCTTGCGATAAAAATTCGTTTTTTATACCGTTTCCGCCTCCCCGTAAGAACCGGGGGTCGCAATATGGACTTACAGTACCCCCTGGGGTAAAACCTGTAGGGTGAAAATGGATCTTTAAAAGAAAGATTGGTGTGGATGGGCAGGTAGAGACCTATAAGGCAAGACTTGTAGCGAAAGGTTTTCGTCAAAGACCAGGTTTGGACTATGACGAAACTTTTTCGCCCGTAGCCATGCTTAAATCCATTCGGATCCTACTTGCTATTGCTGCTCACTACGACTATGAAATCTGGCAGATGGACGTTAAAACAGCATTTCTAAATGGAGATTTAGAAGAATGTGTTTATATGGATCAGCCAGAGGGCTTCATTGACAGTGGGAGCAGCGAGAAAGCATGTAGATTGCTTAAATCCATATATGGGTTAAAGCAGGCATCTCGGAGTTGGAACATCTGTTTCGATGATGTTATCAAAGAGTTTGATTTCATCAAAAATCCAGATGAACCTTGTGTTTATAAGAAGGCTGTAGGAAGAGCTGTCACATTCCTCGTATTGTACGTGGATGACATTCTTCTGATAGGAAATGATATTCCTATGCTACAGTCGGTCAAATCATTCTTATCACTAAGGTTCTCCATGAAGGACCTGGGTGATGCCACATACATCCTGGGCATAAGGATCTATAGGGATAGATCCAAAAAGTTATTGGGATTGTCCCAAACCAGGTACATCAACACCATCCTAAAGAGGTTTAGTATGGAAGACTCCAAGCGAGGTGCCTTACCCGCTTGCCATGGAGTCACTCTCTCCAAGGATTCTTGTCCAAAAACCGATGAAGAGAGAGCTCGCATGAGCATTATACCTTATGCTTCGGCAGTAGGATCTATAATGTATGCGATGTTATGTACACGCCCAGATGTAGCTTATGCACTTAGTGTTGTAAGCAGGTATCAATCCAACCCAGGGGAGAACCACTGGACAGCTGTGAAGAACATTCTTAAGTACTTACGAAGGACTAAAGAATTGTTCTTGGTGTATGGTAATACAGATCTCCAAATGGAGGCCTTTACCGATTCGAGCTTCCAGAGCGATAAGGATGACAGCAAATCTATCTCAGGGTTTGTATTTACCCTCAATGGAGGGGCGGTAAGTTGGAAGAGTTCCAAACAAGATACCGTTGCAGACTCTACGATGGAAGCTGAGTACATTGCTGCAAATGATGCCGCCAAGGAAGCCGTCTAGATGAAGAAGTTCGTCTCGAAGCTAGGAGTAGTTCCAACCATTATTGATCCAATACCTTTGTATTGTGACAATAATGGGGCGATGGCGTTAGCCAAGGAGCCCAGATCCCATCAGCGGTCCAGACATATCCTGAGGCGCTTTCATTTGATCCGGGAGATTGTAGATCGCCGCGAGATCGAGATTAAGAGAGTAGATACAAAGAACAACGCCGCGGATCCACTCACCAAGGCCCTCCCTCAGCCACAGCATGAGCGACTTTTTGAGATGTTGGGTATGAGATACGCCAATAACTGGCCTTAGTGCAAGTGGGAGATTGTTGGATATATGTATGCCCTAGAGGCCATTATGTGATAGTCGATGTATTTATACATGTATATATATTCAGTTTGCATTCTTGCTCGATATGATAGTATGCTATCTGGTTCTTCTTTATCTGACATGTTGATTTGATCATGCTTTTATTCATTCATGCATGCTGATAAAGCCCTGAGGATATCGGCTTGACTACTCTGATTATGATGGAGATCATACTAGTGGGACATCTGTAGTCTATAAGCATATCCTGGAACGTCCCTAGTCGTAGGTATATCGAGACGGGGCATTGATATACCAGAGTAGACTAGCGTATATGATACTAGACCCATACGATGGGCGATGGATGTTCCCACATTCATCGATGTTTGACATCAAGATCATATACGGGTGCTCAGTGGTGACTGGGTACACTGGACGGACTCACCGAGAACTCCTATATGGAATTATATCTATCGTCGGATAGCAGTTCTCAGGTGACACTGGTACAGGTTAGTCTGTAGACCCGAGATCGTCATAGAGCCTTGTGTGTTCTCCCACTGTACTTTGATTACCACCCTACCACGGCTCTACTGAGTCGTGCAAACAGGTGGCCGTTGGGTACAGTCCCGAGACACACGAAGGCGATGAGCGATAGGAGGGGTTTCGTCTCTCCCGGTATTGGGAGTTGATGCTGTGCTGTGCCCGACTGGTTATAACAGCAAGTCCCTGGCCAGGGCTGCTGAGATTTGCTGATAAGTGTTATCAGTAGTTTCTCGATCTGTTATAGACCATTCACCGGCACGACTTATTGAGTTATTGGGGTCGACGTGACCATCCCTAGGCTCGATATGCAGCATATCTGACGAAGAGACCGGACTGTATAGGAGTGTTGCCGGATGGCTCGACGGGAGTTGTAGCAGGTTCGCTTGTTGTCTTCTGATCGCTCAATACCCGGGTGGCCGTTACGTTTAGCTGACCGCTTGCGGCTTGAGGGTACTTGATATGATCATCACCCTCTGCCGGCGTATTGACGAGTCTTAGAGTCCCACAAAGGAGTTACCCAGTCCAGGCGAAACGTTGTGGTGCGCGTATGCGATATGCGCATGCACCCGATTGAAATGTGCGTATATAATACCGAACATTGATCGGGTGAACTGCTTTTGGTGGGGTCATATGAGATATGACCGGATTGATAAATCAAGTGTTGATTTATCATTTAACCATTAGTTTTCTCACTTAAAACCTTTTCTTGGATTATGGATGTGTGCATGCATGTGTGCTTTTCTTTCTTTCTTTCATGCTAGTTTCATGCACATAAGGATGTGCATACATGCATACATACATACACCCATCCATCATGGTTGTTAGCATATGGAAATGGTGGCAATATAAGACTCACACCATGGATTATATAATGGATTATTATTTAATTTTGGATTTAAAAGAAAATGAAAAAGGAAAGGATAATCATTCTTGCTTCCACATTCTTCCTTTGACCTAACCATGCTCAACTACCACTAACCTAGGGTTATCCTTCTCTTTATCATTTAAAACTCAAGTTAAATAATGTCTCCATCACTTTAACCATGGTTCATAGTGAGAAGGAATAAAATATATATTGATATTTTTTTTTTCTTCTCATGAGTTATCTTTTTACCTCTTGTTAAAAAATTGCCACCATCTTCTACCTCTTTCTCTTTTTCTCTCTAGTCTTTTCTAGTGAGCAAATACCACTTAAAGAAAGGTTTTTGAAGTGAGAAACTTAACCACAACTTCATTCTACACAAGCTTAGCCGTTTTGTTTAGAGTGTTCTCTTCGGTTTTGCGAAGTTGCGAGCTTGGACGGAGATCTCCGTGGTGGATCGTTGTGGACACAAGAGGACTTCAAGAGGACCTCCGTTCAACACCCTAGAGACCAAGGAGTCCAGCGAAAGGGAGCTACAAAGGTTGTAGTCTCGAAACCCTAGATTAGTTCGCTTTATATTTCGAAACCCTAATTTTCTAGGATCGATTCCTTTGCATGTTCGTTTAGCACCATAAAAATTTAAATTTTGGGTCATGTGATGCTTCAAAACTCTTCATAGGGTGCTAAACAAACCTTTCAATGAAAAGATGTCAGAAATCACGTCCTCCCTCAATAAAATATCGTCTTATTCTTCATTCCTATCTTTCTTCCAAACATCGATCATATCACCCTGCGTGTGTGTAAAGACATCCCTACACCCGGAGAATTCAATTCAAGCTATCATACTCTTGCCCATCAGCCTCAGTACTTTTTAATTAATGAATATTTAGATGAGATTGCTCACACACTTTCATGCGACCGTTAATACTTCTTGAGGTACTAACCGACCGATTACTCATGTGCTTGCTTATTCGGTGTATTTTCCTCGTCTTGCACCACCTCAGGCATAGCAGTGACTCCCAGACCAGTTGGCCTTAGGGCACTAGGTGAAGAGGCACCCTCGCTATATATTTTTTTATTGCCCTTGGTGATAACAAAACCAGTGTCCATTTTTCTCACCACTTTATATATTTTTCATTCATTTTTTTTTTCTTTTTATTTCCTTCATACATTGGCTTTAAGACAAGAGCATTTCAAGGTATCCTCTACTATCCCAGGCTTCAAGACGTGTGTAAGTGCGAATAGCAGGGTATCAATGTTCAAAATGTTTGGCTTCCAGAATAGGAACTATTTTTCAGACTTATTTTTATCCCCCGATTAGTGACGTCCTTCATCTTACTAACCCTTGGGACAACGGCTCATAACTACTTATTACTAGTTCGTATAAGAAAACTTCTAATTTTCTTAGTTTTCTTAAATTTTTCTAATCTCATGGATGTAACTTTTCACTATCTAAACTTTTATTATCTTATTTATATACAAAAAATATTTTTATCTTTTTGAAAAAAAATTTAAATTTTTCGGTTTTCAAAAATGTTTTGTGCTTATGCTAATGATATGCAAATGATGCGAAAATAAGCACAAACCTCCCCCAAACTTGATTTCAACAGTGTCCTCACTGTTGCCATCTGCTAAATCTCAAAAAAAAACTGTAAGCTTGGGAGGAATTTATTAGTGGGGGCAAAATATTTAAGTGAAGAACCTCCCCCAAACTTATTTTTGGCTCAAAATTTTGTAAACCTTTTCTTTTCAAGAGCCAGAAAATATACCCCCCCCAAACTTGAGTTATGCAATGTTAATCTTTTAAAATCACAAGTGGGGGTCAAAAATCATTGGTCGATGCCAAGCTTTGCAAAGACCGAACATCAACACCAACCATTCGAAAATTTTATCAATGCAGTGCTCGGGTTGGTGGAAGAAGAAGTGGGGAAAGGTCAAGTGGTGGAATAGAATGTGTGTGCGTCTCATTTTGGAGAGACGATGCAGTGTATATGATGGATTACTCGCATTCTTTTTACAAGTCAGAAAAAGGGGTGGAGGTTCAATTTCAGTGAGTGGGACAAGATTCGTCTTAACACCCGTGTTATTCAGAAATGCGAGTTCATCAGCGAAGATCTCCTCAAAAGTTTCATCAATACCCCGAAGAATAATGTCATCACAAAGTGCGGGGTGATCTTTAGACTCTAAAAATAGTTCATAATCGGTGTTAATTGTTGACCCGGACATCTCGGTGGAAGAGTCCGTATATGTATGATACATAGTTGGGTCAAACAATAACGTATGAAAAGAGTCAAGATCGGTATCAGGAGGATCATTAAATTCGCTGCTGTCGACATCCATTAAGTCAACAGAACAGACCTGAGCAGTAGGTTCGGAGGGTACACTTCCTAACTTGTAAATGTTCATCTCGATTGTCCTCTTCCCGAAAGATAGGGTCATAGAACCGTTACGACAATTGATGATAGCATTGGAAGTGGCCAAAAAGGGATGACCTAAAATCACCGGAATTTGATTCCGTGAGTTCGCTACAGGCTGTGTATCAATTACAATAAAATCTACAGGGAATATAAATTCCCGATTTTTATTAACACATCCTCTAGTTCACCCCTAGGTCTGGTGATTGATCGGTCAGCCATCTAGAGAGTGCAAGGAGATGGTTTCAACTCTCCGATCCCTAACTGTTCATAAACTGAGAAAGGAAGCAGGTTAACACTTGCCCCAAGATCTAGTAGAGCACGGTTAATGTGTTTCTCCCCAATAGAGATGGAAATCGTAGGATAACCAGGATCCTTACGTTTCCTCGGTAATTGCTGGGGGAAAGCTGTGTCTACTATTTTTGCCATGAATATCTTCTTGGGCATTTGTTTCTTCCTCTTTCTAGTGCAAAAGTCTTTAAGAACTTTCGCATATGCAGGGACTTGTTGGATAGCATCTAGAAGAGGGATATTGATGTTAACCTGTTTAAACATCTCAGTGATCTTCTCCATTTATGGACTTGGTGTGTTAGCCCTTAACCGATTAGGATAAGGTGCTTTAGCAATAAGCGCTGGGTCCATCATAGGAGAAGGAAGTGTGTGTGGAACCGATCCCAGAATAGAAGTGGGTATCGTCCGTGGAGGGGTAAAAGAGGTGGGCTGTAGTGGCGAGCCTTTTGGGAAATGGAGAATAGGCTCGGAAGAAGGTGGTTGGGTAGAAGAACTGGGGTCAGAATTAGAAGTGTGTGTGTGTGGAAAGGTCTCAGCCGGGGTGTTGATAGGATTGTCAGTATCATCAACTTCTTCCCCAACATGATTGTCAAGCACTCTTCCAGATCTCAACGTGGTGATTGCATTCACATGATGTGAATAGCCAGGATTGGGTAAGGGTTGAGCTGGAAGTTTCCCTCTCTCTTGCACTCATTTTGGATTTTAATCGTGCAATTTCTTCTTCCACCGATTTAATACTCTCATTTTGGGACGCAGAGTTTTTCTCAATTTTATCGACAGAAGACTTCATTTCAGCCGAAACTTGCATGATATTTGTTAAGACCAAATTCATGTATTGTGCAAAAGAAGAGGATTCATCAGTTTCGGTCAACTGTAAAGGACTAGACAGTGCAGGTGTGTTGACCGGATTTTGAAAATTATGTGCTTGAAAGGGGTGCTGACTTAATTGAAGTTGTGGTTGCTGTTGTGGTGGAGGGACCCTTTGGAAATTGTTTTGATTTGGAACCGTGTTTTGAGATTGTGATTGGTTCCAAGCAAAATTAGGGTGATTCCTCCAACCCTGATTATATGTGGAAGAAAATGGATCGTTTCTAGGTCT
Source organism: Agapanthus africanus (assembly GCA_030015575.1). Lineage (NCBI taxonomy): Eukaryota > Viridiplantae > Streptophyta > Magnoliopsida > Asparagales > Amaryllidaceae > Agapanthus > Agapanthus africanus. Next base: position 722,942,452 of record JASDDO010000024.1, read on the forward strand.
TTGAAATGTGGCATTGGCATGCTCACGACCTTGAAACGGACATTCTTCCGTCAAGTGAGACGGATCAGAACAGCAGCCACATACAGTTTTGGAAAGTGACATTTGATTAAGGGAGGCGGCTAAAAATTTGTTTTCCATAGTCTCGAGTTTCTTGTGTATGGCTGAAATGTCAGCTCTAACTCCTATGGAAACATCCGATTGGTTGTTGCCACTCCTAAATGATGGACTTTCCCACTGTAAAGACTTTTCAGCGAACTCTTCTAAATATCGCCAAGCTTCCCCATCATCCTTGGACATGAAGGTACCTTGACACATGTTTTCAAGGCTTTGTTTAGTGTTAGGGTTACTGCCCTCATATATGATTCGGCAAAGTTCCCATCTCGGGATGCCGTGATGAGGACATTGAACCAATAGATCCTTGAAACGTTCAAAGCATTTAGAGAATGGTTCAGCAGGGAGCTGAGCAAATTGATTCAGTTCGCTACGGATTCGAGCTGTCTTTTGTATTGGGTAAAATTTCTTAAGGAATGCCGCGACGAATTCTCCCCAATTCGTAATAGAATGTGCGGTAGTGTTGTATAGCCACTTCTCGGCTATATCGCACAAGGTAAATGGGAGAAGTCGTAGACGCATCGCATCCACTGAAAGTTGTGACGTACCCATCATTGCGCATACGTTTTCAAATTTGGTAATGAAAACGTAAGCGTCCTCAGTCTCGAGTCCGTGGAATTTGGGTAAAAGATTGATATACTGGGGCTTAATCTCAAAGTTATCCCCATTGGCTGGTGGTGTGGATAAGCAGGTCGAAAGAGGACCTCGAATAGGGTAGCACCTCTCCTGAAGAGAGATGCGGGGTGGATTCTGCGCACCAACGGACGGTGGCAAATTAGGGTTAAAGAAGTTTGATGGATTCGGATCCATCGGTGTGGGTGTGGTAGTGGGTAAAGAAAAGGTAAATGGAGAAATATCGACTTCGGAGTCGATAAAGGGTACGCGGACTAAACGGGCACTAGAATCCCGTGTCCAGCCTATCTTGTACTAAAAAAGGTTAGTACAAGTGGCAGCGTTGGCTTATAATTAGGGGTAAATGAATGAATGCGGTGTTTGCTTTTGAAAAAGGGTCGGATTTTAAAAAAAATGATGCGACAAAACAAATGCAGCACTCAACCTTAGAATCTAGTGGTCACCTAGGTCCGGCTCTAGACCGCTCCTAACTGCCAAAAGACAAGTCGCAGGATAGAATCCTCCACTGCCTCTTTGTCCCCCTGTGGCCGGATAAATGCCAGGTAAGTGGGAAGGTACTCCACTACGTAAGTAGTGGGCCTAATTAAAAACCACTAGCCTTAGACACACTCGCCTTAGGCACCACAAGAAAACGCGGATAAGCAATGAATTACCCACGGCCTTCTCTTGTCCTAATTGAGCGCGACAGTCCTTAGAGTCATCTCTAGATTTCTTTTAGTTAATGTGGGTCAATGCGGATGCAAGTTTGGTGGTTTTCGGGGCCTAGGAAGGGTAATGAAATCCCCACCTAATTTGGATTTGGCCGTGCCCCTTAATATCCGTATTTAGAATGCAAACAACCAAGAAATCAAAATCACGCACAAATTTTAATTTGCAATTTGCAAGCTGCGATTATTTGCAAAGAATCCTGCAGCAAAGTGTTAGTTGGAGCTAAAAAGAGGAGAGAGGAGAAGTCAAGAAAGTACCTGAAGCAAAAAGTTTGCAGAGATCCCTCAAGAGAGCCGCGTTTCCGCCGCGTATGCACTCTAATGCCGCTCTTCCGCGGTGGTATTGTAGGAACACTGCACCAAAAATTTTCAGGGAGCTTATGTTGACTCCCTCTGCTCTCTAGAATTTTCCAAAAATTTTTATCAATTTCCAGCAAGCTCCAGATCTCCTTGCAATGAAACACAACAAATTGTTTAGGGTTTGCACGAATTTTGATCTCAAAATAACAATGAAATAATTCTTTCAATTCAAACTATAATATGAAACGAATTAGCGCGCGATCCCCGGCAACGGCGCCATTTTGATTGGTAGATTTTCCTGTTGTGTAGTATGAATCAATTCAAAAGGTTCCCTAAAATGGCACCATTTGATCGAAACTGTTTCTTGTGTCGGTATTCAGAAAATTTATAAAGAACTTTACAACCAAAAATTATTTTGACCGCAATCAAACTACGGTGTCAATTGTAGTTCATGAATGAGTGCGGATCGTCCACAGGGATTGCACGATTCGTTTGTATTATGATATGCTTGAATTGAAAAGTTAAGCTAAAATAAACGAAAACATGATTCAAGAATTTATCAAATGATTCAGGTGTCACGATGTTTAATCAAGAATCAAGAAACTGATAAACAATCAAGAATTGGGTTTCGATAATATTTCCAATCAACAGTCAAGAATATAAAAAAGGCTCGTAGGAATCGATCGGATCGATAGACGTGATGTAATCTAAAGATTTCGTGTTCTTATCCTTCGAAGGATTGATGCTAGATCGATGATCATCGACGAGAGTTAGGGCTTTCTCGTGAAACTAGGGTTTCATCTTATCCCTTGTTCTTTTGTCGATATCATTCACATTCTAGCCTCTAGCAATTTCAAGAAACGATCCTAACTCCCCAATTTCGAGCGATATCATTCAAGAAAGCATCGTAACGAAATGGGTTGTCGGTTCTTGAACTTGCTAGGGTTTACAAAACTCGTAGGAATCAAGAATCGATTAAAGCTATGTTACATCATCATTCTATTGACCGTCTCGACTCCTTGACGAGCGGAGTTTTATTCACACATCACCACACAGAAAATATTTACGAATTGTAAAGATATCATGATGCAGAAATTAAAGAAAACAAGATAAAAGAATATCACCTTTATTTATCTCAACAATTTTGATTACATTCGCTTCAAGAACTACAAGAGGAAGAATCTAGATTGTTGATCGGGCGTCGCTCGGCTTCGTGAGTCGTGGATCAGCTCGGATCGCTTGCTCCGTTGAAGATCGGCTCTGCTCCTAAAGGTTGTAGTGCTTCTTGCTTAATGGGTACTCGGGATCTTGGCTTTTGGAGTTGGAATTAGGGTTAGGGTTTCACACAAGCCCTGTCACTAGACTTGTGGAAGAAGAGGATGAAGAAAGAGGTAGAATGGGTCTAGTTTGATACTAGATTTTGGATTGATGATCTTATTTTTCCAAGATGAATAGTTAGTGAGCCTAGGGTCTTATTTATAGAACACCTAAACTCTAAGTCTAAGTTTGAACTTCCCATTCCCTCCAAAAGTTTGTTGAGGAGTTTCTAGAAGGAGTTTGTTAGGAGCTAGCTTAGGGTTTAAGCTAGGATTAATTAAGCATTAGAAAACCCTAGTTTGCTGATCTGGCAGAAACATCTGGAATCTTCTGGAAGTTGGAGTACATTTATGAACTGTAGCCACTGATGTAGGAGTTTTGGTGCAAATTTGGGAGGCTAATTCCTTGAAGCCACCGCGGATCCGCGGCACAAGCAAGCCATTGCCGCGGATCCGCGGCTCTTTGATGGTCTTGGGCTTTGGTTCTTCTGGTGAAGCTTTGTACTGTATTTTAGGGCTTCTTATGATATGTTGATTTGTGATTGCTCCTTTGAATTGATACCAGATCTGAAGTTAGTGAGTTGGCGTATCTTTTGAGCAGTGTTGATTCGAGCATGCTTCTAGTTTCCTGCACAGACTTCGAAACACGGGTTGCGACATATAGAAATATTGCGATGCCATGCAATGCAGTCAATTTCCCTAGAAATGCTGGTTTTAAGGTCTAATACATGTAATCTGATATTTTGCGACAGTTTTGCTAATATGTAAAATATGAATGCCGTACACTTCTAAATGAGTGCAAATGATGAGGAAATTGCCGGCTAAAATATACAATATTTTCGACTAATCACCCCGCTCTGTCGTTAGTTAAGTAACCTAACGGGTAATGACGGGGCCACGTGGCGAATGCCGATGGCATAAGTGTACGTAATATTTTCGTTGTTTTCTGCAATGGTAGGATTAATTGATGGGACGCATTAAAATTAATGCAAGAAAAATAAGCCAAGTAAAAGTCGTTGGAACAATTTCAAAAACCACTCGGTTTCTTTTCAAAAATAACTTTTAAAACGCGGAGCTTAAGCCACTCTTTTTAAAAGCTATCAAGGTTCCTTCGATTATATCAAGTTCACTACGTTCAAGGTTTCACCAAAACCATTCGTAGCCCTCCGTCGTTTCGTATGAATATTCAATAGTATTCAAGCTATGTTTGTTGACCTTCGTCAAGGCATAGTGATTGGTAGCTGTTGGGTGTTCATATGTAGCATAGATAGATGCGTTGGTTTGGGACAGTCGTATTACCTCGTTGACCTTCGTCAAGGGTATATACGGGTGGGTTCAAATTAACCTGGACAATGACGGGTAGAACTTGACATGTGACTTATGATTTGTTGACCTTCGTCAAGGTCATAAGAGCATAGGGCAAAAATCCACATCGGGAGTTTCAAAAGAACTGAAACTTGCTAGCGTTGCATACCATTTGGAGTGTGATGATTCTGGTAGGATTCCTTCAGTTTATCACACGATGATATTTGGATCCCGATCCTACTGTGAGTATATGCTACTCCTCCGGAACTTTCACACTTAACGATCAATGCTATAAACCAAGTAGGTGCCTAGAAAGGTGTTAGCGGGGCTACGCCCACAGGGAAAAGAGGTTATTTAATTAAGGAACTTCGCAAAAATGTTGGAAAACCTCCCTCGAAATACCGACACCAGCCTGGCCGAACGGTTAAGCAAGTATTGTACGGTGAGATTGATCCTGACTAATTCTTCCTTTATGATTTGAGGAGGGATTCGAGAGACAGTGGGAGCCATCCTGTTTAGATAAATTAAAAACCAATCTAAACTTGCAAGAAGCATCATGCTGAGTGTTTTCTTCTCTCTCTCTTAATTGCAGCGACCTAGTGACCAGACATAGGTTACATCTAGATAATAAAATGACTGAACCTGACTGTTATGATTGGCAAAGGTCTGTCCAGATGTCTATTACCCATGACAAACTGGGACACCTCTTAACTAATCAAACCCTTGCCGTCTCAGGACCAGTTTCCCCTGTCACGGACATTGACATCCGTATGACATCGGAAAAAGACTGTGCGAAAGCCAAGTGCCTCGTGTTAGCCTCAGTTGATGGTGCAAACCAGAAGCGGCACGAGAAGATGGACTCAGTTTCTATCTTCCTCCATAACAAAGATTTATATGCAGAGCAATCTCGTATCGCAAGATATGAGACCTCGAACGAATTGCTTCAAGCAAGGTTGGTTGTCGGGTCATCTGTAGGGAACAACGTCCTTACAGAGACCAGCTATTTTGAGCTCACGGACCTGGAGACCACATTGGAGAATGGGTCAAGTACTGACTTAATTCTACAGTCCCTGCCCTCTGCTTATACCCTGAAGGAAACCAGGGAAGAAGAAGGAAGGAGAAGGGCAAAAGTTTCGGGACTGGATGTAGTAAAAGAGGGAGGATCCTATTGTTACGGGAATGAACATGGGCAGAAGGATTGTAGGGCTAGCAAAGCCAGTAGCCAGAATTCGAAGCATGTTGTGGCTTCGGCTTCGGGTGTGTTTGTGATAGAGAACTGTATGTCAGTTAACCCTACTTCCTGGGTATTGGATACCGGATCAGGATCTCACATCTGTAATTCATTACAGGCTCTGAGAAACCGTAGGGTTATCAGGAAAGGTGATATGACTCTCAGGGTTGCTAACGGAATGAGCATGGATGCTGAATCCGTAGGGGAATATCATCTTGGACTGACATCTGGGCAGATATTGATTTTGCGTAACTGTTTGTATGTACCAGGTGCGACTTGTAATATCATATCTGTATCCTTACTTTCTAAGGAAGGATATGAATTTACTTTTGTAAGCGATGCAGTACACATCCACCTAAATCAAGTTCTAATTGGGTCAGGTACATTAAATAATGGGATATACATATTAAATCAAGCTCAGATATTCAGTGTCCAGAACACACTTAAAAGAAAGTCTCTGGAAACAAAATAGGCTTTCTTATGGCATTGTAGACTGGGTCACATTAATGAGACACGATTAACTAAGTTACATAAAGAGGGATACTTGAATCCGTTCGAGTATCAGTCTTATGCCATTTGTGAATCTTGTCTCATGGGAAAGATGACAAAGACTCCGTTCACTGGACATGGAGTAAGAACGAGCGAGCTCTTGGGACTCATACACAGTGATGTGTGTGGTCCAATGTCTACACATGCACGAAGTGTTTATTCATACTTCATTACTTTCACAGATGATTTCTCTAGGTATGGACATGTCTTCTTAATGAAGCACAAATCCGAGGCCTTTGGGAAATTTCGGGAATACAAGAATGAAGTTGAAAAACAAACAGGCAAAAGTATAAAGACACTGAGATCTGATCGAGGTGGTGAATACTTGAGTGCCGAGTTTCTGGACTACTTAAAAGAGAATGGAATTCTCTCTCAGCGTACTCCTCCATACACACCATAAAACAACGGTGTATCTGAAAGGCGGAATCGAACCCTATTGTATATGGTTCGTTCCATGATGAGTAAGGCTGAGTTACCGCAATCTTTCTGGGGTTATGCACTAGAAGCAGCTGCATATCTCTTGAACAAGGCTCCAACCAAGACTGTGCCTACCACCCCATATCAGATGTGGAGTGGGAAGAAACCCTGTCTTAAGTATCTTAAAGTATGGGGATGTCCAGCTTTTGTAAAAAAGCAGCATGCGGACAAGCTCGAGGCACGCTCAGTACTGTGTAAGTTTGTGGGATACCCAAAAAACTCCAGGGGGTATCTTTTCTATTCCGCAGAAGAACAAAAAGTTTTTGTTTCTCCACATACCCACTTCTTGGAAACTGAATTTTTGGAAAATCAAATAAGTGGGAGCGCAATAGAACTGAAAGAAATCCCAGAACCACAAGCTGTTACTGAAAGCTTGGATGAACCAGAAGTTTCAGGAGAACCGGACATTCCTGCGCCGCTCCGCAGGAGTAGTAGGCAGTCTTATCCGCCCGAGAGATACTACGGTTTTCTCATAGACGGGGATAAAGAGGATTGCACTATTGATTATGATGAGTCTACTAGCTTCCAGCAAGCCATTCAGAGCGGTGACTCGGTAAAATGGCTGGATGCAATGCGGACCGAAATGGAGTCCATGTACACCAACAAAGTATGGATGTTGGACGTTGCTCCAGATGGGGTAAAACCCGTAGGATGCAAGTGGATCTTCAAAAGGAAGATTGGTGTAGATGGACAGGTTGAGACCTATAAGGCTAGACTTTTTGCAAAGGGTTTTCGTCAAAGACCTGGTTTGGACTATGACGAAACCTTTTCTCCAGTGGCTATGCTGAAATCCATTCGGGTCCTTCTTGTTGGTGTATATGCCCTAGAGGCCATTACTGTATCATACTAGTATGTATATTACTTGATGGAAGCTTGGGATATTCACAGTTGTACAGACAATCTTGCTCAATATAGTAGTTTGCTACTTGGTTTGTCTCTGCTTTAATGTGTACATGTGTGTTTATTTATCACCTATACGCATTAGTAGAGCCCTTAGGATCTTTGCTTGATTACCGGCGTTGTGATGGCGATCACACTCGTGGGGGCTGGGTAATCTACAAGCACATCCTTATACACGTCCCTAGTCGTGGGAGTATCGAGATAGGGCATCGATACTCCAGAGTAGACTAGCGTATGCGCTTCTCATCCCAGCACGGGAGACGGTCTGTCCCACAGCCGTCAGTACGTCGTACTTGAGATAGTATGCGGGTGCTCGTTAGGTTACGAGTACACTGGACAGGACTCGTCGGGAACTGATGGTTGGTATTATACCTTTCGTCAGTTATCAGTTCCCAGGTGACATGAGTACAGCTTAGTCCGCTGACTTGACACTGTCACTTCGCCTCGAGTGTGTTCCCACTGTTCTTTGATTACTACCCTACCACGGCTCTACTGAGTCGTGCAAACAGGTAGTAGTTGGGAGCAGTCCCGAAGCACTTGGAGGCAGTGACGGTTAGACAGGATTCGTCTCTCCCGGTATTGGGGGTTGACATCGCGCTGTGTCTAGGAGAGCCATTACACGAGTAGTCCCTGGCCAGGGCAAGCGAGATATACTGGTAGGTTTCCAGTGTTATCTCAGGGTGTATTGGGCTTCACTCCGACACGACTTGTACCGCTATTAAGGGACTGACGTTTACCGCCCCCCTAGGCCCGCCATGCGATGTATCAGACGAACAGACCGGACTGTACGGAGATTGTCACATACAGGCTCAGTAGGAGTTCGGATGGGTGTACCTCATCGGCCTTCTTATCGACATCTACCTGGGGACCGTTACGTACAGCTAGTGCCGCTTGTGGTCTGTGGTTAAACCCACTGCCAGCGTAGTGTCGAGTCTTTAGAGTCCCACACAGAGAGTTTCCCTGCACTGAGCGAAACGTGTAGAGGCCGTATGGTTTTACGGCAGGGCTGCGATCACTTACGTACACTTGTGTGCGTATGGTGTTCGGGCAGGCAATACTAGTGGGCTTTGGTTTAAGCCGGATCCTGGTATTGCATGGATGGATTTGTTTTGTCTTCTGTGCATCCGCATTCTACGGAATACGGATGCAGGTGTGTATGCACAGTTTTCTGGAGCGATGAAGGAGGAGGTGCCTCATTAGGGTTTTGGCAGTTGGTTCGGCCAAAACCATTATGTGGCAGGCTCATTAGGGTTTTGACAGTTCGTTTGGTCAAAACCATTATGAGCAGCGGACATCATTTACTAATCCTATTAGTGATAATCTTATGATGGCTAATTGCATTGACCATTTGACCCCGTTGACCCCTCTTGACTTTGTTGACCGGTTGACCGAGTTGACCATTGACTTTCAAGAGGATTCCACACTCTTCTTTTTATTTTCCATTTTCTTTTGGATTATGATAATGGTCATTTCAATTGTAGCCATCAACTTTATCTTGATGGAATTAGTAATGATGTGGTTTTTGCATTATTGCAACCATGGTTAGCTTTTCTCTTGGTTAAGCTTATCATAATTTCATTCTCTTTCTCTCTCTTGAAAAGAGAAGCTCCATGGTTGCTAAAAACCTCCTTCTTCTTCCTCCTCTTGTTTTCTCCTTTGATCTCATGTGTTGAGAGAAAAAGGTTTTCACTTGACAAACACATCCATACATCCTCTCTACACAACCTAGAGCTTCTAGATTAGCAATCTCCTTGCCCTAGTTACCTCGGCTTGAGGTGGAGCTCGGCGTACATCTCTCGGGTGGATCGTCTTCGACTCAAGGAGGCCGCGGAGGTGACCGAAGTCCGGATCAACCTTTGAGCAAGCCATGAAAAGAACAACAAGAAGAGAAGAACATCATAGAAGAACAACAACTAGAAGTGAAGGAGTTCAAGTTGAGGTATAACCCCTAACCGAGTAGATACATCTCTTGTTAGGTTGCTAGTTTATAGTTTAGTAAAGATCCGGCTTTTACGGTCCATGTTACAAAGCTTAGAAAAATTTTTGATTTACCGTTTCCGCAACCCCGAAAGTACCGGGAGAGGTAACGTGGACCTAACAGTGGTATCAGAGCCTAACTAAACATAAACTAGCTTGGTAGTAAAGTGTATCGAAGTTCGAAACGGAAAAGTCGAAAAAACCAAGTTATAAAAAATCTGAGTTTCTGTTAAAACTTTTTCTGGTCAAAACAAAATTTGTTATATCCCAAAAATCATCTCAGGCTTTTTAGAAGAAACCCACCAAAAACGACACAGTAACTCACCAGATCGGCCGCGCTTCCGCGGCAATAGCTTGCTATTGCCGCGGAAGCGCCGCTCTCTGGTAGAGTTGCTGTCTCGTTTTTGGTGCAGTGTGTTTCTGACATGGTTTTAGGATTTTTCAGATATATTATATGTGCCCAGATTTTCCAGAACACAAATTTGTTTTTGGGGGCCTATAATTCCGTATTTTTTCCGAACTTCAATATACTTTGACTATAGAGGTTATATCTATGATGTTCTTATGTATTGAACGTCGGCTAATCGCTATATGTCGATTAGTCGGGGTTATACATATCTGTGATCTGTGATTGTTGTTGATGGTTTGTGTATATGAACTCGTTGGATTGTCGCGGATGAATAGCCGGGGTGGATGTGAGATGAGAGTTTCTTTTTCTTTCATTCATGTAATAAATTTGTAAATTGATGTAATATTATTTGTTTGGCCGCACAACCGGGTCGGGGTTGTAGCCGTCATTGTATAATTCTTTTTACTGTTTTTGCTCCTAGGATAGACCCATGGAGGGGTGCACAAACTACCGGGTAGCTCGAAGTGCCGAGTGGCCTACTCATGGCATTGAGGGAGGTTGCTTCGCTTCGGGTACTTGGCGGGTAGTTTGCCGCACCCGTAGGGGTCTTGGGTGGGGTTTTGGCTATTCATCGCGACCGTGTAATCCGTTTTTCGTTGCAGGCTCGAACGAATTGCGGATTCCTAGTATATCCAAAGTGTTCATCTGTGATCTGGATTGGCTATCATTGCTATATTGCTATATATAATAACTATTTAGGCGTTGCTTATGTTTTTCAGCCGCGCTAGCCCAGCCCCCGCTCTGTCGTTAGTTAAGTAACCTAACGGGTGATGACGGGGCCCCGTGGCGAATGCGAATGGCATAAGCGTACGTCATATTTTGGTTGTTTTCTGCAATGGTAGGATTTAAATGATGGGACGCATTAAAAGAACTAATGCAAGAAAATAAACCTAAAAGACGTTGTTGGAACAATTTTTCAAAAAGTTGTTATTGCAAGGACGTTCATTTTTGTTTTGCATCGCGGTATTCGGTTATGAATGCCCAGCATCTCAGTCGACGAGGCAAGGGCCGAGATCCCTTCACCGGGAGTGACCCCTTGGACAAAACTTTGCGTCAGGGTAATAACTTCACCATAGTCGATTATTCTTGCTTTGCATCGAGGTATTCATCTTACGAATGCCCAGCACCTCACTCGACGAGGAAAGAGCCGAGATCCCTTCACAGGGAGTGACCTCTTTAGCAAAAGTTTTCGCCACTATGTTTTTCAAAAACACTACCAGGTTCCTTCAACGATATCAAGTTCATTACGTTAACGGGTTTTTCGCCAAAAACCCAGCCGTAGCCCTCTGTCATTTCTTACAAGTAACACTTAGTATTCGTGCTGCGTTTGTTGACTCCGTCAAGGCGTAGTGTACGGTAGCTAAGTGCTGCTTGTTTGTATCGGTATATGGGATTGATTAGGACAGTCGTATAACCTTGTTGACTCCGTCAAGGGTTATGCGGGTGGGCTTAATGCAATCCAGATAATGACAGGTTGAACTTGACTAGGACTCTTTGATTTGTTGACTCCGTCAAGATCACTTGGGTCCTAGGGGCAAAAACCACATCGGGAGTTTCAAAAGTACTGAAACTTGCAGATTTAGCATACCTTCTGGAGTGTGGTGACTAGAGTGGATTCCATCTAGGTCATCACACAATGATGGTTGGATCCCGATCCCACTGATGAGTTGGATTACTCTCGGGAGATTATTTCACTTAACGATCAATGCTATAAACCTAGTAGGTGCCTAGAAAGGTGTTAGCGGGGTTACGCCCCCAGGGAAAAGAGGTTCTTTAATTAAGGAACTTCGCGAAAGCGTTGGAAAACCTCCCTCGAAGTACCGACACTAGCCTGGCTGAAAGGTTAAGCAAGTATTGTGACGTGAATTAAAACCCGGCTAGTTCTTCTTTTAAAAGGTTTTAAGAAGAATTTGAGTAAACAGTGGGAGACATCCTGGTTAGATAAATTAATAAACCAATCTAATCTTGCAAGAGCATACGCTGAGTGTTTCTTTTCTCTCTCTCCAGGCAGCAACCTTTTCACGCCCTAATCAAGATAATAAAATGTATCGCTTGACCGATCCGAATTCTTATTCGGGACTGGGGAAAGTTGGTTCAGCTCTAACTTGTGACAACAGTCATAAGTATGAGAATGGGAAAGAGGAAAGTATGGATTTCCAGGATACCCAGTTGAAGAAGAAGCATGGTTTTGCATCTACTTCAGGTGTTCTTGTAATTGAGAACTGTTTTACGGTCAGCCCTACCTCCTGGGTACTTGATACCGGATCAGGATCTCATATCTGTAATTTATTGCAGGGACTGAGAAAAAGTAGGAAAGTTGCACCGGGTGATATGTCGCTCAGAGTAGCGAACGGAGCACAAGTTAATGCGGCAGCCGTCGGTGAATATCACCTAGTATTGCCTAATGGCAAGACTATGATTTTGAACGATTGCTACTATGTACCCTCCATGGTTTGCAACATCATATCAGTTTCTTTACTCGATAAAGATGGATATGACTTTGTTCTTGAAAAGAATATCATGAACATTTACCTTCATAAGGTACTGGTTGCAGAGGGTACACTGTGTAATGGTATCTACGTTCTAAATCAGAATACAGTTCTCAATATACAAAACACACGCAAGAGGAAGAATTCAGATACGAATGAATCCTACTTGTGGCATTGTAGGCTTGGTCATATCGGAGAGAAAAGACTGAGTAAGTTGCATAAAGATGGACTCTTGAATACGTTCGAGTTTTCATCTTATGAAACTTGTCAGTCTTGTCTCAAAGGGAGGATGACCAAATCTCCGTTCACCGGACATGGAGAAAGAGCAAGAGAGCTCTTGGGACTCATACACAGTGATGTATGTGGTCCGATGTCTATACATACAAGGGGTGGGTTCTCGTACTTCATCACATTCACTGACGATCTCTCTAGGTTCGGATATGTGTATCTATTGAAACACAAATCTGAAGCTTTTGAGAAATTCAAGGAATTCAGAAAGGAAGTAGAGAACCAGACAGGCAAAAGTATCAAGATCCTCCGGTCTGACAGGGGAGGGGAGTACTTAAGCACGGAATTCCTAGATTACTTAAAAGAGAATGGTATTCTCTCTCAGCTTACTCCTCCTTATACACCACAGCACAACGGTGTTTCGGAGCGGAGGAATCGTACCCTATTAGATATGGTTCGCTCCATGATGAGTAGTGCTGAGTTGCCTCTTTCATTTTGGGGACATGCGCTTCAGACAGTGGCGTACCTATTGAACTATGTTCCATCCAAATCAGTGCCTAAGACTCCATATGAAATATGGAGTGGAAGAAATCCGTATCTTAAGCGATTTAAGATATGGGGTTGTCCGGCCTATGTGAAAACACAGAAACCGGACAAGTTAGAGGCACGGTCAGTTCTCTGTAAATTTGTGGGATATCCTAAAGACTCACTAGGATATCTGTTCTACCACACTGAGGAACAGAAGGTGTTTGTATCTCGCCACGCTACCTTCTTGGAAAGGGAGTTTCTTGCAAAAGAAACTAGTGGGAGTTCGGTAGAACTGGAAGAAATTCAGCGACCACAAAATGTAACTGAAAATTTGGAGGAACCGCTAGATTCAATAACCCCAAACGAACCTCAGCCACTCCGCAGATCTGGTAGGATTTCTCATCCGCCTGAGAGATACTACGGTTTTCTCATAGACGGGGATCGAGAGGATTGCATCTTGGAAGAAGATGACCCTACCAGTTTCAGGCAGGCCATTATCAGTAGGGACTCTGATAAGTGGCAGGAAGCAATGCAATCCGAAATGGAGTCCATGTACGCCAATAAAGTGTGGACCTTGGATATTGCTCCAGCCGGGGTAAAACCCGTTGGATGCAAATGGATCTACAAAAGGAAACTTGGTGTAGATGGGCAGGTGGAAACCTATAAAGCTAGGCTCGTTGCAAAAGGTTTCCGTCAAAGACCTGGTTTGGACTATGACGAAACTTTTTCTCCGGTGGCTATGCTCAAATCCATTCGGATCCTACTTGCCATTGCTGCCTTCCATGACTATGAGATCTGGCAGATGGATGTTAAAACGGCTTTCCTAAACGGTTGTTTGGAAGAGTGCGTTTACATGGATCAACCAGAAGGTTTCGTAGACAGTGGGAGCAGCGGAAAGGTGTGCAAGTTGCTTAAATCCATTTATGGATTAAAGCAGGCATCGCGGAGCTGGAACATCTGTTTTGATGAGGCAATCAAAGAATTTGATTTCATCAAGAACGAAGATGAACCCTGTGTTTATAAGAAGATTGTAGGACGAACTGTCGTATTCCTAGTCTTGTACGTGGACGACATTCTTCTAATAGGAAATGACATTCCTATGCTACAATCGGTCAAGCTGTTTTTGTCACAAAGGTTCTCCATGAAGGACCTGCGTGATGCCTCGTACATTCTGGGGATCAAGATCTATAGAGATAGATCCAAGAAACTATTGGGACTTTCGCAGTCCAGGTACATAGAGACCGTACTAAAGAGATTTAGTATGGAGGATTCCAAGCGCGGTAACATACCCGCATTGCACGGAATTACCCTCTCCAAGAAGATGTCTCCTAAGACTGACGAGGAGAGGGTTCGCATGAGCACTATACCCTACGCTTCGGCGGTAGGATCTATAATGTATGCGATGCTATGTACAAGACCAGATGTAGCTTACGCGTTGAGCACGGTGAGCCGGTATCAGTCGGACCCAGGGGAGGACCACTGGACAGCAGTGAAGAACATTCTCAAGTACCTGAGAAGGACTAAGGAGATGTTCCTGGTTTACGGTAATGGAGACCTTAGGGTCGAGTCCTTTACCGATTCAAGCTTCCAGAGTGACAAAGATGATAGCAAGTCCGTCTCGGGTTTTGTGTTTACCCTCAACGGAGGGGCGGTATGTTGGAGGAGTTCCAAGCAGGATACCGTCGCAGACTCGACGATGGAGGCTGAATACATTGCTGCAAGCGATGCCGCAAAAGAAGCGGTCTGGATTAAGAAGTTCATTAGTGAACTTCAGGTGGTTCCGTCCATTGTTGACCCAATACCTTTGTATTGCGATAACAATGGGGCTATAGCTTTAGCAAAGGAACCAAGGTCCCATCAGAAATCCAGGCACATCTTAAGGCGGTATCACCTGATCAGGGAGATCATTGATCGACAGGAGATCGAGGTGCGGAGAGTGGACACAAAGGACAACACTGCGGACCCATTCACGAAGGCTTTACCCCAGACTCAGTTCGAGCGGCTGATCGAGATGATAGGTCTTCGATACGCCAGTACATGGCCTTAGTGCAAGTGGGAGATTGTTGGTGTACATGCCCTAGAGGCCATTACTGTATCATACTAGTATGTATATTACTTGATGGAAGCTTGGGATATTCACAGTTGTACAGACAATCTTGCTCAATATAGTAGTTTGCTACTTGGTTTGTCTCTGCTTTAATGTGTACATGTGTGTTTATTTATCACCTATACGCATTAGTAGAGCCCTTAGGATCTTTGCTTGATTACCGGCGTTGTGATGGCGATCACACTCGTGGGGGCTGGGTAATCTACAAGCACATCCTTATACACGTCCCTAGTCGTGGGAGTATCGAGATAGGGCATCGATACTCCAGAGTAGACTAGCGTATGCGCTTCTCATCCCAGCACGGGAGACGGTCTGTCCCACAGCCGTCAGTACGTCGTACTTGAGATAGTATGCGGGTGCTCGTTAGGTTACGAGTACACTGGACAGGACTCGTCGGGAACTGATGGTTGGTATTATACCTTTCGTCAGTTATCAGTTCCCAGGTGACATGAGTACAGCTTAGTCCGCTGACTTGACACTGTCACTTCGCCTCGAGTGTGTTCCCACTGTTCTTTGATTACTACCCTACCACGGCTCTACTGAGTCGTGCAAACAGGTAGTAGTTGGGAGCAGTCCCGAAGCACTTGGAGGCAGTGACGGTTAGACAGGATTCGTCTCTCCCGGTATTGGGGGTTGACATCGCGCTGTGTCTAGGAGAGCCATTACACGAGTAGTCCCTGGCCAGGGCAAGCGAGATATACTGGTAGGTTTCCAGTGTTATCTCAGGGTGTATTGGGCTTCACTCCGACACGACTTGTACCGCTATTAGGGGACTGACGTTTACCGCCCCCCTAGGCCCGCCATGCGATGTATCAGACGAACAGACCGGACTGTACGGAGATTGTCACATACAGGCTCAGTAGGAGTTCGGATGGGTGTACCTCATCGGCCTTCTTATCGACATCTACCTGGGGACCGTTACGTACAGCTAGTGCCGCTTGCGGTCTGTGGTTAAACCCACTGCCAGCGTAGTGTCGAGTCTTTAGAGTCCCACACAGAGAGTTTCCCTGCACTGAGCGAAACGTGTAGAGGCCGTATGGTTTTACGGCAGGGCTGCGATCACTTACGTACACTTGTGTGCGTATGGTGTTCGGGCAGGCAATACTAGTGGGCTTTGGTTTAAGCCGGATCCTGGTATTGCATGGATGGATTTGTTTTGTCTTCTGTGCATCCGCATTCTACGGAATACGGATGCAGGTGTGTATGCACAGTTTTCTGGAGCGATGAAGGAGGAGGTGCCTCATTAGGGTTTTGGCAGTTGGTTCGGCCAAAACCATTATGTGGCAGGCTCATTAGGGTTTTGACAGTTCGTTTGGTCAAAACCATTATGAGCAGCGGACATCATTTACTAATCCTATTAGTGATAATCTTATGATGGCTAATTGCATTGACCATTTGACCCCGTTGACCCCTCTTGACTTTGTTGACCGGTTGACCGAGTTGACCATTGACTTTCAAGAGGATTCCACACTCTTCTTTTTATTTTCCATTTTCTTTTGGATTATGATAATGGTCATTTCAATTGTAGCCATCAACTTTATCTTGATGGAATTAGTAATGATGTGGTTTTTGCATTATTGCAACCATGGTTAGCTTTTCTCTTGGTTAAGCTTATCATAATTTCATTCTCTTTCTCTCTCTTGAAAAGAGAAGCTCCATGGTTGCTAAAAACCTCCTTCTTCTTCCTCCTCTTGTTTTCTCCTTTGATCTCATGTGTTGAGAGAAAAAGGTTTTCACTTGACAAACACATCCATACATCCTCTCTACACAACCTAGAGCTTCTAGATTAGCAATCTCCTTGCCCTAGTTACCTCGGCTTGAGGTGGAGCTCGGCGTACATCTCTCGGGTGGATCGTCTTCGACTCAAGGAGGCCGCGGAGGTGACCGAAGTCCGGATCAACCTTTGAGCAAGCCATGAAAAGAACAACAAGAAGAGAAGAACATCATAGAAGAACAACAACTAGAAGTGAAGGAGTTCAAGTTGAGGTATAACCCCTAACCGAGTAGATACATCTCTTGTTAGGTTGCTAGTTTATAGTTTAGTAAAGATCCGGCTTTTACGGTCCATGTTACAAAGCTTAGAAAATTTTTTGATTTACCGTTTCCGCAACCCCGAAAGTACCGGGAGAGGTAACGTGGACCTAACACTTCTTGCCATTGCTGCCTTCCACGATTATGAAATCTGGCAGATGGACGTAAAGACGGCTTTCCTAAATGGATATTTGGAAGAGTGCATCTATATGGATCAGTCAGAGGGATTCATTCAGAGTGGGAGCAGCGGTAAAGTGTGCAAGTTGCTCAAGTCCATCTATGGACTGAAGCAGGCATCGCGGAGTTGGAACATCTGCTTTGATGATACTGTCAAAGAATTCGACTTTATCAAAAACCCAGATGAACCATGCATTTACAGTAAGATTGTAGGGAGAAATGTGGTATTCCTCGTCTTGTACATCGATGACATTCTCCTAATAGGAAATGATATTCCTATGTTACAGTCAGTCAAAGGATTCTTGTCACAGAGGTTCTCCATGAAGGACCTGGGCGATGCCAACTACATTCTGGGGATCCAGATCTATCGTGATAGATCTAAAAGGATGTTGGGACTTTCACAGTCAAGGTACATCGACACCATACTGAAACGATTCAGTATGGAAGATTCCAAACGCGGTAATCTACCGGCTTGTCACGGAATCACCCTCTCCAAAGAGATGTCTCCCAAGACTGAGTTGGAAAGGGCTCGCACGTCATCAATACCCTACGCATCTGCGGTAGGATCTATTATGTATGCGATGTTGTGTATCACACCAGATGTAGCATACGCATTGAACGTTGTAAGCCGGTATCAGTCGAACCCAGGGGAGAAACACTGGATAGCAGTAAAGAACACTCTCAAGTACCTGAGAAGGACTAAGGAGATGTTCTTGGTGTATGGCGGAAAAGACCTCCAGATCGAGGCCTTTGCTGACTCCAGCTTCCAGAGTGACAGGGATGACTCCAAGTCCATGTCGGGTTATATCTTTACCCTCAATGGAGGGGCGATTTGCTGGAAGAGTTCCAAGCAGGAAACCGTTGCAGACTCAACTATGGAAGCGGAGTACATATCTGCTTGCGATGCCGCAAAGGAAGCTGTCTGGATGAAGAAGTTCCTCACGGAGCTTCAGGTGGTTCCTACCAGTGTTGATCAATACCGATGTATTATGACAACAACGGCGCTATAGCTTTAATGAAGGAACCCAGGTCCCATCAGAAGTCCAGGCACATTTTGAAGCGGTACCACCTGGTCAGGGAGATCGTAGATCGCCCTGAGATCGAGGTGAAGAGAGTAAATACAGAAGATAACACTGCTGATCCACTCACGAAAGCCTTACCCCAGACTCAGTTCGAGCGGCTGATCGGGATGATAGGTCTTCGATATGCCAGTTCATGGCCTTAGTGCAAGTGGGAGATTGTTAGTGTATACGCCCTAGAGGCCATTACTGTATCATACTAGCTTGTATATTACTTAATGGAAGCTTGGGATATTCACAGTTGTATAGACAATCTTGCTCAAAATGGTAGTATGCTACTTGGTTTGTTTCTACTTAAATATGTGCATGTGTTTCTTTTAGCATATCGCTTATACATATTAGTAGAGCCCTTAGGATCTTTGCTTGATTACCAGGGTTGTGATGGCAGTCACACTCGTGGGGGCTGGGTAATCTATAAGCACATCCT
Organism: Agapanthus africanus; assembly: GCA_030015575.1. Taxonomy (NCBI): domain Eukaryota; kingdom Viridiplantae; phylum Streptophyta; class Magnoliopsida; order Asparagales; family Amaryllidaceae; genus Agapanthus; species Agapanthus africanus. Next base: position 722,961,433 of record JASDDO010000024.1, read on the forward strand.
TATACAGGTCCCTAGTCGTAGGACTATCGAGACAGGGCATCGATACTCCGGAGTAGACTAGTGTATGCGCTTCTCATCCCAGCAGGGGAGATGGTCTGTCCCACAGCCATCAGTACGTCGTACTGGAGATAGTATGCGGGCGCTCGTTGGGTTACGAGTACACTGGACAGGACTCGTCGGGAACTGTTGGTTGGTACTATACCTATCGTCAGTTATCAGTTCTCAGGTGACATGAGTACAGCTTAGTCCGCTGACTTGACACTGTCACTTCGCCTCGAGTGTGTTCCCACTGTACTTTGATTACTACCCTACCACGGCTCAAAGGAGTCGTGCAAATAGGTAGTAGTTGGGTGCAGTCCCGAAGCACTTGGAGGCAGTGACGGTTAGACAGGATTCGTCTCTCCCGGTATTGGGGGTTGACATCGCGCTGTGTCTAGGAGAGCCATTACACGAGTAGTCCCTGGCCAGGGCAAGCGAGATATACTGGTAAGTTTCCAATGCTATCTCAGGGTGTTCTGGGCTACACTCCGACACGACTTGTACGCTATTAGGGGACTGACGTTTACCGCCTTCTAGGCCCTCCATGCGATGTATCAGACGAACAGATCGGACTGTACGGAGATTGTCACATTCAGGCTCAGTAGGAGTTCAGATAGGTTTCACCTTGTCAGTCTTCTTGTCGGCATCTACCTGGGGACCGTTACGCACAGCTACCCACTGCCAGCGTAGTGTCGAGTCTTTAGAGTCCCACACAGAAAGCTATTCGCCTTTAGGCAAAAAGTAGAGGTCGCATGGTTTTGCGATAGGTCGCATGGTTTTGCGACAGGGTTCGGTCACATCCGTGCACTTGTGCACGTTTGGTGTCCGGACAGTTAACACTAGCGGGCTTTGGTTTAAGCCAGATCCTAGTGTACGTTTTGTGATTGGTTTTATCTCGGTTGTATTCGTGTTCCTCGGAACGCGGATGCGGGTGTGTATGCACAGTTGACAGAGAGGCAGAGGATTCTCATTGGGGTTATTGACTGTTGACTGTTGACTGTTGACCATTGACTTTTGCTAAACCCTAATGAGAATATGAAATATGATTAATGATAATATTAATTAAGTATTATTGTGTCATGGTTGTGATGAGGGGTTGACTTTGTTGACTTGTTGACTTTGTTGACCGGTTGACTAGGTTGGACTAGTTGACCATCATCATTGCAATGGCTATCATTTCATGGCAAAGACTTTTGCTTGCTTGTGATGCTTTGCAATATGAGTGCATGAAATGATAATGCCACTTGATATGATATGAACCATCACATAATACTCAATTATTATTATTATTATTATTATTATTATTATTATTATTATTATTATTATTATTATTATTATTATTATTTTGTTATGGGAGCATGGGAGGAAAAGGGGTTGGCTCATTCTATCATTCTTCTTCTCTCTCATGCTCAAGCTCTCCCTCTTGCCCTTCCTCTTGCTCTCTCTCTCTAGTTCAAGGCAACTCCATCTCATGAGTTGAGAAACATTGCCTTAGAGATAAAAGAAAACCCATATCACTTCTCTACTCATCCTAGTTCATAAGGTTTAGCAAACCAAGTGTTCTAGTTTCTTCAAATTCGAAGAAGAAGCCAAAGGTAGAAGCTTTCAGGTGGATCCATCTTCGGCGCAAGGAGACGACGAGGTGAGGCCGATCCGTACACCGGAAAGAGCTGTGGACGAAGGAGTTCAAGAAAGGTATAGCCCCCTAACCGAGTAGGAAAAACTCTAGTCAGGTTGTTAGTTAGTTATTTAACAAAGATCCGTATTTTGAGTCCATGTTACCACCTCTTGAAAAATCGTTTTTCTCATTTCCGCAAGCCCGTAAGTACCGGGAGAGGTAACGTGGACTTACAGTGTTATCAGTAGTTTCTCGACCCGTTATGAGCCTCACATCGACACGACTTATCGGTTACTGGGGTCTGACGTTTACTACCCCTAGACTGGATATGCGACATATCAAACGAAGAGACCGGACTGTACGGGAGTGTTACTGATTGGATTCACAGGAGTATGTACAGGCTTGCTTGTTGATCTTCTGATCGCTCAATACCCGGGTGGCTGTTATGTTTAGCTGACCGCTTGCAGGTTGTGGGTGTTTGATATGATCATCACCTACTGCCGGCGTATTGACGAGCCTTTAGAGTCCTACACAGAGGTTTACTGGCTCAGGCGAAATGGAGTAGGAGCACATATGTTATATGTGCGGGGCCGAGATTAATACGATATGAGATTCCGTATTCTATTCTCGCGATATGTGATATCGGCCGGGTATATGTGATATAGCCGGGTTATCGGATCAAGTGTTGATTCGATTAAAAGATACATATTATATTAGTCGGTTATATATAATATAGCCGGGTTATTAAATCAAGTGTTGATTTAATAATTTAATGTATAATTATATATATGATATATTATATTACATTAACTAATATAAGCTCACTTAAATGATTATTTTTCTCACTTGATGATACATTGATATATATGTGATATATGTTAATTGTATTATTTTCTTTTGTTACAAAATTGTATATATATGAGATATGTATAATTGTAACATGTTGTCACAACCCAAAGTTCGGCCCGTGACCGGCACTTAACCACGCAACGTCTACAGGCGTGACGTGACTAAGTAAGCCGATCCCAGAAAACAAAACCATTAAAATTTGGAGAGTTAAAACGTTTAGAAAACTTTAAGTTGTTTAGTAGCAATCCTTTTTGGTTCAAGTTATATTTAATAATTTTGGCAACATTTCCTTTATAAAAATTTGGTCCCGTAAGTCGGGTAAAAGGCAAGGTGTAGTAGAAGTAACATGTGAAATGAATAGAGCATCACAATATGAAATACGACGCCGTAGTGAAGAATGAGCAGTAAAGTAAAGACAGATATCATAAAAGATAAGACTGCATAAATAAAGTCGGCTCACAGCGAGCTCAACACCAGAGTACAAAATAACATACATCGTCCTCACAACTGTCTCTAAGTCAATACATGAAAGTAGATGGAGAATACTAGATACATCAAGATGCAACTGAAAAGTAAACAGATACCGACCCACCAAATAGCAAAAGGGCTAACACGCCTCAGCAATGGTATCTGTGTCAAAAGGTGCGGTAAACAGCCAGCCGCGACTACTCCAAAGGGCAACCTGCAAGCACTATGGCACAACGGGGGTGAGTTGCCAACTCGTGAATAGTAGATAACATATAAAGGTAATCGCGAGTATGAACGTGCTGCGATACTCTAACCTATGCCAACAGATAACATCTATATGATGAACTGAGTGCTCACATCAAGCTACAAGTGCAATCTAAAAGTCTCTCCATATGATGTGCAAGATATGTAATAACCATGTCTGATATGGAATCTAACACCCTATATAACATGAGCAGGGTATGCGATAATCATGTATAGCATGTGTACTATATCAGGTACAATAGGTACAGGATGAGATGTCAAATACTAAATGCTGAGCATGGGAACAAATAGTGTCTACACGGAATGTCACCGTGGAAAAATGACCGGTGTCCATCAATACACCCAAATCCCATTAAAACTCAGGCACCGTCATTCACATCGGCCCTCAAATCCTGTAAATATCATACAACCGTGAGTGCCCAACATCGGCACTCCAAATCTCATAAAATCAGCCGTGTCCAGTATCGACACGCAAATCCTCCAGTATGGGGCGTCCGTCCATCGGATCCGCCCACGGGCTACGTCTGCAGAATCGGCCCTTGGCCCCCGGCAGTACGCATCGTCTAGTATCCATCTATCGACTCTGGTCGGTATCCTCCGGATAATCTCCAGGTCTAACCAATCACCGGTAGGTAGTAGTCCCTCTGTCGGGCTCACAGTCTAACAATACGAGTATTCTCGCCCCGGGATACCGTACCGGGTCCACCATGTACCCGCAATCGGTGCCTACCTCTCCTCGAATCGGGTATACTGACACAAGCTCTCTAGAATCGAGAAAACTCATAGTGGACGCACTAAAATATCATATTAAGGGAAACCGGGTTTTTAAACAGTTGCGTATTTTCTTAAGACGGTACTCCGGTTCCCAAATCCAGAAATCACATAAATCAAATACAATGCGTAATCCATGCAATGTGTCGTATGACGCTAAGAGTAAAAGAAAGGGAAAACCGCTCTTTTGAAAGATCTAGTTTTGGAAATATCGCTTGCGGTCCCTTAGTTTTAAATCAAGTCAATATCATCCATGTATATAGCATATGAATATATGTATCGGTATGGATGTGTGCATGGATAAGTATGCAAAGTGAATATAGCAATGTACATGTGCACTATTGTAGACATATGATGCATATATGCCTAAGTCGGGATATATCAATGAAGGTACCCACAAAAGTGCGTATACAGTGTGCATGGTATGAATGTCCATATGATAGTATGCGGCAAATCATGACAACGTCAATAAAGCAGAATCAAATATGCGGTTTATAGCAATCCTATAATGTGAGTGTCATGGCAATCACTAACGGTGTGAGTGTAGCATATACATCGTGCTCGTGCGACTTGGACCGTTAGTGACAGTGCAGTGTTTTATACTACAGTTCCATATATATAAGGAGGTATGCTACTCTAATTTGTCTACATGAACACATAAAACTAACATCCTATTACGCCCTGACGCTTAACGCCATACGGGCGATTTCCCCATAGATGTTAAATCTACTCACCTGGTCACGTGCTAAGTATAGCCGACCACCTGCTTCCCTTTCCTGGCGGCGTCTGACGTACCCGCCTGCGAACCTGGAATTTACACAAGAATACCAATATAATCAAAATCTCGTAAAACGCGATATCGGAAAGAAACGAGAAACTCGCGTCGCGAATTAACGCGCGTGTGTGCGATACGCTGAAACGTGTGTGTACGCGTCTACGACTCATCCCGACACACCGCGATACGCTGAATCACAGAACCCACTCGCGTATCGCGCGTATCGCACAAACTAAAATCACCAGAAAATGATATATCGTCCCAGATTCTACTCAGGTTAAAATATTACAAAATTATATGTACCATGGACATACAAAATGTAGCAGACACCTGTACCAAAAACCCTAGCTCCTAACTCCCTGGTCTGGCCGCAATTTGCGGCCATAAAGATTTTTTCGGCGGCCGTAGGTTGGAGTTGTGGGGTCGGGCTCTGGTGGTGGGGTCAGGGTGTCACCAGTAGGCTATGGTCCACTCAATTTTATTCTGAACTCACTGGGGTAACAGCAGATTTTAAAAAGCTAAGATTTTGCTTAAAAACGTCAAATTTTGCACAATTTGAAAACTTAGGGTATTTTTGTGAAATCTGGGGTTTACCTAGGTTTATTTGGCCTAAACAACACCTAACTAACTTAGTCCAACCAAAACTACCCTTACCTAAGCAAAGTTTTCACTAAACTCCACAAATATCACTAAAAACACACAATCTAGCACTAACAACTACCAATTTACACTAATTATGCTAAACCGACACACAAGTCTATCATACAAGCAAGTGGAGCTCAGAGGTTATACCTCACTTGACCCTACGAGGCTGGGTCAGGGGAAGAAGAGAAGAAGAAGAAGCTGTTGCTGCTGTTGCTGCTCCAGATGCTGTTGCTGTTGTTACTGCTACTGTTGATGCTGCTGCTTGTTGTTGCTGTTGGTGTTGTTATTGCTGGTGTTGCTGTTGTTGATGTTGTTGATGTGGTGCTGGGGCTACTGCCACATGTGTTGCTGCTGCTGCTGCAAGGAGCTCTGCTGTTGCTTGGTGTTGCTGCTGTTGGGGCTGAAGCTGATGTTGTTGCTTCAGCTGTGTGTGTATGTGAGTGAGAGAGTGAAAGAGTGAGAAAAAGAGAGTGTGTGAAGCAACAAAAGAAATGATAATGCACAAAGTCAAGCCCCCATTTCTCTCTCTCTTGCCACATTAAATGCAAGCATGGGCTTGCCATGATGCACTCTCTCTCTCTCTCTCTCTCTCTCTCTCTCTCTCTCATTTAATGCAAGCATGGCTTAGCCATGATGCATTCTCTCTCTCTCTCATCCTCTCAAGTCAACCAAAATACATTTTAAATCCCTTTTCATAAAAAAAATACCCTTAATTAAAATCATGTTAACTTAGTAAGGAGGGTTTAATCTACCATGGTTGTTAAACATGGTTTAACCTCATTTTAACCCTAGTTTACATGCACAAGTTTGTGCAAGCTTAAGAAAATTCTAGAAAAATATTTATTAAATTTGAAAAATTATTTGAAAACCAATTTGGTAAACTTTTTATTAAAATTCACATATTAAAATATAGTTAGCCACCAAACACATCCTAGGGTGTTACAATCTTCCCCCCGTAAAAAAATTCGTCCCCGAATTTAAAAATATAACGCTACGCATACCTTCAAAGAGATGAGGAAACTTCTTCCGCATCTCACCCTCGGCCTCCCAAGTGACCTCTTCACCATTGGGGCTGCGCCAAAGCACCTTCACTTATGGCAAGACCTTCGATCTGAGTTTCTTCACCTGCCGATCCAATATCACGACTGGCTGCTCGGTGAACGTAAGATCGCGCTCGAGATGAAGGGTATGATGCTGAATCATGTGCGTAGGGTCATATAGGTATCTGCGAAGCATCGACACGTGGAATACAGGGTGTATGTCTGGGAAGTCGGGTGGAAGAGCCAAACGATAAGCTACTACGCCCACATGCTCAAGGATCTCGAAGGGACCTATGAACCTGGGGTTAAGCTTCCCCTTCCATCCAAACCCCATCACTCCCTTCATCGGAGAGACCCTCAGAAACACGTGATCGCCAACTGCGAACTCTAATCTCCGGCGGCGCCTGTCAGCATACGATCTCTGCCTGCTCTGAGCTGTCCTCATCCTGTCTCTAATCAGCTGTATCTTCTCAGTCATCTCCTGTACGATCTGTGGCCCCAAAATACTGCCTCGCTGAGCTCTGTCCAACAGACGAGCGATCTACATCTCCTCCCATACAAAGCCTCGAAAGGTGCCATCTGAATAGTATCCTGGAAACTATTGTTGTAGGAGAACTCCACCAAGGGTAAATGATGATCCCAGCTACCACCAAAGTCTAAAACGCAAGCTCGGAGCATGTCTTCAAGAGTCTGAATAGTCCGCTCTGACTGGCCGTCGGTCTGCGGATGAAATGCGGTGCTGAAACTCAAGCGCGTGCCCAAAGCCTCATGAAGCCTTTGCCATAGTCGGCTGGTAAACTGGGTGCCTCTGTCGGACACAATACACGTCGGGACTCCATGCAGTTATACAATCTCGTCGATGTAAATCTGGGCATACTGAGTAAATTCGAAAGTCGTCTTCACTGGCAGGAAGTGAGCCGCTTTCGTCAAACGATCCACGATCACCCAAATGGAGTCATACCCCCGCCTAGTCCTGGGTAGACCCACTACGAAATCCATCGAAATCTGCTCCCATTTCCACTCCGGAATGGGTAACGGCTGTAGCTTTCCTGCGGGCCTCTGGTGCTCGGCCTTGACTTGCTGACAAGTCAAGCATCTCGATACGAAATCTGCGATGTCCCTCTTCATTCCGTCCCACCAGTAAACATCTCTCATATCATGGTACATCTTGGTGGAACCGGGATGGACGCTGTACACCGATCGATGTGCCTCCTCAAGAATCTCACGCCACAGTACCTCAGTATCTGATACACACAGTCTAGTCCCAAATCGCAGTTCCCCCTGATCATCGATCACGAACTCGGAAAATCTGCTCTCTCCAATCTGTGTCATGATCTCTGAACATCGGTCATCACTGTGTTGTGCCTCATATATACGGTCAAGCAACTGTGGGCGTGCACGAACATGCGCAAGCTGTCCCCCGATCGGCGTGAACTCGAACTGCACTCGGCTGTCGCATAAAATCTGTCAATCTGCCGATGACTGCCTCTGCACTGTGCTCAACCAAGATAGACTACCCCCGGGCCTCCTGCTCAAAGCATCTGCCACTACATTAGCCTTGCCCGAGTGATACAAGATCTCGCAATCGTAGTCCTTCACTAACTCCATCCATCGGCGCTGTCGGAGATTCAGGTCCCGCTGCTGAAATATATACTTTAAGCTCTTGTGATCAGTGAATATCTGGCACGACTCGCCATAGAGGTAATGTCGCCAGATCTTAAGTGCAAAGACCACTGCGGCCATCTCCAAATCGTGAGTAAGGTAGTTCTGTTCTAGATCTGCTCTTTTTTTCTCTTTTGTTACGGTAATTGTCAATAAAGTGGATCCGAATCTTTTGGGAAGATGTTTCTTCCTCTAGATTCGCATCCTTCCTTTGTTGATAGTTACCCTAACCCCCATGGAAAACACATGCAACCGGCCCTTTATACTACGGTTCACCATTACCTCGAGGGGTAGGATGCCGTAGGGAGCGGTTGTGCGTGCGTGCATGCATGGAGTTCTAATTCATTAGGTGAATATGGCATTGAAAGGGGTGAGCGATCTCATCTCTCAACCCTTTCCCTAAGGCTAACCCTAACTAACGAGGAGATTACTCGCTCATTAGGAGATGAGAAAACATTTTAATTAAAGGAACAGAAATAAAATTACTTACTAGGTTGACGGCTCCCTCCAAACGATATAGAACATATCTGAATATAACTCCCAGAAATTCTGAAATTTATTGATTGAAAAGAGGCATCCTTTTTACAGATCTGGGAATACAATATATAGGAAAACAGAAAACCTAGGGTTACAGACTCTCGCACATGCGCAATTACAGATTTGACCTCTAAAAATCCCAACACCCGAACCGTCGCACCGACACGGAAAAACTCCACCGACACGGGCACTTAATGGCCGCGGAACCGCGGCATTGGTTGGCTTGGGCTGCGGTTCCGCGGCCCTTTGGTGAGCTTAGCTCACCCAACTTCTGGTCTTGGTTCAGGACTTCTTGGGCTTCCTTTTTTTATACTTCTTTTCTCTGATGGGCTTCTTAGTCTTCTCCAGATATTTCAGTGAATACTTGTAGCGATCTTTTAACCGTTCACTTTGACATTTCGGACTGCATTGCCTTATACAATTGTAAATTGTTCTTCGTGACTAGGATCCGTCTACTTGTTGGTCAAAAGTCCCTTTTCTGTATCAACTTTCGTCTTTTTCACTGTATTTGCTCCAAGACCCTGTATCCTGTAATATGCAACAAACGTGCGTCAAGAGTACCTGTTTATTTATAAAACGGATAAGAATAGGGGGATGAAAAATGCAATATTATGGTCTGAACAGCACTCCTCCGTCCAAACGAAAGGAACCCCCTTCCGGGTCAAACCGGTCAACGGTGCAGCAATACGGGAGAAATCCTGTACAAATCGCCTGTAGTAGCCGGCCAATCCTTGAAAACTGCGTATCTCAGTAACGGATGTAGGCCTGGGCCAACTCTGAACGGTCTCGATCTTCTTCGGGTCTACACATATACCATCCCGTGTAATCACGTGACCCAAGAAGTCTACACTGTCCAGCCAGAACGCGCACTTGGAGAATTTTTCATAAAGCTGGTGCTCCCTCAAAGTCTGCAGTGTGATCCGCAGGTGCTGCTCGTGCTCCTCTCTGCTCCGGGAATACACTAATATATCATCAATGAATACGATGATGAACAAGTCAAGGTACGGCCTAAATATACGGTTCATCAAGTCCATGAATACTGCTGGGGCGTTGGTGAGTCTGAACGACATCACCAAAAACTCATAATTGTCGTAGCGCGTGCGGAAAGCTGTCCTCGGTATATCCTCCTGTCGAACCCGCAGCTGATGGTATCCTGATCGCAAATCGATCCTCAAAAAATATCCTGCCCCCTGAAGCTGGTCGAACAAGTCGTCGATGCGTGGCAACGGATATCTGTTCCGCACGGTCACCCTGTTCAGCTGCCGGTAATCGATACACAAACGCAAGCTTCCGTCCTTCTTCTTAACAAACAGGACTGGAGCACCCCAAGGAGAAACACTGGGTCGAATAAGTCCCTTGTCCAGCAAATCTTGCAACTGACTCTTCAACTCACTAAGCTCCGCCGGGGCCATCCGATAAGGCGGTATAGAAATAGGCCCCGTGCCAGGAATCAAATCATTACAGAAGGCAATATCGCGCTCACGCGGTAGCCCAGGAAGCTCGTCAGGGAACACGTCAGGGAACTCACATACAATCGGAACCTGGTCCAATGGAACATCTGTAGCTCTAGTATCACAAACATAGGCTAGAAATCCCTGACATCCCTTCCTCAATAGCTGTCCAGCACGAAGAGAAGAAATCAAGATGTGAGGGGTAGCAACACGGCCCCCCTGCACAACAAAAGCCGACTCGTCGGGAAAACAAAATCTTACTGTTTTCTCGCGGCAGTCCACAGACGCATAGCACATGGCTAACCAATCCATGCCCAAAAGAACGTCGAAGTCCAACATCTCAAGAAGGATCAAGTCGACAGGCAGCTCTCTCTCGCCAATACGGACAACACAGGATCGGAACGCGTGCCTAGCAACAAACGACTCTCCCACGGGAGTGGTCACAACAAGCGGCTGATCAAGCAGACCAGACTCTCTACCCAAACTCGGCACGAAGTGTGCGGAAACGTACGAGTGCGTGGATCCGGGATCGAACAATACGTGTGCATCAACAGAACATACTAATAAGGTACCTGAGACCACCGCATTGGATGCCTGCACGTCCTGATGTGTCAACGCGAAAACTCGTGTCTGTCCTCCACCTGTAACTGGCGGTCCCCTACTAGCAACTGGCTGTACTCTGTCGGTAGCTGGCTGTCCTCTGCCTCGACCGCCTCGCCTTCTAGGAACAAACCCTCCGCGACCATGGCCTCTCTGTGCATGAGTCTGACGCGGAGCAACTGTGGGTACAACAGGTAACGCCCTCTGGGGTGGAGAAGGTGGAAGTGTGACATGAGGTACGGCTGGCTCCCTCTGGCGTGTCTCGGTACAATCTCTGACGCGGTGATGAAGACTACCACATCCAAAGCATCCACGGGACGACTGCTGACCCTCCTGGGGGTATGAGCTAAACATCTGACCTCGCCCCGAGTCTCTGCCACCTGTATAACTGTTAGTTGTATGTATGCCCTAGAGGCCAGTATTGTACAGATGATGTATATTATATTGGATGCTTGGACATATATAGAGATGACTTTCTTGCTCGATATGATAGTATGCTATCTGGTTACTCTTTATCTTAACATGTACACTAGTCTCTTTAAACTGTCTTATAGTTACATGTTGGTAAAGCCCTTAGGATGTGTACTTGAATACCTGGACTATGATGCAGATCATACTAGTGGGGACATGGTAGTCCATAAGTACATCCTTCATGGTCCCTAGTCGTGGGTGTATCGAGACGGGGCATCGATATACCAGTGTAGACTAGCGTATACGCTTCTCGACCCATGAGATGGGCGATGGATGATCCCATATCCATTGGTGTTTGACATCAGAGATGTTATATGGGTGTTCAGTGGAGACTGGGTACACTGGACGGACTCGCCGAGAACTCCCAGATGGTATTATACCTCACGTCAGATGGCAGTTCTCAGGTGACACTTGTACAGGTTAGTCTGTAGACCCGAGATCGTCATAGAGTCTTGTGTGATTCCCACTGTGCTTTGATCTCCACCTTACCACGTCCATGAGGGCGTGCAAAACGGTGGTCTTTGGGTACAGTCCCGAGTCACATGGAGGCAATGAGCGATAGGAGGGGTTTCGTCTCTCCCGGTATTGGGAGTTGATGTTGTGCTGTGCTCGATTGGCCGTAACAGGGAAGTCCCTGGCCAGGGCTGATCAGAGATTTGCTGGTAAGTGTTACCAGTAGTTTCTCGACCCGTTATGAGCCTCATATCGGCATGACTTATCGGTTATTGGGGTCTGACGTATACCACCCCTAGACTTGATATGCGACATATCAGACGAACAGACCGGACTGTACGGTAAGTGTTACTGGTTGGATTCACAGGAGTGTGAGCGGGCAAGCTCGTCGATCTTCTGATCGCTCAATACCCGGATGGCCATTACGTTTAGCAGACCGCTTGCGGCTTGTAGGTGCTTGATATGATCATCATCTGCTACCGGCGTATTGACGAGTCTTTAGAGTCCTACACAGAGGTTTCCTGGCTCAAGCGAAACGAAATAGGAGTGCATATGAGATATGTGCGGGAGCGAGAATAATGCGTGTATGTGATACCGCATTTCATTCTCGCGATAAATATTTCGATTGGTTATATTCGATATGACCTAGTTATCGAATCATTGATTCGATAAATCGATACATTGAATACTAGTCGGTTATGTGCGACATGACCGGATCATTGAATCAAATGTTGATTTAATGATTTAATGTATAATTATATATTTGATATATTACTTTGCATTAACTAGTATTGGTTCACTTTATACGGATTTTCTCACTTGATGTGCAAGTTGTATATGTGATATACTTTTGTGCACATATATGAATCATGTTTGATGATACTTGATCATTTGGTTAAGTGTGAAGAATTAAACCATGGTTAAATGATAATTAGGGTTTTGCCTTATCATTTATTTATTCATTTCTTTATTTATTTTATTGGATAAATGAAGAGATAATGGTTTGTTTTTGTCATGAAGCTTGTTGAAGCTTCATGAAGCTTTGACCAAGGAGACCATTTTGTCTTCATGCTTAACCCTAACCCATCAACTTACCATGGTTTATTCTCTACACTTAACCCTAGTTAGATTATGATAAGTATGGATTTTTATTTTCATTTTAACTCAACTTATCATAAACTAGCTTCATCTTCTTCCTTCTTCTTCAAGATTGAAACCTTGATGCCATCAATGGCAACTTGAGTTTTAGTGAGAGAAATCCAAATCTAAAGTGAACCCACCTCCTATTTCTTCATCCTCTACCTCTTGCCAAGTGGTTTTGGGTGTTTTCTTCACAAGTTTCACAACTTGGTGAAGTCGGAGCTTGAACTTGTGCAACCTCGACGTAGATCGTCCTTGACACGAAGCCGACGACCTTGCTCGCCCGTTTTTCCGATGAAGCCGACGAATGAGTCTAGGATTCGTGATGGACAGCGAGAGCACACCCACGTGGAGCTAAAGAAGTGGGGAACCGGATCTACAAAGGTTGTAGCATCTAACTTTTAGTTAAGTAGTTAACTAGAATCGTATTTCGCCTAGAAATCTAGTCAACGATCCGTGTTAGGGTTTCTCGGCACCCATAAAATTTTAAATTGGCATGTTCGATGCCTTGTGAGACCTCTATAGTGTGCCTAGGAACCCTACAGTGGTATCAGAGCCTAGCTAGAGCCTTAGGCGAAGTCTAGACGGAGTTTGAAGTCCGAACGAACCCGAAACCCCAAAACCCATGAGCTCTCTGGACTTTTTCTAAAATCGGGGATTTTTCGATATTAAAAATATGCAGAAAAATCAGCAGGAAATTATAAGGTTTACTGTGAAATTCGTGAGCATAATTCCACTAATATGGTGCGGATCCGCGGCATGAGCATGGCTCATGCGGCGGATCCGCGGTCGTACGGCCTAATTATTTAAAGGATTTTACACAGTAATCCTTAATTTCCAGTGGTGATTTTCCTGGGTATTTTTAATAATTATTCAAGAGTTGAATTTTCTGGGGTTGCTTTGGGGATTCGGTGTTTCGATCGGGGTATCAAATTTCGTCTTTGTGTTTTTCCAGATAATTTTCAGAATATGTTAAAAAGTTCGACCGGATATAAATACCCAATTTTTTCCCTGTCGGGAAATTTCCAAGTGTTGGATTTTTCCGTAGTTTAACGACGTTCTAAGTAGTGCAAGTAACGCGATGGACCCTCTAGAAGACAACAAACCTTAACTCGATTATGTGACCGTCTTGAACTGCCCTTTGAACCTTCGGGTTTGGGGCAGTACGGCGTGCCACATGTGAGGCGTTGGCTTGACCCTTCTACGGCTGGACCGTCGGTACTGAGGCATGAACTGAATGTTGTTAGACTTATTTCATGTGTTGAGTATTATCGGGAAAACTTGGGTATTCGACTGTTCGATCGGAAAGTTTAACATTTTCTGTTTATCTGGAATGTGATACAATAATTGGAATTCACAAGTAGTTATGAGATAACTGAATGAATGTTATAAATCTAGCAATTTAGTCCCATATGATATTGAAAAGAGTTTTCGATAATGAGACTAAAATGCGGGATTTATATCTGTTAGGCATGCGATGTCTAAAGAGGTTGCGGATTCCAACTGTTGTAGTTTTACACTTTCTTTTCTGTGACCGTAAGTGTAGTATGTTCATATCGCCGGTTTCGTTGCTATACGTCAACGACAATTGGGGTATGCATACTTACTTACGTTGATGACATGTGATGTTATGTGTTGCTGGATATATTATATGTTGGAGATAGTGCCCTCAGAGTCAATTATTAGGTCACAGGTACATGATTGTAATGATTGAGGGAGGACCTATCCCGGTAAGACAGTCTTACTCGAGATGATAGTATGCTATCTGGTTTACCTTTATCATCGTGTACTGCTTTAGGTGACCTGACACGTCGCTATTACACGTTGATAGAGCCCCTAGGATTCTTGCTTGACCACCAGCAGTATGAGGGCGATCATATAAGTGGGAGCTGGGGGTCTATAAGCTTATCCTTAAAAGGTCCCTAGTCGTGGGAGTTTCGAGACTGGGCATCGATACTCCATTAGTAGACTAGTGTATACAGTCGAGACCCCGACGAGGGGCGGTGGCCGGTCTCACAAGCCACTGGTGTCAGTTGGATCACCTAAGATGTATACAGGTGCTCATTGGGTTATGAGTACACCGGACAGGACTCGCCGGGAACATGCTAGTTGGTCATATACCAGACGTCAGATGGCAGTTCCCTGGTGACATGTGTGCAGGTTAGTTCATCGACCTGGGGATCGTCATTTGTCTCGTGTGAGTTCCCACTGTACTTTGATTACTACCCTACCACGGCTCAAAGGAGTCGTGCAAACAGGTTTTAGTTGGGTACAGTCCCGAGCCACATGGAGGCAGTGAGCGTATCTTCAGGGGTTCGTCTCTCCCGGTATTGGGGGTGAGGTCGTGCTGTGTCTAGGAGAGCCATTACACAAAGTCCTTGGCCAAGGCAAGGAGATTTACTGGTAGGTATTCCAGTAGTATCTCAGGGTGTTCTGGGCTACACTCCGACACGACTTGTACCGCTTTTGGGGGTCTGACTTTTACCAACCCCCTAGGCCCGCCATGCGATACTCATAGACGAACGGACCGGACTGTACGGATATTGTCACTGACAGGCTCAGTAGGGTTGTCGGGCTAAGTTCGCTCACAGACGTCCCTTTTAGTCAGTACCTGGTAGCCCGTCACGTATTGGCTTATACCTCTGACGTGCTAGTGGTTAAATCCACAACCAAGGTGTTGACGAGTCTTTAGAGTCCCCCACATTCAGTTACTCAGCTTTCGGGCGAAAGGTTGTAGAGGCCGTATGGAGATATGGCAAGGTCCGATCAGATACGTGCGGTATTGCACGGATCAGGATCGGACAGTTTGTACTATAGGCCGTATGGTTATATGGCAGGGTTCGATCAGATACGTGCGGTATTGCACGGATCAGGATCGAACAGATATTACTAGCCGGCTTTGGTTTAAGTCGGATCCTAGTATAGTACAGTGTAGATTTTGTCTCATTGCATTTGTATTTCGGTCGGAATACAAATGCGGGTGTGTATGCACAGTATCGGGGTTTTCCTGTAATTTATTACGGGACCAGTTTTCTGGAGTTGCCAGTTTGCTTTCCGTTTCGGCCAATTTCCATTGTTCCGTTCATTGGCCGAAGATTGGTGGAGGAGGGCTTATTTGCATTGTTGCAAATAAGCATTTGTGGAGGGGGTCTTTGCTTATTATCATGTCATGATACTTGTCCCATCATTTGACTTCATAAACTCATGATGGCTTGACCATTTGGAGTCATCATGGTTGTTTTGGAGTGTTTGTTTTGTTGGTGATGATATTGTTTTGATCATCACTCTTTTTCCATGCTTGCATGATAGCTCACCCACTCCCTTGACTTTCTCTCCATTCTCACCCTTCTCTTTTGCATGGGCCGGCCACTTTTGTAGAAGGTGGGGGCATTCATTTTGGTGTGGTAATTTTTGGTTCTCTTGATGCTCCAAAAATCACACAAGAAGACTCTCCAAAATTCCAAGTTCAATTCCTCCACTAATGGCAACCTCCACTACCCCAAAAAGAGACACAAGTTCTACTACACTTTCGACAGCATATCTTGGGCACGTCGAGTAGCCGGCTTCGTGCCCGAGTTGCCTCGGCATTGAGGTGGGAGCCCGTAAACAAAGTAGGCGATGTGGTGCATTTCCGGCGACGAGGAGGAGGCAGGATTTTCCGCAGGAGATCGGGACCATGACGAGAAGACCGGAGGACTAGGATCGTCGGTAAATCTCTAACCCTTCTTCTAGTTAGCTTAGACTTGTTAATGGTTACGATCCGGGTGTTTAGTGCGCGGTGGTGCCGGTTTGCTAAGTCCGCAAAATTTAAGTTTATCACCGCTTCCGCTTTTGGCCGTCGGATTGACGGCCGGGGCGCCGCCGTGCACTTACAGTGGTATCAGAGCCTCGCCATTAACTTAGTCTAGCTTTGTGTAATGTGTTTTTCAGTTCCGATCGATCGAAATGTCCAAAAACCCGTATTTGCTCACATCAGTTTTCTGTTGGAAATTTTTAGTCTCGAAAAAATTTTCAGGTTGTAAAATATTGATGTACTAGAAAATCTAAGAACTCTGTAAAATTTCGAAGAAGTGATTCCACAGTCAGATCGCGGAAGCGCCGCACAAACCCCCATTCCGCCGCCCTTCCGCCGCGCACTGTAGACATCACTGCACCTTTTTTTTTCAGAGGGTTTCTGGGCTTAAAATATGGGTTTTGGAATATTAAAATTGGGCCCAGGTTTTCTGTGAGTGCTACAGTTTTGTTGTATTATGTACATTTGATTTTGCGGGGCGAGCGTCTGACATGTGGACTGCCGTCACTGCCTGTTTGTATTATTCTTTTGGGGCACGACCTGGTTGCGGTCGATGTACCCGTTATATGTATATTTTTCTTTCTGTACTAGGATTGCCCCACGGAGGGGTGCACGGATAGCCGGGTTCTAGAGGGCAACAAGCCCGCATCTCATGGCATTGAGACGGAGGGGGCTTCACTCTGGGATTGGCGGGCTATTCGCCGCACTCGTAGGGGGTACAGGTTGACCCAGGAGGGGTGCCCAAGTTACCGGATTCCGTGAAGTGCTGGGTGGTCTATTCACGGCGCTGAAGGGGGCTGCCTCGCTTCAGGTTTTGGCGGGTAACTTGCCGCGCCCGTAGGGGTCTAGGATTTCATTGCACAGGCTATCCACACGACCAGGGGAACGTCGGGTTTCAGTAGTGGCTCTGTGAAACCCGGGGATCCCAGATATCTGTATTGTTTCTGTGATGCTGTACATTTCTGTGATGTTGCATTTTATTCATGCCTTGAGCGAAATACTATATATTGGTATATATATTAGTAGATGTCGTATATGTTTTGCATCCGCGCTAGTCCAGTCCCCGCTCTGTCGTTAGTAAGCTAACCTAACGGGTAATGACGGGACCCAGTGGTGAATGCGGATGGCATATACGTACATCAGTATATTTTCGTTCTTTGTGGTGTGATCAATTGATGGGACTGCGTTGATTCGGATCAATGCAAGTTAAAAACAAACCTAATCTGATGTTGTTGGAACACTTTTCAAAAAGCTGTTATTGCAAGGACGTTTACTTTTGTTTTGCATCATGGTATTCATTGGAATATCCTGCTCCTCAGTCGACGAGGCAAGGGCCGAGATCCCTTCACCGGGAGTGACCCCTTGGACAAAAGTTTGCGTCAGGGCATTAACTTCACTATAGCCGATTGCTTTTGCTTTGCACCGTGGTATTCAGTTGGAATATCCTGCACCCCATTCTACGGGGAAAGAGCCGAGATCCCTTCACCGGGAGTGACCTCTTTAGCGAAGGTTTTCGTCACTATATTTTCAAAAAGCTATCCGTTCCTTCAACGATATCAAGTTCATTACGTTAAAGGTTTTCGCCAGAAACCATTCGTAGCCCTCCGTCGTTTCATATGGGTAGTCAATAGTATTCAAGCTGTGTTTGTTGGCCAAAGTCAAGGCACAGTGTTTGGTAGCTGTTGGTTATTCATATGCAGCATAGATAGATGCGTTGGTTTGGAACAGTCGTACTGCCTTGTTGGCCAAAGTCAAGGGTATGTACGGGTGGATTCAAAAAAACCTGGAGAATGACGGGTGGAACTTGACATGTGACTTATGATTTGTTGGCCAAAGTCAAGGTCATAAGAGCATGGGGCAGAAATCACATCGGGAGTTTCAAAAGAACTGAAACTTGCCAGATATGCGCATACCTTCTGGAGTGTGATGACGTGAGCGGATTCCGTCACGTTATCATGCAATGATAGTTGGATCCCGATTCCCACTGATGAGTTAGTTTACTCCTCGGGTGACCCCGACTAATTCTTCTTTCAGGTTTGGAGGAGAATTTGAGGTACAGTGGGAGGATTCCAGATTAGATAAATTGGTAACCATTCTGATCTAGGTTAGAGTGCACGCTGAGTATTTCTTTTCTCTCTCTCTCTGGCAGCAACCATTTGACCCGACCCTAAGACTATGACTCAGTGACCAAGTTGACCGAACCTTCTTAAACACTGGCTTTTGGATTGTCAGAGTTGCAAACCTCATTGCCGCTCCTACTTTTACCCTTTTCTCCAGGACACCCCGTTTTACTACGAACGTCCACTTCCATTGGACAAAACCATCGTATGGTTAGATACGAACTCGAAAGAATTTATTCGAGGATGGTTTCAGGTTCTGGAGAAAACGGATAGGATTATTCAGTTGTCTTTTCCTTTTACCCTCTCTCAGGTTACGAGTACTCCTTGGTTTAGGGGTAGTACACCTATTACGCAAATTGGATTGTCTTCTTCCAAACCTTAGGCTGGTGCCGACCGGTAGGGAATGAAGAAAACCAATTAGCATAACGATGGTGTGCAGAAGGTATTAAGTTAAGACAAAGCAAGGGATTAGTAAGAGGGCAAAGTAAATTGCAACAGATATTCACGACCAAACCAGGTATTTCTACGCCAATCATAAAATCACCTTTATATTTCTCCAGGACACTCTGTATCACTACGAAGATCCACAGTTTATTTGGATACTCCATCGTATGGTTATATACGAACTCGAATGGAACTTGTTCCAGTTCGGGGATGGATTCTGGTTCAGGAGAAATAGGAATAAGGTTTATTCGGTTGTCTTTTATCTTCACCCTCTCTCATTACGAGTGTTCCTAGGATTGGGACAGTACACCCATTATGCTTATTGGATAGTCTTCTTCCAAACCATAGGCTGGTGCCGAACGGTAGGGAAGGAAGAAAACCATTTGGCATAAAGGGGTGTGCAGAAGGTAGAGACTAAAGACATATGAAGGGATTTGGAGAGGTGGCAAAGAATTACACGGTTACAGTTGTGAATCTGGATAATGGAAGAGGCATTACTAGGAATACCAGAATACCCCATCGGAACATTTCAATGTTTCAGTTTCACTGTGTAATGTTAAAGGAAAACTGATTTCCCGATTAGACACTTGCTCCAGGGTATGTATTTACCAGGTATGATTCTCACATCTATATGGTTTTACAGATGATGAGTGGGAGTAGGTTATTGGGAATTGGGTGATCATCCTCATTGTATCGGGATTCGTTGTAATCGGTGATATTTGAGGAAATCACCTGGGCTGTTTGCCGGTCGGCAAATATTTGGTTTTGAATATCCGCTGTTATGCACCAATTTCAAATTAATATATCTGTACGTCTATTTTCATAGAGTGAGATATACCTTTCTGAAATTATGTCTACGACATTTACCTATATCAGTGGATGGTTAGGTAAGGAGCATTAAACAGCGGTGTAATTCTTCTTAACCATAAGTACAGTTTTCAACCTACGACACACAGTGAATGAGTTATTAGACTCAAAGGGACTTATACAGAGTATTGTATGTTGTCCAGGGTCCATCAGGACAGAGGGGTTGGTCCTCGTACTATATTCGGTTTACTTATGACTCCTTTAGTTTTTAGACAAGTGTTTCGTGGAAACACAGGGTCCGAATTTGGAGAAGTTATAGGTATTTTAATACAGTAGAGAACCAGGTGTAGCAAGTATCGGGATTCTTCAAAGTGATCGAAGATGTAGATACTTGTATGTGGTATTCAGTTGATAGTAGTGATTAAGAGAAATTGCTTCTCTTTCAGGTTACTCATAATTGGAAGCATTCCTAAGTTGAGTAACGCTGATCAGCCTCCTTCCATTTAGTTGACATGCACTGGAGACAGCTGCATGATTTGAATCTGGTTCAATTAAATCAGTACCTCTGGTCCTATATTGGATATAGAACAGTTCGTATCTTAACGATGTTAAGGTACGGGGAGTTGTCCGGCTTATGCTTAAAACCAGACACTGGACAACTCAAGGCACGTTTCTGTAATGGCTGTTTGTGGGTTGACCCAGGCTATGACACGGGTTGACTTTCTACCATCTGGATGAACAATAGCGATATTGTTCTAGACTCGCCACAGTTTTATTAAAAATGGATTTTTTCAGAAAACAGTAGTGGGAGTATGGTAGAACTGGAAGTGATTCCAGAACCACAAACGATTACTGAAGATTTGATAAGGAACCTAAAGATTCAATCTGAATTGACATTCCATTGGCCACTCCGCAGATAAGGTGGGTAACTTCAGGCACCCGAGAGGCACTACGGTAGCCTCAAGGACGGTGACAGGGAAGTTCTTGTTTACCCACAATTGTCATTGCTGTTGTTCCAGGTTACGAGACCCGGCGGGAGGATGAGTATAGCGTCGTTCTAAACCAGTTTTGGAAGTGTACGTCTATATGACTCTGCCAGAGGGTTGTCGTAGTCAGTGGGAGCAGCGGAAGCATTGGTGGACAGGTTGCTTATGTCTATTTATAGACTAGAGCAGATGTAGCGGAGATAGATCATCTATTTCTGACGTGACAGTCATGGGTTTGACTTCATCAGAATAGGGGATGGATCTGTTGAGAAGGTAGTAAGGTGTGATATCCTGGTATTTGGATGATATACACATAGTAGGAAAAGAAACTCCTACACTACGATCGGTTATACTTTGGTCGTCACACAGTTGTTTCTCCATAAAGGAAATGGATTTTATATCAGACATACTGGTTACTAGATCTATGGTTTTAGATCTAGATTTGGGTGGTTTCCCAATCAGGGTACTTGACAGCATTCTAAGAGTATTTAGGATGGACGACTCCTGGCACGGTAGTGTACCTGCAGGTAATGGAGTCACCCTCTCCAAAGGTGTCTTACAGACTAAAGGGGAGAGGGACGGGCATGATTGGCAGATCACTTGCTCAGGAAATTGAGTCAATCGTGAGATGTCAAGTACCACACCAGATGTTGTTCTTGCACTAGATGCAATAAGCTGACATTAGTCCAATCCTGGAGAAACAGTCGGAAGCAGTTTTAGAACATAAGTGGATGTTCTAGGGATATGATAACGACAGCCTCATTCGGGAAACAGTTATCATTCCAGGCTTCCAAGGTGACATGGACGACAAGGAGGTTGTCAGAGTTATAATTTTCCTTCTGATGAGGGGCAGTATTTTGGACAGGTGGTCCAAGGCAATACTGAGGGAGGCATGGCGCGCTGGATACTGATTAAGTTCAGTTGACGATACAGTCTAAGAAGTTTGGATTTGGAGTTCATTTATGAGCTAGGTCCCATCAGACATCCAGACATATTCTGAGACAGGTATTGCTCTTTTCGGGAGATGGCTTTCTCCGCGAACTTGAGATATAGAGAGACATAGAAAGAAACAACTAAGCGGATCCACTCACTGAGGCTATTCCTCGAACGCAATAGTTCCGCAAACGAGCTTTGTGAGACTGACTAGTAGAGGAGTTGGATGTTCGGTATCACACGGGCTGTGAGTATGCGACATCGCAATAATTAGCCTTGAGTGCAAGTAGGAGATTGTTGGAGATAGTGCCCTCAGAGTCAATTATTAGGTCACAGGTACGTGATTGTAATGATTGAGGGAGGACCTATCCCGGTAGGACAGTCTTACTCGAGATGATAGTATGCTATCTGGTTTACCTTTATCATCGTGTACTGCTTTAGGTGACCTGACACGTCGCTATTACACGTTGATAGAGCCCCTGGGATTCTTGCTTGACCACCAGCAGTATGAGGGCGATCATATAAGTGGGAGCTGGGGGTCTATAAGCTTATCCTTAAAAGGTCCCTAGTCGTGGGAGTTTCGAGACTGGGCATCGATACTCCATTAGTAGACTAGTGTATACAGTCGAGACCCCGACGAGGGGCGGTGGCCGGTCTCACAAGCCACTGGTGTCAGTTGGATCACCTAAGATGTATACAGGTGCTCATTGGGTTATGAGTACACCGGACAGGACTCGCCGGGAACATGCTAGTTGGTCATATACCAGACGTCAGATAGCAGTTCCCTGGTGACATGTGTGCAGGTTAGTTCATCGACCTGGGGATCGTCATTTGTCTCGTGTGAGTTCCCACTGTACTTTGATTACTACCCTACCACGGCTCAAAGGAGTCGTGCAAACAGGTTTTAGTTGGGTACAGTCCCGAGCCACATGGAGGCAGTGAGTGTATCTTCAGGGGTTCGTCTCTCCCAGTATTGGGGGTGAGGTCGTGCTGTGTCTAGGAGAGCCATTACACAAAGTCCTTGGCCAAGGCAAGGAGATTTACTGGTAGGTATTCCAGTAGTATCTTAGGGTGTTCTGGGCTACACTCCGACACGACTTGTACCGCTTTTGGGGGTCTGACTTTTACCAACCCCCTAGGCCCGCCATGCGATACTCATAGACGAACGGACCAGACTGTACGGATATTGTCACTGACAGGCTCAGTAGGGTTGTCGGGCTAAGTTCGCTCACAGACGTCCCTTTTAGTCAGTACCTGGTAGCCCGTCACGTATTGGCTTATACCTCTGACGTGCTAGTGGTTAAATCCACAACCAAGGTGTTGACGAGTCTTTAGAGTCCCCCACATTCAGTTACTCAGCTTTCGGGCGAAAGGTTGTAGAGGCCGTATGGAGATATGGCAAGGTCCGATCAGATACGTGCGGTATTGCACGGATCAGGATCGGACAGTTTGTACTATAGGCCGTATGGTTATATGGCAGGGTTCGATCAGATACGTGCGGTATTGCACGGATCAGGATCGAACAGATATTACTAGCCGGCTTTGGTTTAAGCCGGATCCTAGTATAGTACAGTGTAGATTTTGTCTCATTGCATTTGTATTTCGGTCGGAATACAAATGCGGGTGTGTATGCACAGTATCGGGGTTTTCCTGTAATTTATTACGGGACCAGTTTTCTGGAGTTGCCAGTTTGCTTTCCGTTTCGGCCAATTTCCATTGTTCCGTTCATTGGCCGAAGATTGGTGGAGGAGGGCTTATTTGCATTGTTGCAAATAAGCATTTGTGGAGGGGGTCTTTGCTTATTATCATGTCATGATACTTGTCCCATCATTTGACTTCATAAACTCATGATGGCTTAACCATTTGGAGTCATCATGGTTGTTTTGGAGTGTTTGTTTTGTTGGTGATGATATTGTTTTGATCATCACTCTTTTTCAATGCTTGCATGATAGCTCACCCACTCCCTTGACTTTCTCTCCATTCTCACCCTTCTCTTTTGCATGGGCCGGCCACTTTTGTAGAAGGTGGGGGCATTCATTTTGGTGTGGTAATTTTTGGTTCTCTTGATGCTCCAAAAATCACACAAGAAGACTCTCCAAAATTCCAAGTTCAATTCCTCCACTAATGGCAACCTCCACTACCCCAAAAAGAGACACAAGTTCTACTACACTTTCTACAGCATATCTTGGGCACGTCGAGTAGCCGGCTTCGTGCCCGAGTTGCCTCGGCATTGAGGTGGGAGCCCGTAAACAAAGTAGGCGATGTGGTGCATTTCCGGCGACGAGGAGGAGGCAGGATTTTCCGCAGGAGATCGGGACCATGACGAGAAGACCGGAGGACTAGGATCGTCGGTAAATCTCTAACCCTTCTTCTAGTTAGCTTAGACTTGTTAATGGTTACGATCCGGGTGTTTAGTGCGCGGTGGTGCCGGTTTGCTAAGTCCGCAAAATTTAAGTTTATCACCGCTTCCGCTTTTGGCCGTCGGATTGACGGCCGGGGCGCCGCCGTGCACTTACATTATATTGGATCGTCGTGTTTGAATAGCCGGGGGTTTTTATATGAGATGAGTGTTTTTTCATTTTCATTCAGGTAAAAACTTGTATGTAATATTCTTTTATTTGGAGCACTTCCAGGTAGCGGAAGATGTCACCTTTTGTATATTATTTACTTTTCCGCATTAGGGTAGACCCAAGGAGGGGAGCACAAGTAACCGGGTTCTGGGGTCCAGTGGGAGACCAACTCGAGGAGTCGAGTCCGGGTCTCCTAACCCTAGAATTGGCAGGGTTGCTTGCCGCTCTCGTAGGGGTCTAGGGGTGTGGGATTGGCTATTCATCACGACCGTGGAATCCGTGTTTTATACAGGCTCGTATTGAAAACACGGACGTCCTAGTATATCCAATATTTCATATGTTTCTTCTGCTGCGATATCTGTGATGTGATCATGTGATGTTCTGTGATGGATATAGTATATATGATATATTATATAGACGTTACTTATGTTTTACACCCGCGCTAGCCCTGCCCTGCTCTGTCGTTAGTTACCTAACCTAACGGTGCACGAGGGGACATCGAGGCAAATGCGGATGGCATAAGTGTACGTCATATCTATCTGTGATGTTTAGGTATTTAAATGATGGGACTTCATTAATGTGATTAATGAAAGATAAGAAACCTAAGATGTTGTGGAATCGAATTTTAAAATAAAACAGGTAGCTACAGTTCTTGCTTTGCACAGCGGTATATATGATATACCCTGCACCTTATTCGATGAGGAAAGGACCGAGATCCCTTCACCGGGAGTGACTCCTTTAGCAATAACTGGCAGATGCTACACACTCGGTTTGCTTTTGACTGCTTTTGGGTTTTTGCTTTGCACAGTGATATATATGATATATCCCGCACCTCATTCGACGAGGAAAGGGCCGACGATCCCTTCACCGGGAGTGACCCCTTTAGCAAAACTAGAAAAGCCTCAAAATCACTCCATTTTTAAAAACTTCATTTGATTCTACAACGATATCAAGTTCATTACGCAATAGGTTTTCAGAAAAACCTGACGTAGCCCTCCGTCATTTCAGATAAGTACTAGTTAGTATTCGTGCTACGTTTGTTGACTATGTTAAGGCATAGTGTGCGGTAGCTAATTAGTGCTTATCTGTATAAGCATATGATGCGATTGGATTAGGGTAGTCGTGCGACTTTGTTGACTATGTTAAGGGTCGTGCGGGTGGGTTTAATTCAATCGGGAAATGACGGGTTGAACTTGACTAGCACTTATGATTTGTTGACTATGTTAAGGTCATATATCTGCTAGGGGCAAAAGATTATCGGGAATTTCAAGTGTTGAAATTTGCAATGAGATTGCATACCTTCTATGAGATAGTTGGATCCCGATACCCACTGCGAGTAAGAGTTACTCCTGGGAGAGTTTTACACATTGCAATTAGCCGATCAAGTAGGTGTCTAGAAAGGTGTCAACGGGGTTACGCCTCTGGTAAAACGAGGTTTACAGTAATTAGGTTCGTGCGAAAGCACGGGGGACCTCCCTCAAAGTACCGACACTGGCCTGGCTGAAAGATTGGCGAACTTGTAGTGTGTAATTAATCCCGGCTAGTCTTTCCTTTTAGGGTTTGAAGGAAGATTTGATAAAAACAGTGGGAGCCATCCTGATTAGATAAGATAATAACCAATCTGATCTTGCACGAGCTTACGCTAAAGTGTTTTCTTCTCTCTCTCTCCAGGTAGCGACCATTTCATGCCTTAATAAAGATAATAATATGGATGTATTGACCGAACCCGCATGTTATACTGTGCTGGGGAACGTTGGTTCCGTTCTATCTTATAAGAGTTATAGGAATGAACAGGAAATAGGGGAATACCAGGATTCCCATGCCACCCGAATGAAGAAAGTACATGATGATGCATTTTCTTCGGGTGTGTTCGTTACTGAGAACTGTTTCTCCATTTGCTCTACGTCCTGGGTATTGGATACCGGGTCAGGATCCCATATATGTAATCAGTTACATGGGCTTAGGAAAGGTAGAGAACTTGGAGAAGGTGATAAAAACATTAGAGTTGGAAATGGTGCAATTGTTGCAGCTAAGACTGTCGGGGAATATCACCTTGTATTACCAACTGGTAATACATTGGTTCTGAACGAATGCTATTACATGCCGAACCTGATATGCAACATTATATCGGTTTCTTTGCTAAGTAAAGAAGGATATAATTTTGTATTACAGGACAATGTTATGAACATTTTCCATAACCAAAAGTTGGTTGGATCAGGCACGTTGTGCAATGGCATTTATGTTCTAAACCAATCAACAGTTCTGAGTATAACAAACACACACAAGAGGAAGAGTTCAGAACTGAACGATTCTTTCTTGTGGCATTGTAGACTAGGTCACATCAATGCGACACGACTGGCTAAGTTGCATAAAGATGGATATTTGAAACCTTTCGAATTTTCATCTTATGACACTTGCCAGTCATGTCTCAAAGGCAAGATGACCAAAACTCCGTTTACGGGACACGGAGAAAGAGTTACCGAACTCTTGGGACTGATACATAGTGATGTATGTGGTCCCATGTCTACACATGCCAGGGATGGTTCTTCGTACTTCATTACATTCACTGACGATCTCTCTAGATTCGGATATGTGTTCCTGATGAAACACAAATCAGAAGCTTTTGAGAAATTTAGAGAATATAAACAAGAAGTCGAGAACCAAACCGGAAAAAGTATTAAAATCCTTCGATCTGATCGAGGAGGTGAATACTTGAGCAATGAATTCCTGGACTTCCTAAAAGAGAATGGGATTCTCTCTCAGCTGACTCCTCCATATACACCACAGCACAACGGTGTATCTGAACGGAGGAACCGCACCCTATTAGATATGGTGCGCTCTATGATGAGCACAGCTGAGTTACCTATTTCCTTCTGGGGATATGCACTGGAGACAGCAGCATACCTATTGAATCAAGTTCCATCTAAATCTGTACCTACCACACCATATGAGATATGGAGTGGGAAGAGACCATATTTTAAACGAGTTAAAATATGGGGTTGTCCGGCCTATGTCAAAAGACAAAATCCAGACAAACTCGAGGCACGGTCAGTTCTTTGCAAGTTTGTGGGATATCCTAAGAATTCCCAAGGATTTTTTTCTACCATGCTGAAGAACAAAAAGTGTTTGTTTCTCAATATGCCACCTTTTTAGAAAAGAAATTTCTTGAAAAAGAAATTAGTGGCAAAGTGGTAGAGCTGGAAGAGGTTCCAGATACAAAAACAGTAACAGAAGATTTAGTGGAACCAGAGCATTCAGTAGCTTCCGACGAACCTCAGCCTCTCCGTCGATCTAGTAGGGTTCCTCGCCAACCTGAGAGATACTACGGTTTTCTCATAGATGGTAGCAGTGAGGATTGCATCATGGAGGATGATGACCCAACTAGCTTCGAACAGGCCATCACGAGTGGGGACTCAGTGAAATGGCTGGATGCTATGCGGTCCGAGATGGAATCCATGTACACCAACAAAGTATGGACTTTGGAAGTTGCTCCTGAAGGGGTAAAACCCATTGGGAGCAAGTGGATCTTCAAGAAAAAACTTGGTTTAGATGGGAAAGTGGAGACTTTCAAAGCTAGACTTGTAGCAAAGGGTTTTCGTCAAAGACCAGGTGTGGACTATGACGAGACCTTTTCTCCAGTGGCTATGCTTAAATCCATCCGGATCATGCTTGCCATCGCTGCATATCATGACTACGAAATCTGGCAAATGGATGTTAAGACCGCCTTTCTAAATGGTGATTTAGAAGAGTGTGTGTACATGACTCAGCCAGAGGGCTTCGTAGACAGTAGGAGCAGCGGGAAGGTGTGCAAGCTGCTTAAATCCATTTATGGATTAAAGCAAGCATCGCGGAGTTGGAACATCTGCTTTGACGTCGTTATCAAAGAGTTTGATTTCGTCAAAAATCCAGATGAACCTTGTATCTACAAGAAGGTGGCAGAGAGTAAGGTTGTCTTCCTCGTATTGTACGTGGACGACATACTCTTGATAGGAAATGATATTCCTATGCTGCAAACGGTCAAGCTCTTCTTATCACAAAGATTCTCAATGAAAGATCTTGGTGATGCCTCCTGCATATTGGGAATTAGGATCTATAGAGATAGATCCAAACGGATTTTGGGATTGTCCCAATCCAGGTACATTGACACCATACTAAAGAGGTTTAGTATGGAAGAGTCCAAGCGTGGGAACTTGCCCACGATCTCTCGTGTCACTCTCTCCAAAGAGATGTCTCCCAAGACTGATTTGGAGAGAGCTCGCATGCAAGGGATACCCTATGCTTCGGCAGTAGGCTCTATCATGTATGCGATGCTATGTACCAGACCCGATGTAGCATACTCACTAAGTGTAGTGAGCAGGTATCAAGCTGATCCTGGAGAGAGTCACTGGACAGCTGTGAAGAGCATTCTCAAGTACTTACGAAGGACTAGAGATATGTTCTTGGTGTATGGTAACGGAGAGCTCCAAGTGGAGTCCTTTACCGATTCGAGCTTCCAAAGTGATAAGGACGACTCTAAGTCGCAGTCGGGCTTTGTCTTTACCCTTTACGGAGGGGCGGTTAGCTGGAAGAGTTCCAAGCAGGAAACCGTGGCAGACTCGACGAAGGAGGCTGAATACATCGCTGCCAACGATGCTGCTAAAGAAGCTGTCTGGATCAAGAAGTTCATTTCTGAACTTGGAGTGGTTCCATCCATTGAGCATCCAATACCTTTGTATTGCGATAACAATGGAGCGGTGGCTTTGGCCAAGGAACCCAGGTCCCATCAGCGATCCAGGCATATTCTGAGGCGGTATCACCTGATCCGGGAGATCGAGGTCAGGAGGGTTGACACGAAGAACAACACGGCGGATCCACTCACGAAGGCCATTCCCCAGATACAGTTTGAGAGACTCTTCGGGATGCTCGGTATGCGATACTACAGCAGCTGGCCCTAGTGCAAGTGGGAGATTGTTAGTTGTATGTATGCCCTAAAGGCCAGTATTGTACAGATGATGTATATTATATTGGATGCTTGGACATATATAGAGATGACTTTCTTGCTCGATATGATAGTATGCTATCTGGTTACTCTTTATCTTAACATGTACAC
Source organism: Agapanthus africanus (assembly GCA_030015575.1). NCBI lineage: Eukaryota > Viridiplantae > Streptophyta > Magnoliopsida > Asparagales > Amaryllidaceae > Agapanthus > Agapanthus africanus. The sequence continues at coordinate 722,990,958 of JASDDO010000024.1, forward strand.
TAGTCTCTTTAAACTGTCTTATAGTTACATGTTGGTAAAGCCCTTAGGATGTGTACTTGACTACCTGGACTATGATGCAGATCATACTAGTGGGGATATGGTAGTCCATAAGTACATCCTTCATGGTCCCTAGTCGTGGGTGTATCGAGACGGGGCATCGATATACCAGTGTAGACTAGCATATACGCTTCTCGACCCATGAGATGGGCGATGGATGATCCCATATCCATTGGTGTTTGACATCAGAGATGGTATACGGGTGCTCAGTGGAGACTGGGTACACTGGACGGACTCGCCGAGAACTCCCAGATGGTATTATACCTCACGTCAGATGGCAGTTCTCAGGTGACACTTGTACAGGTTAGTCTGTAGACCCGAGATCGTCATAGAGTCTTATGTGATTCCCACTGTGCTTTGATCTCCACCTTACCACGTCCATGAGGGCGTGCGAAACGGTGGTCTTTGGGTACAGTCCCGAGTCACATGGAGGCAATGAGCGATAGGAGGGGTTTCGTCTCTCCCGGTATTGAGAGTTGATGTTGCGCTGTGCTCGATTGGCCGTAACAGGGAAGTCCCTGGCCAGGGCTGATCAGAGATTTGCTGGTAAGTGTTACCAGTAGTTTCTCGACCCGTTATGAGCCTCATATCGGCACGACTTATCGGTTATTGGGGTCTGACGTATACCACCCCTAGACTTGATATGCGACATATCAGACGAACAGACCGGACTGTACGGTAAGTGTTACTGGTTGGATTCACAGGAGTGTGAGCGGGCAAGCTCGTCGATCTTCTGATCGCTCAATACCCGGATGGCCGTTACGTTTAGCAGACCGCTTGCGGCTTGTGGGTGCTTGATATGATCATCATCTGCTACCGGCGTATTGACGAGTCTTTAGAGTCCTAAAAAGAGGTTTCCTGGCTCAAGCGAAACGAAATAGGAGTGCATATGAGATATGTGCGGGAGCGAGAATAATGCGTGTATATGATACCGCATTTCATTCTCGCGATAAATTTTTCGATTGGTTATATTCGATATGACCTAGTTATCGAATCATTGATTCGATAAATCGATACATTGAATACTAGTCGGTTATGTGCGACATGACCGGATCATTGAATCAAATGTTGATTTAATGATTTAATGTATAATTATATATTTGATATATTACTTTGCATTAACTAGTATTGGTTCACTTTATACGGATTTTCTCACTTGATGTGCAAGTTGTATATGTGATATACTTTTGTGCACATATATGTATCATGTTTGATGATACTTGATCATTTGGTTAAGTGTGAAGAATTAAACCATGGTTAAATGATAATTAGGGTTTTGCCTTATCATTTATTTATTCATTTCTTTATTTATTTTATTGGATAAATAAAGAGATAATGGTTTGTTTTTGTCATGAAGCTTGTTGAAGCTTCATGAAGCTTTGACCAAGGAGACCATTTTGTCTTCATGCTTAACCCTAACCCATCAACTTACCATGGTTTATTCTCTACACTTAACCCTAGTTAGATTATGATAAGTATGGATTTTTATTTTCATTTTAACTCAACTTATCATAAACTAGCTTCATCTTCTTCCTTCTTCTTCAAGATTGAAACCTTGATGCCATCAATGGCAACTTGAGTTTTAGTGAGAGAAATCCAAATCTAAAGTGAACCCACCTCCTATTTCTTCATCCTCTACCTCTTGCCAAGTGGTTTTGGGTGTTTTCTTCACAAGTTTCACAACTTGGTGAAGTCGGAGCTTGAACTTGTGCAACCTCGACGTAGATCGTCTTTGACACGAAGCCGACGACCTTGCTCGCCCGTTTTTCCGATGAAGCCGACGAATGAGTCTAGGATTCGTGATGGACAGCGAGAGCACACCCACGTGGAGCTAAGGAAGTGGGGAACCGGATCTACAAAGGTTGTAGCATCTAATTTTTAGTTAAGTAGTTAACTAGAATCGTATTTCGCCTAGAAATCTAGTCAACGATCCGTGTTAGGGTTTCTCGGCACCCATAAAATTTTAAATTGGCATGTTCGATGCCTTGTGAGACCTCTATAGTGTGCCTAGGAACCCTACAGTGGTATCAGAGCCTAGCTAGAGCCTTAGGCGAAGTCTAGACGGAGTTTGAAGTCCGAACGAACCCGAAACCCTAAAACCCATGAGCTCTCTGGACTTTTTCTAAAATCAGGGATTTTTCGATATTAAAAATATGCAGAAAAATCAGCAGGAAATTATAAGGTTTACTGTGAAATTCGTGAGCATAATTCCACTAATACGGCGCGGATCCGCGGCATGAGCATGGCTCATGCGGCGGATCCGCGGTCGTACGGCCTAATTATTTAAAGGATTTTACACAGTAATCCTTAATTTCCAGTGGTGATTTTCCTGGGTATTTTTAATAATTATTCAAGAGTTGAATTTTCTGGGGTTGCTTTCGGGATTCGGTGTTTCGATCGAGGTATCAAATTTCGTCTTTGTGTTTTTCCAGATAATTTTCAGAATATGTTAAAAAGTTCGACCGGATATAAATACCCAATTTTTCCCCTGTCGGGAAATTTCCAAGTGTTGGATTTTTCCGTAGTTTAACGACGTTCTAAGTAGTGCAAGTAACGCGATGGACCCTCTAGAAGACAACAAACCTTAACTCGATTATGTGACCGTCTTGAACTGGCCTTTGAACCTTCGGGTTTGGGGCAGTACGGCGTGCCACATGTGAGGCGTTGGCTTGACCCTTCTACGGCTGGACCGTCGGTACTGAGGCATGAACTGAATGTTGTTAGACTTATTTCATGTGTTGAGTATTATCGGGAAAACTTGGGTATTCGACTGTTCGATCAGAAAGTTTAACATTTTCTGTTTATCTGGAATGTGATACAATAATTGGAATTCACAAGTAGTTATGAGATAACTGAATGAATGTTATAAATCTAGCAATTTAGTCCCATATGATATTGAAAAGAGTTTTCGATAATGAGACTAAAATGCGGGATTTATATCTGTTAGGCATGCGATGTCTAAAGAGGTTGCGGATTCCAACTGTTGTAGTTTTACACTTTCTTTTCTGTGACCGTAAGTGTAGTATGTTCATATCGCCGGTTTCGTTGCTATACGTCAACGACAATTGGGGTATGCATACTTACTTACGTTGATGACATGTGATGTTATGTGTTGCTGGATATGTTATTTTGGATCGTCGTGTTTGAATAGCCGGGGGTTTTTATGTGAGATGAGTGTTTTTTCATTTTCATTCATGTAAAAACTTGTATGTAATATTCTTTTATTTGGAGCACTTCCAGGTAGCGGAAGATGTCACCTTTTGTATATTATTTACTTTTCCGTATTAGGATAGACCCAAGGAGGGGAGCACAAGTAACCGGGTTCTGGGGTCCAGTGGGAGACTAACTCGAGGAGTCGAGTCCGGGTCTCCTAACCCTAGAATTGGCAGGGTTGCTTGCCGCTCTCGTAGGGGTCTAGGGGTGTGGGATTGGCTATTCATCACGATCGTGGAATCCGTGTTTTATACTGGCTCGTATTGAAAACACGGACGTCCTAGTATATCCAATATTTCATATGTTTCTTCTGCTGCGATATCTGTGATGTGATCATGTGATGTTCTGTGATGGATATAGTATATAGACGTTACTTATGTTTTACACCCGCGCTAGCCCTGCCCTGCTCTGTCGTTAGTTACCTAACCTAACGGTGCACGAGGGGACATCGAGGCAAATGCGGATGGCATAAGTGTACGTCATATCTATCTGTGATGTTTAGGTATTTAAATGATGGGACTTCATTAATGTGATTAATGAAAGATAAGAAACCTAAGATGTTGTGGAATCGAATTTTAAAATAAAACAGGTAGCTACAGTTCTTGCTTTGCACAGCGGTCTATATGATATACCCTGCACCTTATTCGATGAGGAAAGGACCGAGATCCCTTCACCGGGAGTGACTCCTTTAGCAATAACTGGCAGATGCTACACACTCGGTTTGCTTTTGACTGCTTTTGGGTTTTTGCTTTGCACAGTGATATATATGATATATCCCGCACCTCATTCGACGAGGAAAGGGCCGACGATCCCTTCACCGGGAGTGACCCCTTTAGCAAAACTAGAAAAGCCTCAAAATCACTCCATTTTTAAAAACTTCATTTGATTCTACAACGATATCAAGTTCATTACGCAATAGGTTTTCAGAAAAACCTGACGTAGCCCTCCGTCATTTCAGATAAGTACTAGTTAGTATTCGTGCTACGTTTGTTGACTATGTTAAGGCGTAGTGTGCGGTAGCTAATTAGTGCTTATCTGTATAAGCATATGATGCGATTGGATTAGGGTAGTCGTGCGACTTTGTTGACTATGTTAAGGGTCGTGCGGGTGGGTTTAATTCAATCGGGAAATGACGGGTTGAACTTGACTAGCACTTATGATTTGTTGACTATGTTAAGGTCATATAGCTGCTAGGGGCAAAAGATTATCGGGAATTTCAAGTGTTGAAATTTGCAATGAGATTGCATACCTTCTATGAGATAGTTGGATCCCGATACCCACTGCGAGTAAGAGTTACTCCTGGGAGAGTTTTACACATTGCAATTAGCCGATCAAGTAGGTGTCTAGAAAGGTGTCAACGGGGTTACGCCTCTGGTAAAACGAGGTTTACAGTAATTAGGTTCGTGCGAAAGCACGGGGGACCTCCCTCAAAGTACCGACACTGGCCTGGCTGAAAGATTGGCGAACTTGTAGTGTGTAATTAATCCCGGCTAGTCTTTCCTTTTAGGGTTTGAAGGAAGATTTGATAAAAACAGTGGGAGCCATCCTGATTAGATAAGATAATAACCAATCTGATCTTGCACGAGCTTACGCTAAAGTGTTTTCTTCTCTCTCTCTCCAGGTAGCGACCATTTCATGCCTTAATAAAGATAATAATATGGATGTATTGACCGAACCCGCATGTTATACTGTGCTGGGGAACGTTGGTTCCGTTCTATCTTATAAGAGTTATAGGAATGAACAGGAAATAGGGGAATACCAGGATTCCCATGCCACCCGAATGAAGAAAGTACATGATGATGCATTTTCTTCGGGTGTGTTCGTTACTGAGAACTGTTTCTCCATTTGCTCTACGTCCTGGGTATTGGATACCGGGTCAGGATCCCATATATGTAATCAGTTACATGGGCTTAGGAAAGGTAGAGAACTTGGAGAAGGTGATAAAAACATTAGAGTTGGAAATGGTGCAATTGTTGCAGCTAAGACTGTCGGGGAATATCACCTTGTATTACCAACTGGTAATACATTGGTTCTGAACGAATGCTATTACATGCCGAACCTGATATGCAACATTATATCGGTTTCTTTGCTAAGTAAAGAAGGATATAATTTTGTATTACAGGACAATGTTATGAACATTTTCCATAACCAAAAGTTGGTTGGATCAGGCACGTTGTGCAATGGCATTTATGTTCTAAACCAATCAACAGTTCTGAGTATAACAAACACACACAAGAGGAAGAGTTCAGAACTGAACGATTCTTTCTTGTGGCATTGTAGACTAGGTCACATCAATGCGACACGACTGGCTAAGTTGCATAAAGATGGATATTTGAAACCTTTCGAATTTTCATCTTATGACACTTGCCAGTCATGTCTCAAAGGCAAGATGACCAAAACTCCGTTTACGGGACACGGAGAAAGAGTTACCGAACTCTTGGGACTGATACATAGTGATGTATGTGGTCCCATGTCTACACATGCCAGGGATGGTTCTTCGTACTTCATTACATTCACTGACGATCTCTCTAGATTCGGATATGTGTTCCTGATGAAACACAAATCAGAAGCTTTTGAGAAATTTAGAGAATATAAACAAGAAGTCGAGAACCAAACCGGAAAAAGTGTTAAAACGTTTAAAAAACTTTAAGTTGTTTAGTAGCAATCCTTTTTGGTTCAAGTTATATTTTAATAATTTTGGCAACATTTCCTTTATAAAAATTTATCCCGCAAGTCGGGTAAAAGGCAAGGTGTAATAGAAGTAACATGTGAAATGAATAGAGCATCACAATATGAAATACGACGCCGTAGCGAAGAATGAGCAGTAAAGTAAAGACAAATATCATAAAAGATAAGACTGCATAAATAAAGTCGGCTCACAACGAGCTCGACACCAGAGTACAAAATAACATACATCGTCCTCACAACTGTCTCTTGTTAGTTATATGTATGCCCTAGAGGCCATTACTATACATAGGATGTATATTGTAGTGGATGCTGGGACATATATAGGGAGGACTTTCTTGCTCGACATGATAGTATGCTATCTGGTTACTCTTTACCTTAACGTGTACATTGATTGTCTCTCTGTTACATGTTGGTAAAGCTCTTAGGATGTGTACTTGACTATCTGGACTATGATGCGGATCATACTAGTGGGGACATGGTAGTCCATAAGTACATCCTTCAAAGTCCCTAGTCGTGGGTGTATCGAGACGGGGCATCGATATATCAGAGTAGACTAGCGTGTACCTTCTCGACCCATACAGATGGGCGATGGATGATCCCATATCCATCGGTGTTTGACATCAGAGATGATATACGGGTGCTCAGTAGAGACTGGGTACACTGGACGGACTCGCCGAGAACTCCCAGATGGTATTATACTTTACGTCAGATGGCAGTTCTCTGGTGACACTGGTACAGAGTAGTCTGTTGACTCGAGATCGTCATAGAGTCTTATGTGGTTCCCACTGTGCTTTGATTTCCATCTTACCACGTCCAAGAGGGCATGCAAAACGGTGGTTTTTGGGTATAGTCCCGAATCACATGGAGGCAATGAGCGATAGGAGGGGATTCGTCTCTCCCGGTATAGGGAGTTGATGTTGCGCTGTGTTCGATTGGCTATAACCGGAAATCCCTGGCCAGGGTTGCTGAGATTTACTGGTAAGTGTTACCAGTAGTTTCTCGAACTGTTATAGACCTCATATCGACACGACTTATCGAACTATTAGGGTCTAACGTTTACCACCCCTAGGCGAGATATGCGACATATCAGACGATCAGACCGGACTGTACGGTAGTGTTACTGGTTGGATTCACTGGAGTGTGAACGGGCTTGCTCGTCGATCTTCTGATCGCTCAATACCCGGGTGGCCGTTACGTTTAGCAGACCGCTTGCGGCTTTTGGGTGCATGATATGATCATCACCTGCTGCCGGCGTATTGACGAGTCTTTAGAGTCCTACACAGAGGTTTCCTGGCTCAAGCGAAACGAAATAGGAGCGCATATGAGATATGTACGGGACCGAGAATGATACCAGTATGTGATACTGTATTCGATTCTCGCGATTTGTAACATTGATCGGTTATATGCGATATAGCCGGGTTATCGGATCAAGTGTTGATTCGATAAGTTGTTACTGTTAATATTAGTCGGTTATATGCGATATGACCGGATCATTAAATCAAGTGTTGATTTAATGATTTAATGCATAATTATATATTTGATATATTACTTTGCATTAACTAGTATTGGTTCACTTTAAATGGATTTTCTCACTTGGATTGTGCACATTGTATATGTGATATACTTTTGTACACAAGTTTGTATCATGTTTGATGATACATGCTAACTTGAGCATGTGTAAAGATTAAACCATGGTTATGTAATGGTTAGGGTTTTCCTTTCATTTTCTTATTCATTTATTTATTGATTTATTCTTTATGGAAAATGAAAAGCATAAAGAGAAAAAATGGTTGCTAACTTTGTTTGTATTATGAAGCTTCATGAAGCTTTGACTTAGTGACCATTTTGTCTCATGCTTAACCCTAACCATTCCACTTAACCCTAGTCTATTCTCTACACCTAACTAAGGTTAGCATATGATAAGTATTCTTTTTATTATTCATTTTGGATAATAATTATGATATTCTTTTCTTCTTCTTCTTCATCTTCAACAATGAAGCAAGCTTGCCTCCATCAATGGCAACTTGTGAAAAAGAGTGAGAAATCCAATTCTAAAGTGAACCCACTTCCTATTTCCTCATCCTCTACCTCTTGCCAAGTAGTAGAGTGTGTTTTCTTCACAAGTTTCTTGACTTGGTGAAGTTGGAGCTTGATCTAGCGATGCCTCGACGTAGATCATCTTCGGCATCGTCGTCGATGACCTAGCCCGCTTTTTCTCCTATGAAGCCGATGCTAGAGCCCAAGATTCGATTTGGACAGCGGAGAGGACTTCATCACGGAGCTATGGAGGTGGAGAACCGGATCTACAAAGGTTGTATTTCCGTTTCTCTTAGTAAAAATAGTTTACTAGTTCATCTTTCGCCTAAACTTCTAGTTAACGATCCATATTAGGGTTTCTCGGCACCCGTAAAATTTGAAATTGGCATGATTGATACCTTGTGAGACCTCTTGAGAGTGCCTAGGAACCCTACATCTCTAAGTCAATACATGAAAGTAGATGGAGAATACTAGATACATCAAGATGCAACTGAAAAGTAAATAGATACCGTACAAAACCCACCTAATAGCAAAAGGGCTAACACGCCTCAGCAATGGTATCTGTGTCAAAAGGTGCGGTAAACAGCCAGCCGCGACTACTCCAAAGGGCAACCTGCAAGCACTGTGGCACAACGGGGGTGAGTTGCCAACTCGTGAATAGAAGATAACATATAAAGGTAATCGCGAGTATCCACGTGCTGTGATACTCTAACCTATGCCAACAGATAACATCTATATGATGAACTGAGTGCTCACATCAAGCTACAAGTGCAATCTAAAAGTCTCTCCATATGATGTGCAAGATATGCAATAACCATGTCTGATATGGAATCTAACACCCTATATAACAAGAGCAGGGTATGCGATAATCATGTATAGCATGTGTACTATATCAGGTACAATAGGTACAGGATGAGATGTTAAATACTAAATGCTGAGCATGGGAACAAATAGTGTCTACACGGAATGTCAACGTGGAAAAATGACCGGTGTCCATCAATACACCCAAATCCCAGTAAAACTCAGGCGCCGTCATCCACATCGGCCCTCAAATCCTGTAAATCTCATACAACCATGAGTGCCCAACATCGGCACTCCAAATCTCATAAAATCAGCCGTGTCCAGCATAGACACGCAATTCCTCCAGTATGGGGCATCCGTCCATCGGATCCGCCCACGGGCTCCGTCTGCGGAATCGGCCCTCGGCCCCCGGCAGTACGCATCATCCCGTATCCATCTATCGACTCTGGTCGGTATCCTCCGGATAATCGCCAGGTCTAACCAATCACCGGTAGGTAGTAGTCCCTCCGCCGAGCTCACCGTCTAACAATACGAGTCTTCTCGCCCCGGGGTACCGTACCGGGTCCACCATGTACCCGCAATCGGTGCCTACCTCTCCTCGAATCGGGTATACTCACACAAGCTCTCTAGAACCGAGAAAACTCATGGTGGACGCACTAAAATATCACATCAAGGGAAATCGGGTTTTTAAACAGTGCGTATTTTCTTAAGACAGTACTCCGGTTCCCAAATCCAGAAATCACATAAATCAAATACAATGCGTAATCCATGCAATGTGTCGTATGACGCTAAGAGTAAAAGAAAGGGAAAACCGCTCTTTTGAAAGATCTAGTTTTGGAAATATCGCTTGCGGTCCCTTAGTTTTAAATCAAGTCAATATCATCCATGTATGTAGCATAGGAATATGTGTATCGGTATGGATGTGTGCATGGATAAGTATGCAAAGTGAATATAGCAATTTACATGTGCACTATTGTAGACATATGATGCATATGTGCCCAAGTAGGGATATATCAATGAAGGCACCCACAAAAGTGCGTATACAGTGTGCATGGTATGAATGTCCATATGATAGTATGCGGCAAATCATGACAACGTCAATAAAGCAGAATCAAATATGCGGTTTATAGAAATCCTATAATGTGAGTGTCATGGCAATCACTAACGGTGTGAGTGTAGCATATACATCGTGCTCGTGCGACTTGGACCGTTAGTGACAGTGCAGTGTTTTATACTACCAGTTCTATATATATAAGGAGGTATGCTACTCTAGTATGTCTACATGAACACATAAAACTAACATCCTATTACGCCCTGACGCTTAACGCCATATGGGATATTTCCCCATAGATGTTAAATCTACTCACCTGGTCGCGTGCTAAGTATAGCCGACCAACTGCTTCCCTTTCCTGGCGGCGTCTGACGTACCCGCCTGCGAACCTGGAATTTACACAAGAATCCCAATATAATCAAAATCTCGTAAAACGTGATATCGGAACGAAACGCGAAAATCGCGTCGCGAATTAACGCGCGTGTGTGCGATACGCTGAAACGTGTGTGTACGCGTCTACGACTCATCCCGACACGCCGCGATACGCTGAATCACAGAACCCACTCGCGTATCGCGCGTATCGCGCAAACTAAAATCACCAGAAAACGATATATCGTTCCAGATTCTACCCAGGTTAAAATATTACAAAACTATATGTACCATGGACCTACAAAATGTAGCAGACACCTGTACCAAAAATCCTAGCTCCTAACTCCCTGGTCTGGCCGCAATTTGCGGCCATAAAGATTTTTTCGACGGCCGTAGGTTGGAGTGGTGGGGTCGGGCTCTAGTGGTGGGGTCAGGGTGTCACCAGTAAGCTATGGTCCACTCAATTTTATTCTGAACTCACTGGGGTAACAGCAGATTTTAAAAAGCTAAGATTTTGCTTAAAACGTCAAATTTTGCACAATTTGAAAACTTAAGGTATTTTTGTGAAATCTGGGGTTTACCTAGGTTTATTTGGCCTGAACAACACCTAACTAACTTAGTCCAACCAAAACTACCCTTACCTAAGCAAAGTTTTCACTAAACACCACAAATATCACTAAAAACACACAATCTAGCACTAACAACTACCAATTTACACTAATTAAGCTAAACCGACACACAAGTCTATCATACAAGCAAGTGGAGCTCAGAGGTTTTACCTCACTTGACCCTACGAGGCTGGGTCAGGGGAAGAAGAGAAGAAGAAGAAGCTGCTACTGCTGTTGCTGCTCCAGATGCTGTTGCTGTTGCTGTTGCTGTTGTTACTGCTACTGCTGATGCTGCTGCTTGTTGTTGCTGTTGGTGTTGTTATTGCTGGTGTTGTTGTTGTTGATGTTGTTGATGTGGTGCTGGGGCTGCTGCTACATGTGTTGCTGCTGCTGCTGCAAGGAGCTGCTGCTGTTGCTTGGTGTTGCTGCTGCTGGGGCTGAAGCTGATGTTGTTGCTTCAGCTGTGTGTGTGAGTGAGAGAGTGAAAGAGTGAGAAAATAAGAGTCTGTGAAGCAACAAAAGAAATGATAATGCACAAAGTCAAGCCCCCATTTCTCTCTCTCTTGCCTCATTTAATGCAAGCATGGCTTAGCCATGATGCATTCTCTCTCTCTCTCTCATTTAATGCAAGCATGGCTTAGCCATGATGCATTCTCTCTCTTTCTCATCCTCTCAAGTCAACCAAGATACATTTTAAATCCCATTTCATAAAAAAAAAAATACCCTTAATTAAAATCATGTTAACTTAGTAAGGAGGGTTTAATCTACCATGGTTGTTAAACATGGTTTAACCTCATTTTAACCCTAGTTTACATGCACAAGTTTGTGCAAGCTTAAGAAAATTCTAGAAAAACATTTATTAAATTTGAAAAATTATTTGAAAACCAATTTGGTAAACGTTTTATTAAAATTCACATATTAAAATATAGTTAGCCACCAAACACATTCTAGGGTGTTACACATGTTAGGTTACAAATGCAACTAGGGTTTTTGAGATTAAACTATGCTAGGGTTTAGTTTAGGGTTAATATTCTATTTTGGATAAATCAATATTGTGTGGATATTTTGCTCTTGTTGACTTAGTCCACCCCTTGATATTTCTCAAGATATTTATTAACCCTACCCTAACCCTGACTCATGATTAAGTCTCTACAAGGGTTAAGCATGCCATGCTTAACCCTTGGTTGCATTTCTAACCTCACACAATAATTTCATTTCATCACTTGCTCATCTTCTTCTTCCTCCGCCAAAAGAAAAGAGCTTGCTTGATTTTATTTTGTGATGAATGATTAAGAGAAAAAGAAAACTAAAGAGCGCAAAATTCCTACTTCATCATCCTCATCTATTCTAGCCACTTAGATTAGGGTGTTTGCTTCACTAATACCTCATTAGTGAAGTGAGAGCTTGGGTTTGTGATTCCTCAAGGTAGATCATCTTGGATTGTGAAGTCTTCAAGCAAGGATGTCTCATTCACCTCATGGAGCCTCTATAGAATCCGGGAGCTTGATGATCGCAGCGAATGGACCTCAAATCGGAGTTTATGAAGCGAAGGAACGGACTACAAAGGTTGTAATCCCTAACTCTTAGATGTTAAGTTGTTAACATGAATGTTTAGTTTGATTCTCTAGTTAAAGATTCATGGCTAGGGTTATCTAGAACGGCAAAAATTTGAAATTGGCATGGACGATGCCTCCCGAAACCTTGCTGCCGTTGTTGGTATCCCAACAATGCATTTAAAGAAAAGCTTGATTTCATTATACCTTTTTTTTAAAAACTTCACCTCCACTATTTTCCGCAAAAAGGTTTAGATTTCTAGGCTTCGGCTTACTTGAATTACGTTACGCCCTTAGACGTTGCGTGATTTAAGTGCCGGTCACGAGCAAAATTCCGGGTCATGACAAAGTTGGTATCAGAGCATTAGGTTTAACCTTGGTTCTAGTTTAGGCTTGACCTTACGGAACTTAGACTTGGCTGAGGGGGTATTAGACCTGAACTTTCGTCGCGTAGGTTGATCTTGATTAATGGAGTAGGTATCTTGAGTAGAGTAGAGTACCGTGTGTATTTTCCGCGGCATACTTATGAGACGCTGCTCCGCTTAAGTGACCTTAGGATGTACATTCTTGAGATCTGTGTTTCTATTCGTTCCTATGATCATACTCCCATTGATTCCATTCCTCCCTATAATCATATATCCATTTTGGACCTGTTGATTCCTTTAGTTTCTTTGATCCATCTTATCGATGCCTTCTTGGGGTTTCTGTCACCAGGGTTTGAGTGCAAAGAGAGCTGCTGCTAGAGATGTGGTCAGAGCGAGCTCGTCACGAACGAGGGCTGACCATGAGGGTTTCTGGTGACATAGGGACGTATCGGTATAGTGTTTGAGTTGAGATCTCTCTTTTGAGGCGAGTGTTCAGATCTGTACTGGATGATCGGGCCATTGATGTCGACTGCCAGATTGAGAGGACTGTTGATGTACAGCCTACCTCAGAGATTGCGATATTGTCTACCGTGCAAACAGATGACCCAGCTGTTGCTGAGATTAATGGGATGTCGCCTCTAGAGTTTACGAGCTGAAACCATAGAAGTTTTCAGGCAGAGATGTGACAGAATACCGCTGGTCCATCTTGGATAGAGTGACGGAGATGATTCGTCTAAATTGGATGCACCGATGCAGGCTCAGTTAAGTTGAAGAATTCCAGTTTGGAGGATTTTACTCAAATCTAGAGTAAATCGATCAAGAAAGGACATTGTTCGTTGCACATATCATCAACGTAAGCAAATATGCGTATCCCTAAAACTCGTTGACATATAGCAACGAGATTGGGATACCCCACATATTACACTTATGGTCCCAAAAAAAGAAACATAAAACTATAATAATTAGAATCCGCAATATTCTTAGACATCATAAACCCGGAATATCTCATATTCCGGATTTCATGCCTAACCTATAAAACTTGCATTTCAGTCTCAAATTGAAAACTCTTTTCAATAAACTGTCGGATAAATCAATAAGATTCCTGACCAAGTGATCGCGTACTATACGCAATTGCAACAGAGTTTTGATCCTAATCAAAATTCCGTGGCAATCGATCAAATGAGACTAAACGGGTAGATTTACAATATATCAACTAGTTTTTACAAAACTAATTATTCCGAATTCTAACAATTATATCACATATCATCAAATCTAAACAACATTAAACATTTTGATCGGTTTAACAAACACTTACAAAATCCAGAGACCTCAACAACTTGAGAATCATTAAAAATACCCAGAAAATGCAAAATCACCAAATGGAGCAGCAGTAGAAAAATGGGACCTCAGCCTCCCTAACTTGCCATGGAACCGCGGCCAAACAGGGTGTTTGGCCGTGCTTCCGCGGCCGTTTCATGGAGTTGGGAGCTCAAATTTCTACAAGCTCCATTAAAAACCCCTGCATGATTTTTTGGATATTTTTAATCACGAAAATTCCAACTCTTGAAAAATTCGACAGAAACATGTGATGTGAGATCAGTAAGTTGACCAACTTTAAATAGAAGGAACTCACCCAGATGCGTGGTAAGTTGATCGAGAACGGACGAATGAAGCATATTCCTCCGATGATTGGGACGAGTTCCCGAGGACGTGTTCGGATTGATATCTTCCACAGAGTGGTGAAGATACCCGAGTTCGTATTTCGAGTCCGTGTGAGAGACTCCGGATTGACTGTAGCCGAGAAAGTATCGCAGTACTTAGCCAGCAAGTTATGACATCGAAGTGGATGATGATGAAAACGGATGGGACAAGAGGTTCGTGCGGGATGTTAACGAGCTGTTGTTACTCCTCATTGATACCAGAGAATTGATATGTATGCAGAGGTGTTAGATACGGCCGATTTTAGAGGAAAGCCGCGCTAAGGACGCAGCTGTCCGGGATTGAGAATAGAGTACCAACCTCCGTACAGTTCAGCATAGGTGAGTCGGAAGAGACCCTAAGTAGGTTCTTTCCAGGATGCCGCAGCGATAAAGATTTGCACCTAGGATCAGTGGTATCGCGCGTAATCAAAGGACAGATGTCGCCGTCAATAACGTGTCGTTTTGCGAGCAGTCATATTAATTGGCCAGGAGATGATTAGAGGAGTGCCAGAACAGTGTTCCGTCATTACACCTAACTGGGCTGACGAGCAAAAAGATTATGGGATTGGTGATCCACAGAGGAAAACAATGACCCAGAGACTGAAGACGACGGACCGTGAGCAGGAGGCAAGTAGATATTCTTGCTCTACCAGCCTTGGACGCACCGGCATTTTTCGACATTGAAGGAGGTGTACCTAAATGTCATTTATTGCGATTTGCGTTTTGTGATTCGAGTATCACACTTTTATCGCTTGGATTTGAGTTTCGATGATTGGATTTCGGGGTATTTGTTTTCATGCACCATGGCTGCACCTACTGGATATTTCCATTGTGCACAGTTATTGCACTTGATTTATGTATTATATACAGTTACATTGGTTTATGATTTGTGCATATCTATTGCACTTGATATCGATTTTTTGCCTTGGCTGCACATATTTATGATTCTGTGGATTTCGATACGGTTGATGAGATTTTGTGCATGTTGTACGTACTCGATTAGATTTTTGCACTCGGTATAGCTCACATGTGCTTGTAGTGCATTGATATGGATTTGTGCACACAGTTGCACACGTTTATGATTTTATATATCTTGGCACGCTCGGTGTTGTTTTTATGCGCATTTGAGACATTTATGAGTTTCGGGCACCTAGTGCCCCTGATTTAAGTTTTTGTGCATTTGTTGCACTATATGTTTTTGTGCGGACCTGGCGCACTTGATTTGGACTTTCGCCCATATTGGACGCATGGTATGAGATTTTGTGCACACTAGATTCACTTGATTGAGATTTTTATTCGTGCATATTGGTTACACTTGATAGAGGTTTTCGTGCACTCTAGATGCACTTATTGTTGTTGTCGTGCACACCCGTTGCACTTGACAGATACTTTCGTGCACACTCGTTGCACTTAGTTGGGATTTTGTGCACATTCGTGGCACTTGTTTTTTACTTGGATTTTCATGCGCACCAGATGCACGTGATATTGGATACGCCTTTTGAGGCTAATTTTTGCTCTTGAGCATCATATTTTCATGTTGGGCACTATATTATATAGTAGCCGAGCAGGACTAATCTGAGAACAGTACCTGAGTACTTTGCATGCATCAAAATTTTACCAAGAGGTTTTCAAAAAAGAGCTATTGATTGTTGAAGATTTTGTATGCGTTTTAAATTTAAATTACCGCAATCAAGACGGTGTCGCTTGGTAGCTAGCCGGTTGAGTACGAGTCGATCCACAGGGAAACGGTGTCCTTTTCTTTAAGTTCTAACGAGTCAAGTCCTAACTTTGGTAGGGTTTTTTTTAAAATCTATGATTGAGAATAAGTTGATAAAAAGGCTTGCTAGGGTTAGGATTAGGTCAGTTTGAAATAGGGATCTTTTCACTTCTTTCGATACCTTAGTTAAGAATATAGGTGTTAGGGTAATAGTCAACAACGGGGATTAGCACGACTATGAAGAAACTTAGTTTCTTCCTTTCGGTCCTTGTCCGTCCATTGTTGACTCTTAGCCCTAACCTTCGGTTAATTCAACCACAACCGGTCTAACTAGGGAATCACCGCTATCATGTAGGATCGGGTGCCGTAGTGAGCGGATTGTGGTTCAATTAAAAAGGAGCCCGTATTTTCAAATTATTTAGGCAAAGAAAGGAGTGAAAGAGATTTCCTTCTCTCAAACCTTCCCTTTCCCACCCTAACAAGTGAGGAATTACTCACTCATTATAAAGAAAAGAAAACAAAGTTCTTCTTTTTGTATTTTTATTGATAATCTAATTGCAGATAATAAAAGAACAGATAAAAAATTGCAAGTAATAAATTCAGATAAAAAGAATGCGGGATAAAATGAAAACTTACTTTATTGATGTCCTCTCAACAACGCATTACAATAGAATTTAAATCTAGAAATTAATAAGAGGGATCCTCCAAAAAGAGGCACCCTGAAAGAAGCCTTGAGCTCTCCTATTTATAGATAAGAAACCCTAGGTTTACATTCTGATCCAATCACTAATTTACAAAACTACCCCAAGAGAGCCGAGTCAAAGCACCGACACTGCCACTGACACGTGCATAATGTTAGTTATATGTATGCCCTAGAGGCCATTACTATACATGCGATGTATATTGTAGTAGATGCTTGGACATATATAGGGAGGACTTTCTTGCTCGACATGATAGTATGCTATCTGGTTACTCCTTACCTTAACGTGTACACTGATTGTCTCTCTGTTACATGTTGGTAAAGCCCTTAGGATGTGTACTTGACTACCAGGACTATGATGCAGATCATACTAGTGGGGCCATGGTAGTCCATATGTACATCCTTTAAAGTCCCTAGTCGTGGGTGTATCGAGACGGGGCATCGATATACCAGAGTAGACTAGCGTATACCTTCTCGACCCATATAGATGGGCGATGGATGATCCCATATCCATTGGTGTTTGACATCAGAGATGATATACGGGTGCTCAGTGGAGACCGAGTACACTGGACAGACTCGCCGAGAACTCCCAGATGGTTTTATACCTCACGTCAGATGGCAGTTCTCTGGTGACGCTGGTACAGGTTAGTCTGTAGACCCGATATCGTCATAGAGTCTTGTGTGATTCCCACTGTGCTTTGATTTCCACCTTACCACGTCCAAGAGGGCGTGCAAAACGGTGGTTTTTGGGTACAGTCCCGAGTCACATGGAGGCAATGAGCGATAGGAGGGGTTTCGTCTCTCCCGGTATTGGGGGTTGATGTTGCGCTATGCTCGATTGGCCATAACAAGGAAGTCCCTGGCCAGGGCTGGTTTAGAGATTTACTGGTAAATGTTACCAGTAGTTTCTCAACCCGTTATGAGCCTCATATCGGCATGACTTATTGGTTATTGGGGTCTGACGTTTACCACCCCTAGACTTGATATGCGACATATCAGACGAGGAGACCGGAATGTACAGTAGTGTCACTGTCAGGCTTTTGCAGGAGTTAGAGCGGGCTTGCTTGCTGATCTTCTGATCACTCAATACCTGGGTAGCCGTTACGTCCAGCTAGTACCGCTGACGGCTTGTGGGTGCTTGATGTGATCATCACCTACTGTCGGCGTATTGACGAGTCTTTAGAGTCCTACATAAAGGTTTTACTGGCTCAGGCAAAACGAAATAGGAGCACATATGATATATGTGTGGGACCAAGAATAATGCGAGTATGTGATACCGTATTTTATTCTCGCAATGTTTGTATCGATCGGTTATATGCGATATAACCAGGTTATCGAATCAAGGGTTGATTCGATAAGTCGATACATTGGATGTTAGTCGGTTATATGTGATATAACTGGATTATTAAGTCAAGTGTTGATTTAATAATTTAGTGTATAATTGTATATGTGATATACTAATTTACATTAACTAACATTGGTTCACTTAAGCATTTTTTTTCTCACTTGTGCACAACTTAATATATATGTGATATATATTAATTGTGTTCATTTTATATCATGGTTGTTGATACAACTTAGATGGGTGTATAAGACTTATACCATACTAATTATTGTGTTAGGTTTTTTATATTTAAAGTAATTATGAAATTAGTGGATGATGAGCTCTTATGCATGAAGCTTCATGAAGCTTATGGTTGCATTGACTTAGTCCACTAGTTTTATTTTTACTTTAGATATTAATTAACCTAACCATTATAATATAGCCATGGCTATGTCTCTACATGAGTTAGTATTTGATACCCACTCACCCATGGTTAGCTCACTCACTTGATCATTTCATTTTCTCTTGATCTTTTTCTTCATCTTCTTCTTCCAAAAGAAATGCTTGCTAGGGTTTGATTCAAGTGAGGAAATAATGTGAGAAAAGAAATTCTAAAGTGAACCCATTTCCTATTTCACCATTCTCTACTAGATTAGCACTTTAGTATAGGGTGTTTGCTTCACTTTGGTGAAGTGGTAGCTTGAGTTTGTATTCCATCGAAGTAGATCATCTTCGGCCTCGAAGACTTCAAGAAAAACCGTTGCCCTCTTCTCATGAAGCCGTCCGAGAGTCCGGGAGTTCGATGATCGCAGCAAAGGGACTACTACAAGGAGCTTATGAAGTGAAGGACCGATCTCCAAAGGTTGTATTTCGATTTCACTTAGATAGTAAATGGTTTACTATGTTTCCGTATTATATTCTAGTTATCGATTCTAGTATAGAGTTCCTTTTAACGGCAAATTTTGAAAATGGCATGGACGATGCCTCCCGAAACCTTGCTGCCGTCGGCGGGAACCCTACACATAACACGGCCGCGGTTCCGCGGCAGAAGTGCCTGTTTGGCCGCGGTTCTGCTGCCGTTTGGTGGAATCATGGGTCCATCTCTTCAGGGTTTCTCCATGTTGCTTTCATCTTCTGTTTGGTACACTTGGTTTCTCAAAATCTTTTCTGTTCTCTTCCAGATATTCAGTAGTGGACTTTTGCCTTGAACTCTGCTTGAACTGGTATGCGGCATCATGCGGGTCAGTATTCATCTGTTATTGGTCGTAGTCCCACATTTGTTGCGACTTTTCACGAATCTCACTGTAAAGAGCTGAGAACCTGTAACCTGCAACTATTTAGCAGACATGGATCAAAAGCACCTATTTATATGCAATGTGATTAAGAATGGGCGATATAAAAATGCAAAAATCTGATATGAACAAATACCCCAAAACTTATCTTTTGCTCGTCCCGAGCAAAGCCAATTTTATTCTCAAAAAAAAAATCCTAACCTCACTTTCGCAGGGAATGCGATTGCACTGAGCTCGTGCAACAAGCCATTAAAGCTCTAGGTGTCCCTAATAGGAGGAGTGTTGTCTCCTGAGGGTTTTCAGCGGATACTACCCACAAAATCCAATCAATTTGGCTGTTGACTCTAATTCTTCAATTCAGTTTTCTATCAAGAAATTCTATTATCTTCAACTTAGAAATCATCAACTCGTATTTTTCACACTTCCTTTTCATTTATCTTAAGATCATATACGTTTTGCCAATTTATAAAGCTTTTAGCATCTCCTAAGTTTTCCTTCTAAGGTGCAATTTTAACTCAGGAATTTTTATCATCTCTACTGAAGATATAAGCCCAATCTTTTATTCATATCTCTCCTCCAGACTCCAATTATATACCCCAACGTGTGTGTAATTATCCCCCTACACTTGGAAATTCAATTCAAGCTATCATACTCTTGTCCATCTTCCAAAATACTTTTAGTTGATGAATTTTAGATGAAATTGCTCACACATCTTTCATGCGACCGTTAATACTTCTTGAGGTACTAAACGACCGATTACAAAATGTGCTTGCGCATTTAGGCGTAATTTCTCGTCTTGTAATACCTAAGGCTTAGCAGTGACTCCCAAACCAGTTGGTTTAAGGCACTAGGTGATAAAGCAACCTCGCTATATTTTTTATTTATGCTGCCTTAAGTAATTACGAAACCAGTGTTCATTTTTTTATCTCTTTATTCACCACTTATACTTTTATATTATTTTCCTTCATACTAAGGATTTAAGACAAGAGCATTTCAAGGTATCCTCTACTATCCCAAGTTTCAAGATGTGTGTAAGTGCGTAAAGTAAGGTATATATTTTCAGAATTTGGACTTAAGGTTCAGAATTATTTTTCAGACTTATACTTCAAATAGAGCTTTCAATACTCTTCCCTTATTTCGATTTAGCCCAAGAACTGAACTCAAAATTTGCCTATTTCTAAATAAACTGCAAGGACATATATTTTCTATAATTAAACTTTTAAGAAAGGTTATTTTTAGGGTTTTTAATTTACTAAGTTTAGCATCTAGTTTATCCTAACTAGTCAACCGTCATGTTGAACTTAAGTCAAATATGGCCAAAATTGAAATTTTAAATTTTTTTATGGGTTTTAAAATAAGTATGCAAATTTAAAAATATACACATGAATGCGAAGGAAGAAAGCTTACCGAGCACACCCCCAAACTTAAACTTGACAGTGTCCTCACTGTCAGTCTACACCAAGAGGGTTAAATTGTCGGCAGTCCCCTGTTTGTTTAATTTTTTGATAATTAATTTTTTTATTATTATTATTATTAACAGAAAAACAAAATATATATACACAAAAAGGTCCTCCCCAAACTTATTTGAAATAGTGTTTCCACTGTTGCCATTTTTTTTTAAATCTCATAAACCTGTAAACTTGGGAGGAAAAATTTATTAACGGGGACATGAAATATGATTGTGAAAATCTCCCCCAAACTTATTTTTGGCTCACCACTATGAGTTAAAAAAATTATTTTCAAGAGCCAAATTATAAACCCCCCCCCCCAAACTTAAGTTAAACAATGCTAAGCTTTTCAAGAGGGAGGTCAAAGTTACTGGTCAATGCCAAGCTTTGCAAAGACCAAAAGTCAACACCAACCATTCGAAGAATTTATCGGTGAAGCGCACCGGTTGGTGGAAGAACATGTTGTATAGAGTCAGGAAGAAATAGGGTAAAGATAAGTGGTGTAATGGAAAAGGTTTATGTCTCGATTTGTAGAGACGAAACAATAATGGTGAACGGAAACGAGAATGTGGATGATTAGGAATGGGAAGAATGGTCACATTCTCGTATGGGATAAAAAGAAATAGTGGTGGTTCGACTTCTACAGGCATAGGTTGATTAATCACAAAATCCGTGTCGTTTAGGAATGCGAGTTCGTCGGCGAAAATATCTTTGAAACTTTCATCGATGGTCTGATTGAACGTTTCAATGTCAATAAGTGTTGTACCAGAATTCAACACACTTGATTTTTCAAAAATTATGGAGGTAGGAGACTCGTAAGGCCCATCTACCTTATTCTCAAAAGAGTTTAAATCAAGTTGTTTTTTCTAGAATTATCGAACTCAAAATATCGGATTGTGATTCCTTAACACTCGCTATAATTAAAGGAAGATTAGAAGAAGAACCAGAGAAAGTGGGAGAAAGAAGTGGAATACGAACTTGAGGGTGGAAATGGAGTGTATAAATTAGCACAATTTGTAGTGACCGATGTGTAAAAAGAGATTGTGCTAATCTATCAACCCACTGAGAAATGAGGTCAAATCCCTCAAGATTCGTGAGAAAATATGGGTACGTCGAACTTGGTAAACCAGACATTGAAAATGAAAGTGTAACGGTTTCTTGCAAGGTTGGAACGAGGATGGAGGGAAGTAATTGAGGAAGGGTATCGGTTAAAAATTCATGAGGGTGTGCACAGTCAATGAAAGGGATATAATTAATTGGAAAATCCGACTTCTCAAGTAAAACTGCTTCATCCTCAATAATTTCCTCAATACTCTCCTCAAAATTTAGCTTATCCATGCAATTCTCATCAAAATTAAGATGCATATGAAGTTCGGGAGAAACATTTAATGTCTCGGGATGATGAATTGGAAAGAAAAGCTCATCCAAAACTGCTGGTTCATCATCCAAAATATTCCCTGCGTCAATATCCTTAATCAAGTGAAAATTAATTTTCTCAGACACCTCAACAAAAGCATGGATATCAATCAATTTAGGTTCTAGAGTGGAGATGTAGAGGTCAAAAGGATTGGTGATAATTTCACTCGAAAGGGACCTTTCATAATCAGGCAAATCAAATACTACAAAGTCGCACAACTCATTACTCATTCTTTCTTCAATTGATGAATCACATGGGACACTCGACAGACATTCAAAACCGGAGTTGTGGGATTCAATTGGGGATGGGTAGGTTTGATTTGGAAGGGTGTACAGCTCACTCTCACCACTCAAATTCTCAATATGTCCAACCGGCTCATCATAAATTGGGAAATGTGGAGCTAGTTGGAAACTAGCTACCGGGTCATTAGGTTGTATGAGGGCGGCCATGGACGCATTCAAATCCATCATCTGTTGGCATGACGCTACTCTAAAGTCTTCCAATGCATGTACCAGACTAGACATGGATTGTGAAGGAGTTTCAGTAAAACATTCAAAGTTGTTTGTATACTGGAAACTCCCAAATGGCTGTGTAGAAGCAATGTCTAAGGAAGGTGCGAAAATCGGATAGGACTGGTAAGAATTGAATGGTTGGACAGTTGTAGGATCAACATTTGGATAAGAAGGTGAATGGAATTGTTGATCCAAAGAATTCGCATTGGTGAAAGGAGTGAAAGATCGGTTATGAGATTGTTCAATATGTTCAGCAATAGACATGGGTTTCGGAGTTACAACAAGACTCGAAAAAGGAGTATCAACGTTAGAAGGTGGTGAAGGTTGAAATGGTTGATACAAGGTAGATTGCAGAGTCCAATTGGTTGTCCTAGACGCGTCTATTCGATCTTTCAAAGAAATTTTGGGCATGGAGGGGTCATTCGAAATTCGACCAAAACAAGAACCGTAGGAAGTAATGTCTGGTTGTGGGTACCAAAGTTCGGCAAGAGTTTTGCGAGGTGGGGTACCCATGATGTAATGAGAGAAAGGAGAAGAAAAAGAATGTGATTTTTTTAAATTTTTTTTAAATTGTTTGTTTTTGGAGTTTAGAAATTTTTGAAAGAGTTTTGCAAGAATGTATACGGACTTATTTCAAACAATCACAGTTAAAACATGCACAATCAAACCTAGAGCTATGGTATTCTAAGTCCACTAGACTGCTCCTAACTGTTCCAAAGTGACAAGTTGTGAGATATCCCTCAAATCGTCTCTTCACTGCCAATTTTGGCCAGGGAAGCATAAATGAAGAAAGGGGGGTTCCGCTCACGAATCACCGTGAGACGGGCCTTTTAAAGTTATCTTTCCCACTTGTCTAGCCTAGGCACCATAAAGTCAAGTTTAGATAAACGAATGAATGCCCACAACCTTCCTCTGTCCTAATGAGCATGACAGTCCTTAATTGGCTGAGTCTAGATATTTTTTAATTAACTCAAGGGTGATGCATACGCTTTTTAGTGATTTTTGGGGTCTTAGGAAAGGTAATGAAATCCCCACCCAATCTTGATTGGTGTTATAGCCCCATATATTCCATATTAATTATGCAAAACAGTTAACACACCAAAAATCTAAAACACTTGCAAAAAAAAATTATTTGGCAGCGCAAAGAATCCTGCACAAAAACAATTTATTGGATAGGGGAAAGAGAATCTGTGCAAAGAAACCTGCAGGAAATTTTTTTCAGTGGAGTGCAGAGGAGAGGAGAGTAGAAAAGAGATACTTACAGAGAATTTTTAACTTCTGACGTCACCCGTTGACCGCGGTTCCACGGTCAAACTGTCGATTATGCCGCGGTTCTGCGGCAGTTCAGATGTTTGACTGCTTCAACGTTGTTCCCTGTGCTGAGTTTGTTTTTCTCTTTCTGTCTAGATCTTCTGAATATTGATTTGTTCACTGAATTTGCCCCAGATCTGAAACAGAGTTTGCTTCAAGCCTGCACACTTGCACAAAAACCTTTCAAAAATAACAAGATGATTTTTATTTATTTTTATTCATTTTTTTATTTTTATTTATTTTTATTTTTATTTTTTTGGTTTTTCAATTTTTATATTTTTAAATTTTTTTTTAATTAACCCGAAATTACACAAAGAAAGAGATTACCGTCTCCCCGGCAACGGCGCCATTTGATTGTTGAAGATTTTATATGCGTTTTAAATTTAAATTACCGCAATCAAGACGGTGTCGCTTGGTAGCTAGCCGGTTGAGTACGAGTCGATCCATAGGGAAATGTTGTCCTTTTCTTTAAGTTCTAACGAGTCAAGTCCTAACTTTGGTAGGGTTTTGTTTTAAAATTTATGAATGAAAATAAGTTGATAAAAAGGCTTGCTAGGGTTAGGATTATGTCAGTTTGAAATAGGGATCTTTTCACTTCTTTCGATGCCTTAGTTAAGAATATAGGTGTTAGGGTAATAGTCAACAACGGGGATTAGCACGACTAGGAAGAAACTTAGTTTCTTCCTTTTAGTCCTTGTCCTCCATTGTTGACTCTTAGCCCTAAACTCCGGTTAATTCAACCACAACCGGTCTAACTAGGGAATCACCGCTATCATGTAAGATAGGGTGTCGTAGTGAGCGGATTGTGGTTCAGTTAAAAAGGAGTCCGTATTTTAAAATTATTTGGGAAATGAAAGGAGTGAGAGAGATTTCCTTCTCTCAAACCTTCCCTTTCCTACCCTAACAAGTGAGAAATTACTCACTCATTATAAAGAAAGGAAAACAAAGTTCTTCTTTTTGTATTTTTATTGATAACCTAATTGCAGATAATAAAAGAACAGATAAAAAATTACAAGTAATAAATTCAGATAAAAATAATGCGAGATAAAATGAAAACTTACTTTATTGATGTCCTCTCAACAACGCATTAAAATGGAATTTAATGTAGGGTTCCTAGGCACACCCATGAGGCTCTACAACTGATCAAACATGCCCAATTCAAAAAATTTCCATGTGCCAAAGAACCCTAAACTAGATCGTTACTAGAGGTAAAGGCGAAACTACAAGCAAGTTAACAACTTAACTAAAAGGTGAAAGGGACTACAACCTTTGTAGATCCGGTCCTCCACTTCCTTAGCTCCGTGATGGCATCCCTCCGCTGCGATCATCGGATCCCGGACTCTGGCGATGGTTTCGTCGGAGAAATGATCGGGCTAGGTCGTCGACTTCGATGCCGAAGATGATCTACGTCGAGGCAACTCAAGATCAAGCTCCATCTTCACTTGGTCATAGAACTTGTGAAGATAACACACTCTACTACATGGCAAGTGGTAGAGGATGAAGAAATAGGAAGTGGGTTCACTTTGGATTTGGATTTCTCACTTGGATTCATCATTTATAATTTTCTAGTGAGCTTTCTTCACCTCTTGAAGAAGATGAAGAAGAAGAAAGAAAATGAATTAATTCCCAAAAAGAAAATCAAGTGATGGTTATCATTTTAGCAACCATGGGTGAGTGTAAATAGTGTAGAGACTAAACTAGGGTTTAGGTGAATGGTTAGGTTAAGAAAAGAAACAAAATGGTCAAAGCTTTTCAAAGCTTCATGAAGCTTCAAGTAAAAAACAAAAGAAGCCACCATTTTATTTCTTGCCCACAAATGAATAAAGAAAATAAGTAAAGATAACAAAACCCTAACCATTAACTTAATCATGGTTTAAATCAAACATACACCCAAGTTTGCATGTATCATCAAACATGATACAAATAAGTGCACAAAAATATATCACATATACTACTTGTGCACATCAAGTGAGAAAATCAATCTTAAGTGAACAAATACTAGTTAATGTAAAGTAATATATCAAATATATAATTATACATTAAATCATTAAATCAACACTTGATTTAATGATCTGGTCACATCGCATATAACCGACTAATATCAAGTGTATCAATGTATCGAATCAACACTTGATCCGGTAACCCGGCTATATCATATATAACCGTCCAATGATACAAATCGTGAGAATAGAATACAGTATCACATACTGGTATTATTCTCGGTCCCGCACATATCTCATATGCGTTCCTATTTCGTTTCGCTTGAGCCAGGAAACCTCTGTGTAGGACTCTAAAGACTCGTCAATACGCCGGCAGCAGGTGATGATCATATCAAACACCCACAAGCCGCAAGCGGTCTGCTAAACATAACGGCCACCCGGGTATTGAGCGATCAGAAGATCAACGAGCAAGCCCGCTCACACTCCTGTGAATCCAACCAGTAACACTTACCGTACAGTCCGGTATGTTCGTCTGATATGTCGCATATCTCGCCTAGGGGTGGTAAATGTAGACCCCGGTAGCTTGATAAGTCATGCCAATGTAAGGTCCATAACAAGCGTGAAACTACTGATAACTCTTACCAGTATATCACTGCAACCCTGGCCAGGGATTTCCAGTTATGGCCAGTCGAGCATAGCGCAACATCAACCCCCAATACCGGGAGAGACGAATCCCCTCCTATCGCTCATTGCCTCCATGTGAATCGGGACTGTACCCAAAAACCACCTGTTTGCACGACTCAGTAGACCCGTGGTAGGGTGGAAATCAAAGCATAGTGGGAGACACACAAGACTCTATGACGATCTCGGGTCAACAGACTAAGCTGTACCAGCGTCACCAGAGAACTTCCATCTGACGTAAGGTATAATACCATCTGGGAGTTCTCGGCGAGTCCGTTCAGTGTACCCAGTCTCCTCTGAGCACCCGCATACCATCTCTGATGTCAAACACCAATGGATATGGGATCATCCATTGCCCATCATATGGGTCGAGAAGATATACGCTGGTCTACACTGGAATATCGATGCCCCGTCTCGATATTCCCACGACTAGGAACATTGAAGGATGTACTCATGGACTACCCAGGCCCCACTAGTATGATCTACATCATATTCCTGGAAGTCGAGTACACATCCTAAGGGCTTTATCAACATGTAACAGAGAGACTGCAAGTATACATGTTAAGATAAAGAGCAACCAGATAGCGTACTATCATGTCGAGCAAGAAAGTCATACCTATATATGTCCCAGCATCCACTACAATATACATCCTATGTACAGTAATGGCCTCTAGGGCATACATATAACTAACAATCTCCCACTTGCACTAGGGCCATCTGTAGCAGTGGTTGCAGTATCTCATACTCAACCATCCCATAAAAGTCTCTCTCTGGGAAAAGGCCTTTGTGAGTGGATCCGCCGTGTTGTCCTCTGAGTCTACTCTCCTAACCTCGATCACCCTGGAGATCAACTATCTCCATGATCAGGTGATGCTGCCTCAGAATATGTCTGGGTCACTGATGGGATCGGGGTTCCTGGGCCAAAGCCACACTTCCATTGTCACACAATAGTAGGAACCTAGTTCATCTCATGAACCAATATACACCCAAACTGCCTCTTTGGTAGTATCTTTAATAGCGATGTTACCAGCCTTTATCGTCTAGTTTGCCACGGTATCTAGCTTGGAACTCTTCCAACGTACCGTCCCTCCACTGAGGGTAAAGACAATGCCTGCGACTGACATTCAGTCGTCCTTATCACCCTGGAACTTTTCCAGTGATTCTCCCCAGGATCCATTGACACCATCTCACTAAACCCTAGTGAGAAGCCTAACATCCATTTAGATCTATCTCATAGATCCAAATCCCAGGATTTAGGAGGTATCACCTTTATCCTATTTGGAGAATCCTTGTGATAAGAGGAGATTGACCGAGCGTAGTATAGGAAACTCTTTTCCTATCTACGAGGATCACCACCTTACTCTCTACTACCTTTTTGTATATACAAGGTTCATCTACCATTTTGATGAAGTCAAACTCTTTGACTACCACATCAAAACAGATGTTCCAACTCCGCGATGCCTGCTTTATTTACGTAAAGCAACTTGCACACGTTTCCGCTGCTCCCACTGTTTACGAAGCCTTCTGGCTGTGTTCTTATAGACGTTCTCTTCTAAATCAATATTTAGAAAAGTAGTCATGGCACCCAACCACCAGATATCGTAGTCATGGTATGTAGCAATGGCAAGTAGGATCTGGATGGACTTAAGCATCGTCCCTGGAAAAGGTTTCATCATTATCCACGCCTGGTCGATGACGAAAACCTTTAACAAGTCTAGCTTTGAAAGTCTCAACTCTTCCATCTACACCAAGTAATCTTCTCAAGATATACTTGCTCCTGATGGGGATTTAACCCTTCAGATATAGCAACCAAAGTCCATACTTTGTTGGTGTACATGAATTCCATCTCAGATCGCTAAGCATCCAGCCATTCTTACAGAGTCCCTACTCTTGATGGCCTGCTCGAAACTAGTTGGGTCATCATCTCATGATGCATTCCTCGCTCCCACTATCATCGAGAAACCAAAGTATCTCTCAGGCGGATGAGGAACCCTGCTAGATCGGCGGAGAGGCTGAGGTTCGTCGGAGACTATTGAATCCTTTGGTTCTATCAAATCATCAGCTGTAATTTGTATAACTGGAACTTCTTCCAGTTCTACAGAATTGACCTTGCCTTGATCTTGTCCGGATTTTGCTTTTGACATAGGCCAGACAATCCCAAATCTTAACTTACTTAAGAGATAGGTTCTTCCTATACCATATCTTATATGGAGTGGTTGGCACTGATTTGATTCGAACCCAATTCAATAGGTATGCAACTTCTCAAGTGCATAACCCCCAAAAGGAAATAGGCAACTCAGTAGTACTCATCATAGAGCACACCATATCTAATATGGTGCGATTGCTCCGCCCTGATACACCGTTGTGTTGTGGTGTATTCAGAGGAGTAACACCGAGAGAGAATCTCATTCTCCTTTAGAATAGTCCAAGAATTCCATGCACAAGTATTCTTCTCCCTGATCTTATCATAGGACATAATACTTATACCCGGTTTTTGGTTCTCTACTTCTAACTTATATTCTGTGAATATCTCAAAAACTTCGGACTTATGTTTCAACAGGAACATATGGCTGAATCTTGAGAGATCATCAGAGAATGTAATGAAGTACAAAGAACCGGTCCTGGCATGTGTAGACAGGGGACCTTGCATACATCACTATGTATCAGTCCCAAGAGTTTACTAACTCTTTCTCAGTTTCCAATAAACAGAGCTATGGCCATCTTATCTATGTGACCCGACTAGCTAAAGTTACATTTAGATGCATATTTAAATCTGTTTGAATTTACATCTTCTGGAACTTGCCAGTCATGTCACATTGATATGACCTAAAGAAGGAATCGTTCATATCTGAACTCTTCCTCTTGTGTGTGTTCTGTATACTAGGAACTGTAGTTTGATTTAGAACATCAATGCTTTTAGATAACGTGCCTGAACCGATCAACTTTTGATATAGGAAATGTTCAAAACATTATCCAACAATACAAAATTATATCCTTCTTTAATAAATAAAGAGATTGATATGATTTTGTATATCAGGTTCGGTATCTAATAGCATTTGTTCCGAATCAATGTATTTATAATACAAGGTGACAGTGACCAACAGACTTGGCTGCAACACTTGCCCCGTTTTCTGTCTCATGAAACTTATCACTCGTTCTCAGTTCTCTACCTTTCTATAGCCCATGTAACGGATTACATTTGCGGGATCCTGATCTGGTATCTAATACCTAGGATGTAAAGGACACTGAGAAACAGTTCTTTATAATGAACACACCCGAAGGAGATGCATCACATGCACTTTCTTCGTTTAGGCGGCATGGGAATCCTGGTATTCCCCTAATTCCTGCTCTGTCTTTAACAATTATAAGTTAGAGCGGGACCAACGTTCCCCAGCTCAGTATAACAAGCGGGTTCGGTCAATACATCCATATTATTATCTTGATTAAGGCGTGATATGGTCGCTGCCTGGAGAGAGAGAAAAGAAAACAATCTGCGTGCGCTCTTGCAAGATTAGATTGGTTATATATTTTATCTAATCAGGATGGCTCCCACTGTTTTTATCAAATCTTCCTTCAAACCCTAAAAGGAAAGACTAGCCGGGATTAATTACACTCTACAAGTTTGCCAATCTTTCGGCCAGGCCAGTGTCGGTACTTTGAGGGAGGTTCCCCGTGCTTTCGCACGGACCTAATTAAAGTAAACCTCGTTTTCCCATAGGCGTAACCCCGTTGACACCTTTCTAGACACCTACTTGATCGGCTAATTGCAAAGTGCAAAACTCTCCCAGGAGTAACAATTACTCGCAGTGGGTATCGGGATCCAACTATCATATAGAAGGTATGCAATCTCATTGCAAATTTCAACACTTGAAACTCCCGATAAAGGTTTTTACCCCTAGTACCTATGACCTTAACTATGGTCAACAAATCATAAGTACTAGTCAAGTTCTAACCGTCATTTCGTGATTAATTAGACCCACCCACATGACCCTTAACTAAGGTCAACAAAGTCACGCGACTGTCCTAACTAATCGCATCATATGCGGTGTAGGAAGACATCACTTAGCTACCGTACACTGTGCCTTGACTATGGTCAACAAACACAGCACGAATACTAAGTACTCTACTTCCTAAAATGACGGAGGGTTGCGAATGGTTTTTATGAAAACCTTTAACGTTTTGAACTTGATCTTGTTGCGGAATCAAATGGTTTTTAAATGGAGTGTTTTTTAGGCTTTTCTAGTTTTGCTAAAGGGGTCACTCCCGGTGAAGGGATCGTCGGCCCTTTCCTCATCGAATAAGGTGCAGGATATATCATATATACCGCTGTGCAAAGCAAAAACTATAGAAGAAATCAAAAGACAAACCGAGGGTTGTAGCATCTGCCAGTTATTGCTAAAGGAGTCACTCCCGATGAAGGGATCTCGGTCCTTTCCTTATCGAATAAGGTGCAGGATGTTCTACAAGGAACACCGCGATGCAAAGCAAGAACTGTAGCTACCTAATTTTATTTTTGAAATTCGATTCCACAACATCTTTTAGGTTTATTTTCTTTCATTAATCTCATTAATGAATGTCCCATCATTTAAGTCCACCTAAACATCACAGATAAATACAACGTACGCTTATGTCATCCGCATTCGCCTCGATGTCCTGTCTGCACCATTAGGTTAGGTAACTAACGCCAGAGCGAGGCAGGGCTAGCGCGGGTGTAAAACATAAGCAACGTCTATATAATATATCATATATACTATATACAATATCTATCTGAACATATCACATGATCACATCACAGATAACGCAGCAGAAAATATCATATGAAATACTAGATATACTAGGACATCCGTGTTTTTAATACGAGCCAGTATAAAACACGGATTCCACGGTCGTGATGAATAGCCAATCCCACACCCTAGACCCCTACGAGAGCGACAAGCAACCCTACCAATTCTAGGGTTAGGAGATCCGGACTCGACTCCTCGAGATGGTCTCCCACTGGACCCTAAAACCCGGTTACTTGTGCTCCCCTCCTTGGGTCTATTCTAATGCGGAAAAGTAAATAATATACATCAACGGTGATATCTTCTGCAACCTGGAAGTGCCCCAATAAAAGAATATTACATACAAGTTTTTACATGAATGAAAATGAAAAACACTCATCTCACATAAAAAAAACCCGGTTATTCAAACACGACGATCCAATATAACATATCCAGCAACACATAACATCACATGTCATCAATGTAAGTAAATATGCCCATCCCAATTGTCGTTGACATATAGCAACGAAACCGGCGATATCACATATTACACTTACGGTCACAGAAAAGAAAGTGTAAAACTACAACAGTTGGAATCCGCAACCTCTTTAGACATCGCATGCCTAACCAAATGAATTCCTTAGATATCGCATGCCTAACAATTATAAAACCCGCATTTTAGTCTCATTATCGAAAACTCTTTTCAATATTAAGTCGGGCAATTCAACAAGATTCCCGCCATTTTGATCGAATGCTCGTCGCAAACTTTAGTAGGCGGCCGCACCCCCGATGCCGTCGACGAAGTGCACCAAGGCGGAACACCGCTGCCGCGAGCACCTGGACGGATGCTTTCGGCAATGGGGTTCTCCTACAGTCACTTGGTCGG
Organism: Agapanthus africanus; assembly: GCA_030015575.1. NCBI lineage: Eukaryota > Viridiplantae > Streptophyta > Magnoliopsida > Asparagales > Amaryllidaceae > Agapanthus > Agapanthus africanus. Next base: position 723,023,388 of record JASDDO010000024.1, read on the forward strand.
GGCTATGGGGCGTGGCTGTCTATTAAGTTTACCCGGCGAATATCCGCGTAAGCTACGTGATTGCGACGGACTTTTGATCGCATCAAAATTCCGTGGCAACCGATCAAGTGAGACTAAAGTGCTATGTTTATAACATTCATATTAGTTATCTCATAACTACTTGTGAATTCCAAATATTGTATCACATTCCAGATAAATGGAAAATGTTAAACTTTTCGATCGAACAATCAAACACCCAAGTTTTCCCGAACTAGCTCAACACATGAAATAGGTTTAAGAACATTCACTTCATGCCACAGTACCAATGATCCAGCCGTAGAAAGGTCAAGCCAACGCCTCACATGTGGCACGCCGTACTACCCCAGACCCTAAGGTTCAAAGGGCAGTTCAAGATGGTCACATAATCGAGTTAAGATTTGTTGTCTTCTAGAGGGTCCATCGCGTTACTTGCACTACTTAGAACGTTCTTAAACCACGGAAAAATCCAACAGTTGGAAATTTCCCGGCAGGGGAAAAATTGGGTATTTATATCCGGTCGAACTTTTTAACATGTTCTAAAATACCCGGAAATAACACATAGACGAAGTTAAACTTTCGATCGAAACAACGAACTCCCAATACAACCCAGAAAACTCAACTCTTGAGTATAATTTAAAAATTCCCAGAAAACTCAGCAACTAAAGAAAGAAATTACTGTGCAAAAAGTAATGACAAAAGTGGCCGTACGGCCGCGGAACCGCGGCACAAGCATGGCTTGTGCCGCGGTTCCGCGGCGCCTTGATCGATTCAGGCGCACGTGTTGCACAGTATTTCTTAGAAAACCCTGCTGATTTTTCTGCATATTTTTAATTCACAAAAAGCCCAGTTTTGAAAAATTGTACAGAGAATAGTTTTGGATTAGGGTTTCGGGTTCGATCGGACTTCTAACATCGTCTACACTTCGCCTAAAGCTCTAGCTAGGCTCTGTTACCACTGTTGGTCAGGCAGCCACCCCATCCAATGGGGTCACCGTGGCACCAACGGGTCCCTCAGCAGCTACTAGGCATTAGATGTCGACCTATGGAGGGTTCTCACTGTGTGACAGTGTGGCGAAGTATAGGCTCTTACCCCCAGGGTGTCCCGAGACCGGAAGGTGTTCCAGCGGGTTGTAGTCCTCGCGAGGGGGCATGACCACTGTAGGGTTGCTAAGCACGCACACAAGGGTCTACGAGGTATCAACCATGCCCGATTAAAAATTTAGCCGTGCCGAACAACCCGAAGCCGGATCTTTAAACTAGGGTTTAGGCGAAAACTAACATGTTAAACACTTTAACACTAAGTGAGAGGGATTACAACCTTTATAGATCCGGTCCTTCACTTCTTAAGATCCGTGTTGAGGTCCCTTCGCTGCGATCATCGTGTTCTGGACTCTCGAGAGGTTCCACAAAGAGAAAGATGCAGTCTTGCTTCCGATCTTCGATACAAAGATGATCTACCTTAAAGTTTCGTTAACACAAGTAAACACTTACTAAATGAAGTGAACACCCTCATCTAAATGGCAAAGATAGATGAGGATGATGAAGTAGGATTTTTGCTCTCATTTATTATCTTTTTCTCACTCACTTTCATCACAAAAGAAAGCTATTTCAATAAGGAACTCATGGGTGTGCCTAAGAACCCTACAGGATAACAAGATCGTTACTAGAGGTAAAGGCGAAACTACAAGCAAGTTAACAACTTAACTAAAAGGTGAAAGGGACTACAACCTTTGTAGATCAGGTCCTCCACTTCCTAAGCTCCGTGATAACGTCCCTCCACTGCGATCATCGGATCCCGGACTCTGGCGATGGTTTCGTCGGAGAAATGATCGGGCTAGGTCGTCGACTTCGATGCCGAAGATGATCTACGTCGAGGCAACTCAAGATCAAGCTCCATCTTCACTTGGTCATAGAACTTGTGAAGATAACACACTCTACTACATGGCAAGTGGTAGAGGATGAAGAAATAGGAAGTGGGTTCACTTTGGATTTGGATTTCTCACTTGGATTCATCACTTGTAATTTTCTAGTGAGCTTTCTTCACCTCTTGAAGAAGATGAAGAAGAAGAAAGAAAATGAATTAATTCCCAAAAAGAAAATCAAGTGATGGTTATCATTTTAGCAACCATGGGTGAGTGTAACTAGTGTAGAGACTAAACTAGGGTTTAGGTGAATGGTTTGGTTAAGGAAAGAAACAAAATGGTCAAACCTTTTCAAAGCTTCATGAAGCTTCAAGTAAAAAACAAAAGAAGCCACCATTTTATTTCTTGCCCAAAAATGAATAAAGAAAATAAGTAAAGATAACAAAACCCTAACCATTAACTTAAACATGGTTTAAATCAAACATACACCCAAGTTTGCATGTATCATCAAACATGATACAAACAAGTGCACAAAAATATATCACATATACTACTTGTGCACATCAAGTGAGAAAATCAATCTTAAGTGAACAAATACTAGTTAATGTAAAGTAATATATCAAATATATAATTATACATTAAATCATTAAATCAACACTTGATTTAATGATCCGGTCACATCGCATATAACCGACTAATATCAAGTGTATCAATGTATCGAATCAACACTTGATCCGGAAACCCGGCTATATCATATATAACCGTCCAATGATACAAATCGCGAGAATAGAATACAATATCACATACTGGTATTATTCTCGGTCCTGCACATATCTCATATGCGCTCCTATTTCGTTTCGCTTGAGCCAGGAAACCTCTGTGTAGGACTCTAAAGACTCGTCAATACGCCGGCAGCAGGTGATGATCATATCAAACACCCACAAGCCGCAAGCAGTCTGCTAAACGTAACGGCCACCCGGGTATTGAGCGATCAGAAGATCAACGAGCAAGCCCTCTCACACTCCTGTGAATCCAACCAGTAACACTTACCGTACAGTCCGGTATGTTCGTCTGATATGTCGCATATCTCGCCTAGGGGTGGTAAATGTCAGACCCCGGTAGCTTGATAAGTCATGCCGATGTAAGGTCCATAACAAGCGTGAAACTACTGATAACTCTTACCAGTATATCACTGCAACCCTGGCCAGGGATTTCCAGTTATGGCCAGTCGAGCATAGCGCAACATCAACCCCCAATACCGGGAGAGACGAATCCCCTCCTATCGCTCATTGCCTCCATGTGAATCGGGACTGTACCCAAAAACCACCTATTTGCACGACTCAGTAGAGCTGTGGTAGGGTGGAAATCAAAGCACAGTGGGAGACACACAAGACTCTATGACGATCTCGGGTCAACAGACTAAGCTGTACCAGTGTCACCAGAGAACTGCCATCTGACGTAAGGTATAATACCATCTGGGAGTTCTCGGCGAGTCCGTTCAGTGTACCCAGTCTCCTCTGAGCACCCGTATACCATCTCTAATGTCAAACACCAATGGATATGGGATCATCCATTGCCCATCACATGGGTCGAGAAGATATACGCTGGTCTACACTGGAATATCGATGCCCCGTCTCGATATTCCCACGACTAGGAACATTGAAGGATGTACTCATGGACTACCCATGCCCCACTAGTATGATCTACATCATATTCCTAGAAGTGGAGTACACATCCTAAGGGCTTTATCAACATGTAACAGAGAGACTGCAAGTATACATGTTAAAATAAAGAGCAACCAGATAGCGTACTATCATGTCGCGCAAGAAAGTCATACCTATATATGTCCCAGCATCCACTACAATATACATCCTATGTACAGTAATGGCCTCTAGGGCATACATATAACTAACATTTAAATCTAGAAATTAAAAAGAGGGATCCCCCAAAAAGTGTCACCCTGAAAGAGGCCTTGAGCTCTCCTATTTATAGATAAGAAACCCTAGGTTTACATTCTGATCCAATCACTAATTTACAAAAATACCCCGAGAGAGCCGAGTCAAAGCACCGACACTGCCACTGACACGTGCATAACACGTCTGCGGTTCCGCGGCAGAAGTGCCTGTTCGTTTGGTGGAATCATGGGTCCATCTCTTCAGGGTTTTTCCATGTTGCTTTCATCTTCTGTTTGGTACACTTGGTTTCTCAAAATCTTTTCTGTTCTTTTCCAGATATTCGGCAGTGGACTTTTGCCTTGATCTCCACTTGAACTGGTATGTGGCATCATGCGGGTCAGTATTCATCTGTTATTGGTTGTAGTCCCACATTTGTTGCGACTTTTCACGAATCTCACTGTAAAGAGCTGAGAACCCGTAATCTGCAACTATTTAGCAGACATGGATCAAAAGCACCTATTTATATGCAATGTGATTAAGAATGGGCGATATAAAAATGCAAAAATCAGATATGAACAGCTATAGTCTCGCTATTTCCTACGTGTCCGTGAGTGACGCGAATTTTTCTAAAGGAAAACATTTTAGGATATTTCAAAAAGGCGGAACGTATATCTTAAGAAAACATATATAGATGTATATTTACTACTTTATAAATGAGCGTCCGCCATATGTACCGTGAGTTACGCAACATACGGCAGTTTGGAAAGGATTTTGCATGAGTTTTATTCGGCCTTTAAAATGGTTTTAGAGGATGCGTACTATATATATACATATTATGATTTTGACTATAGTATATTTGGATTCAGTAGTGAATTTCAAGATTTGTATCTCCATTATAACACCAGTGATTGTATGACGCTTGACGGAGTTTGACTTTGAGTTTCACATTCGTTTTCATGGGCACTCGATGCGCTGTGATATTTCTGAGTATTCCATGATTCGAAGCCCCGTTGATTTGAACTAATTATTGAAATGTTTTTGTATTTGGGGATTTAAATTTAAATTCGGAGACCGAATTTATTTAAGGGGGAAAGATTGTAACATTTCAGAAAAATAAAATATTATTTTTGGAATTTAAATATTAAAATAATATTTTCGCGAAAACTATTCGATTTGCGAATTTGGGTTTTCGTAAAATAGTATAAGTACATACCAATATTTGGAAAATAATTAGAGATTTAAAAGGATTTATTTATTAAAAACATATTTATCGGATTTGGGCATTTTTATAATTAATTATATCCAGGTTTAAATTAAACTTGATAAGTGCACTACTAATCACGATTAAGCCAAATCCGTATTTTTAAAATATCATTGTCTGGTGCACCATGGCATGATGCATTTTGTTGCATGTTTGTTTATTTGCATTTGATTTTTATTTAGTTGAGAGAAGGAAAAAGGAGAAAAGAAAAAGAGGATAATTGATAGGGGAGAAAGAGGGGGGACAACATGATGGCATGGGCATGCCATGAGAGAGAATGAGAGAGAGAAAGGGGGAGGGGTATGGCTCCTACACATCCATTATTTTTCTTCATCTCATTTCTTTAACTACTCCTTCTTTTTCATCTCAAGCTCCTCCTTCACCTTCCTTTACCTCCTCCACAAACACCCCAAATCATCACCAAACCCCCACACTCCCTTCACAAAAGTTGATCTCCACCTCATCCTACACCCTATGGCAAGTTCAAGTTTGGATTTTGAAGACTTTAGGCAACCCAAGAATTTTCTTGAGTTGCCAAATGAGGTATATCCCTACATTTTTAGTTGGGTTATTTGTGTTTAGTGTATCCTATAGTAGTTTAGGGCTAAACTTGTGCATGTTTGCGATCTTGCAATTTTCCAAGTTGATGTTTAGTGGATATTTGGAGTTGTAAAGATGTAATTGAGGTGTAGTGAGTATTTACAAGACCTTAGTGATGATTTCTGGCCAAGACTAGAAGACTAGAAACCAAACCACGAACTTAAAATTTTCCCGATGTCGGTTTTCTTTGGATTGTGATGCTCATATGGAATCTGGAGCAACTTGGGATGATTATAAGAAAATAAAACAGATACATAGACTTAGTTAGACCACTAGAAGACCATCACAGAAGAACGAGACCCATACCCCACCAGAAACCCGACGGCAACGGTCCTGTAGCTTGATCTCGCCGGCCAAGTATTGGTGTCTAGTGTTGGGGTTTTGCCTGTAGCTCGCACTCCTTATAACCTAGCTACTGTATTGTTAGTTTTGTCCCTATCTGTCTATACAAGAATCTGGGAGTGGTTTTCCTAGGTTGTTGTTTTCGGGTTTGTGATTTCTGAAACTTGGTTTTGATATTTGAATTTGGATTTGGTCGTTGGACGTTTGTACGTCAACTGTTAGGTTTACCTAGCACCCTATGAAAGGTTTAAAAGCATCACATGTTAGTGTTTATGCCCTAGAAGGCCATTACTGTATCATACTAGTTTGTATATTACTTAATGGAAGCTTGGGATATTCACATGTATATAACAGTCTTGCTAAACATGGTAGTATGCTACTTGGTTTTTTCTATCTTAATATGTGAGTATACGTATTGATAGAGCTCTTAGGATCTTGCTTGACTACCAGCGTTGTGATGGCAGTCACACTAGTGGGGGCTGGGTAGTCTACAAGCACATCCTTATTCAGGTCCCTAGTCGTTGGATTATCGAGATAGGGCATCGATACTCCGGAGTAGACTAGTGTGTACGCTTCTCATCCCTGTTGGGGAGATGGTCTGCCCCACAGCCGTCAGTACGTCGTACTGGAGATAGTATGCAGGTGCTCGTTAGGTTACGGGTACACCGGACAGGACTCACAGGGAACTGTTGGTTGGTTTTATACCAGTCGTCAGTGAACAGTTCCCAGGTGACATGAGTACAGCATAGTCCGCAGATTTGACACTGCTACTTTGCCTCGAGTGTGTCCCACTGTTCTTAGATTGCTACCCTACCACGACTCAAAGGAGTCATGCAAACAGGTAGCAGTTGGGTGCAGTCCCGAGCACTTGGAGGCAGTGGCGGTTAGACAGGATTCGTCTCTCCCGGTATTGGGAGTTGATATCGCGCTGTGTCAGAGAGCCATTACGCAAAGTCCCTGGCCAGGGCAAGCGAGATTTGCTGGTAGGTTCCAGTAGTTTCTCAGGGTGTAATGGGCTTCCCTCCGACACGACTTATACCGCTATTAGGGGACTGACGCTTGCCGCCCCCCTAGGCCCGATATGCGATAGTCTAAGACGAACGGACCGGACTGTATGGAGATTGTCACAGCAGGCTCAGTAGGAGTTCGGATGGGTTTCCTCATCGGCCTTCTTATCGACATCTACCTGGGGACCGTTACGTATAGCTAGTGCCGCTTGCGGTCTGTGGTTAAACCCACTGTCAGCATAGTAGTCGAGTCTTTAGAGTCCCACACAGAGAGTTTCCCTACTCCAGGTGAAACGATATAGAGGTCGTATGGTTTTACGACAAGGGTTCGGACGCATACGTGTGTTTACGCACGTACGACTTTCGGACAGTTTTTACCAGTCGGCTTTGGTTTAAGCCAGTTACTGGTATCCGGTTATTGGATTTATACAGTCTAAAGTTTTTCCGTATTTTTGCGGAAAGGAGGGGCGTTCTCGTAATTGCGCGAGAAGCTTCTAGAAGATGGTGACTAAGGAGGTTTAGGTGGCATATACAATGAATGTGATTAGTGAGTCATATGGATGATTCATCCATGTCATTAATGCATCATAAATGCTTAATGACTCATGGATGTGAATCATCACTAGATATTATCAAGCATGGTTGTTAAATTCATTTCTTTTCTTTTCTTGATAAAAAGAAATGCTTGATATATATTATGATAACTCATTATTCTCACTTCATTATTATCTTCACCTTCTCTCTCCTCAAGCTCTCCCTCTTCAAACCCTAATCCTCCCCTCTCATGTGTTGAGTACAAGGATTAGTTAGACTAATTAAACCATAACCCTCACTCTATATCACCTAGCTTCTTTGATTAGCACTTAAAGAAGGTTAGTTGCCTCAAGTTTAGAGGCTAAGCTTGGAGTAAAGCTCTCGGGTGGATCGTCTACTACTTCGAGAAGGCCGAGGAGGAGGAAGAGTTCGCAAAGACGAAGGACACGATTCGTTAGGTATAATCCCTAAACATAGTAGTATAGAACTTCTATGTTTCTTGTTAGTTATCGTTTAGCTTCGATTCGTGCGGTTAGTCGATGTTTAAGCAAAGAACAAGATCGTTTTTCATATTTCCGCCTCCCCGCAAGTCGTGGGGTGTTGTACATCGACTTACAGTGGTATCAGAGCCTCGCTAAACAATAAATAACTTACTTGCAAATTTGTATGAATTTCGAACGGAAAAAACGAAACCGGAAATACCCGAAATCACAAGTTTCTGTCGATTTTTAAATGAAGTCCATAAATTTTTCAGGGAGGTTCAGAAAGCTTAAAAAGACAGTAGAAGAACACCCAAGAAATTTGGGCCCCTGAATCGCCTAAAGCGCCGCGGAACCGCGGCGGATCGCACCGATCCGCCGCGCTTCCGCTGCCGAGTTGGCGATTCAGGAACCCAAATTTCCTGTGTTGCTTCTCTGTGATATTTGGTATTTCCTGGAAGTTTTTATTTTTGCTCAGGTTTCAGATTTACAGAGAAGTATTGGAGCAAAATTAAAAGTGTTTAATTGATCGAAATTATACAGTATTTGCTTGTTGGATTATATCTGTGTTTGTATAATGTGTTCGTAAACCTCCCCTAACTGCTAGTATGTCGGTTGGCAGGGGGTTGCACATTTCTGTAATGGATTTTTACTGTTTGTGGATATGAACTGTGTTGGACTGTTGTGATGTATAGCCGGGGTTATGTGATGGGTTATTATTTAATTCATTTGATGTAAATGTAATTTGTTGTAATATTATTTTGTGGGGTACATCCAGGTTGCGGTTGTAGCCACCGTTGTATTATTTCATTTTACTGTTTTTGCTCCTAGGACAGACCCAAGGTGGGGTGCACAAACTGCCGGGCGGGTAGTTTGCCGTACCCGTTAGGGTCTTGGGTGGGGTAATGGCTATTCATCACAACTGTGTAATCCGTCTTTTGTTGCAGGCTCAAAACAAACACGGATTACTTGCAAATCTAATAAAGTTCATCTGTGATCTGGAATGCCTATTATTGCGTCTGACGAATGTACAATATCTATATATGATAGCTATTTAGACGTCACTTATGTTTTACACCCGCGCTAGCCCAGCCCCCGCTCTGTCGTTAGTTAAGTAACCTAACGGGTGATGACGGGACCCCGTGGCGAATGCGGATGGCATAAGAGGACGTTGTTTTTTCGTTGTTTTCTGCAATGATAGGTTAATGATGGGACGCATTATTTATAATGCAAAGAAAATAAACCAAAAGTTTAATCGTTGGAACAATTTAAAAGAAACCACTCGGTTAATTTTAAAAACCAGATATTTTTAAATGCGGAGCTTTAACCACTCCTTTTAAAAGCTATCAGGTTCCTTCGGTTATATCAAGTTCACTACGTTCACGGTTTCGCCAAAACCATTCGTAGCCCTCCGTCATTTCACTTGGGTATTCAGTAGTATTCAAGCTATGCATTTTGGCCAAAGTCAAGGCATAGTGTTTGGTAGCTGCTGGGTTTTCATTTGTTGCATAAGATAGATGAGTTAGTTTGGGACAGTCGTATTATCATTAGACCAAAGTCAAGGGTATATACGGATGGGTTCAAATTGACAAGATAATGACGGGTAGAACTTGACATGTGACTTATGACATTTTGACCAAAGCCAAGGTCATAAGAGCATGGGGCAAAAATATATATCGGGAATTTTTAAAGAAACTGAAATTTGCAAAGAGTTGCATACCATTTGGAGTTTGATGAATGTTGGTAGGATTCCTTCAACATTATCATACGATGATATTTGGATCCCGATCCTACTGTGAGTATATGCTACTTATCAGGAGATTCGTCACTTAACGATCAATGCTATAAACCAAGTAGGTGTCAAGAAAGGTGTCAGCGGGGTTACGCCCCCAGAGAAAAGAGGTTATTTAATTAAGGAACTTCGTGAAAGCGTTGGAAAACCTCACTCGAAGTATCAACACTAGCCTGGCTGAACGGTTAAGCAAGTATTGTACAGTGAGAATAGTCCTGGCTAATTCTTCTTTTATGGTTTGAGGAAGGATTCGAGAAACAGTGGGAGCCATCCAGTTTAGATAAACTAAAAACCACTCTAAACTTGCAAGAGCATCATGCTAAAGAGTTTTCTTCTCTCTCTCCTAATTGCAGCGACCCTGAAAATGACTGGACTTAAGTTACTTTTAGAGAAAAATATACTGACAGGGCCAAACTATAAAGATTGGCTGCGGAATGTCAAAATGGCTTTGACCTATGACAAACTGGGGTACGTCCTCACCGCTACGGCACCTGCTGTCCCTGGTCCCAAATCCAGCAATGCGGATAAGGAAATCCGCAAAACCTGGGATTTAGATTGCGCGAAAGCCAAGTGCATCGTGCTTGCCTCAATGAACAATGAACATCAGAGGAGGCACGAGGATATGAACCTAGATGGAATATTTCTCCATACAAAGGAACTTTATGGAGAGCAATCTCGTATAGCAAGATACGAGACCTCTAAGAACTTGTTTCGAGTGAGGTTGGCTGTCGGGTCATCAGTAGGAGAACATGTCCTAAAGATGATCGACTATATTGAAGAGCTCGCAGACCTTGGGACGACTTTGGATAATGAGCTCTATACAGACCTTATTCTCTAGTCCCTTCCTCACACCTACGCCCAGTTTATCCTGAACTTCAACCTTCAAAGAAAAGAAGTTGAACTTCCGGAACTCCTGAACATGTTAAGGAGTGCAGAGGGCACCTTGCAGAAAGCAAGGGAAACACCCGCTATGTTTGTTAGCGGTGCATCTTCTTCCGGGTCTAAGGCTAAGGCCAAAGGAAGGAAGAAGAAGGCCGCCACCAAACCTAGAGGAGGTGTTCGTAAGGTGGGAGGGAAGGGAAAGAAAAAGTTTGCGGTACCGGTAGTTGGCCAAGATGAGTGCTTCCATTGTCACAGGAAAGGGCACTGGAAGAAGGATTGCAAGGCATGGAACGCCAAGAGCCAGGAACCGAAGCAAGCTGTGGCTTCGACTTCAGGTGTGTTTGTAATTGAGAATTGTCTGTCGATCAACTCTACTTCCTGGGTATTGAATACCGGATCAGGATCTCATATTTGCAATTCATTGCAGGCACTGAGAAACCGTAGAGTGCTGAAGGAAGGTGATATGACCCTAAAGGTTGCTAACGGAGCTAGCGTGGGAGCTGCGTCCGTCGGGGATTATCACCTAGGATTGACGAGTGGACACATTTTGGTTTTACATAACTGTTTTTTTGTACCAAGCTTAACGTGTAATATCATATCAGTTTCCTTGTTATCAAATAAAGGTTATGATTTCACGTTTGTAAGAGATGTTGTTAACATCCACCTTAATCATGGTTTGATTGGGTCCGGTACACTAAATAACGGTATATATGTTTTAGACCAACTCCAAATTTTCAATGTCCAGAACACACTTAAAAGAAAATCTCCAGATTTAAATAAAGCTTTCTTATGGCATTGTAGACTGGGCCACATCAATGAGAAAAGGTTGACTAAGTTGCATAGAGAAGGATATTTGGACTCGTTCGAATATCAAACTTATGACACTTGTCAATCTTGTCTCAAAGGAAAGATGACAAAGACTCCATTCACTGGACAAGGAGTAAGAGCGAGCGAGCTCTTAGGACTCATACACAGCGATGTATGCGGTCCAATGTCTACACATGCAAGAGGTGGTTTTTCCTATTTCATTACTTTCATGGATGATTACTCAAGGTACGGATTCATTTATCTGATGAAACATAAATCCGAGGCTTTTGAGAAATTCCAAGAGTATAAGAATGAAGTAGAAAACCAAACCGGCAAAAGTATCAAGACACTTAGATCTGATCGAGGTGGTGAATACTTGAGTGCCGAGTTCCTAGGTTACCTAAAAGAGAAAGGAATTCTCTCTCAGCTTACTCCTCCATACACTCCACAGCATAATGGTGTATCGGAGAGACGGAATCGAACCCTATTGGATATGGTACGATCCATGATGAGTAATGCTGAGTTACCGCAATCTTTCTGGGGTTATGCGCTAGAATCAGCAGCATATCTTTTGAACAGGGCTCCTACCAAGACTGTGCCTACCACTCCATATCAGATGTGGACTGGGAAGAAACCCCATCTTCAGCATATGAAGATTTGGGGATGTCCAGCTTTTGTTAAAAAGCAGCATGTGGACAAGCTCGAGGCACGATCAGTAAAATGTATGTTTGTGGGATATCCAAAGAACTCCAAGGGATATTATTTCTATTACCCAGAGGAACAAAAGGTTTTTGTTTCTCGTAATGCCCATTTTCTGGAACATCAGTTTTTAGAAAAGGAAATAAGTGGGAGCGAAATAGAACTAGAAGAAATTCCAGAACCACAAACTGCTACTGAAAGTTTGGTAGAACCGGAAGTTCAAGAAGAACAGGACATTCCCGCACCCCTCCGCAGGAGTAGTAGGCCGTCTCATCCGCCTGAGAGATACTACGGTTTTCTCATAGATGGGGATAGAGAGGATTGCATCATAGATGATGATGAACCTACTGACTTCCAGCAGGCCATCCAGAGCGGCGACTCGGTACGATGGCTAGATGCAATGCGGACCGAAATGGAGTCCATGTACACCAACAAAGTATGGACTTTGGACTTTGCTCCAGATGGGGTAAAACCCATAGGATGCAAATGGATCTTCAAGAAAAAGATTGGTGTAGATGGACAGGTGGAAACCTATAAAGCTAGACTTGTTGCAAAGGGTTTTCATCAAAGACCTGGTTTGGACTATGACGAAACTTTTTCTCCAGTGGCTATGCTCAAATCCATTCAGGTCCTTCTTGCTATTGCTGCCTTCCATGATTATGAAATCTGGCAGATGGACGTAAAGACGGCTTTTCTAAATGGAAATTTAGAAGAGTGCGTCTATATGGATCAGCCAGAGGGTTTCAATCAGAGTGGGAGCAGCGGGAAAGTATGCAAGCTGCTTAAGTCCATTTATGGACTAAAGCAAGCATCGCGGAGTTGGAACATCTGTTTTGATGAGAAAGTCAAAGAATATGACTTTATCAAAAATCCAGATGAACCGTGCATATATAGTAAAGTTGTAGCCAGAAGTGTCGTATTCCTCGTCTTGTACGTGGATGACATTCTATTGATAGGAAATGACATTCCTATGCTACAATCTGTCAAAGGATTCTTGTCACACAGGTTCTGTAGGGTTCCTAGGCACACTAATGAAGTCTCACAAGTGATCAAACATGCCCAATTGAAATTTTACATGTGCCGAGAAAACCTAATACGGATCGTTAACTAGATATATAGGCGATGCAAGCATGTAAACGAATTAAATGCTAAAGAGGAAAGGGGATACAACCTTTGTAGATCCGATCCACCACTTCCTAAGCTCCGCGACGATGTCCCTCCGCTGTCCAAGTCGGATCCCGAACTCTAGCATCGGTTTCATCGAAGAAATGGGCGGGCTTGATCGTCGGCTTCGATGCCGAAGATGATCTATGTCGAGGCATCACAAGATCAAACTCCGACTTCACCAAGTCATGAAACTTGTGAAGAAAACACCCTATACTACTTGGCAAGATGTAGAGGATGAAGAAATAGGAAGTGGGTTCACTTTGGAATTGGATTTCTCACTTGTTTTGGCTAGTTGCCATTGTTGGTTGCAAGCTTTTTCATCTTGATGATGAAGAAGAAGATGAGAAAGAATTATGATAAGTTATTTAAAATATAAAGTAAAATGATACTTATCATATCTTTAACCTTAGTTAGGTGTAGAGAATTGACTAAGGTTAGTTTGAAGGGTTAGGGTTAAGCATGAAGACAAAATGGTCACTTAGTCAAAGTTTCAAGAAGCTTCAACTACAAACAAATCAAGCCACCATTTCATTTTCTTTTCTTTTGCCAATAATAAATAAAAGAATAAGTAAATAAAATGAAACCCTAACCATTCATATAACCATGGTCAATTCTTTACACAAACCCAAGCTTGCATGTATCATCAAATATGATACAATCTTGTGCACAAAAGTATATCTCATATACAACTTGTGCAATTCAAGTGAGAAAATCCATTTAAAGTGAACCATGTTAGTTATATGTATGCCCTAGAGGCCATTACTGTACATTGGATGCATATTGTAGTGGATGCTGGGACATATATAGGAAGGACTTTCTTGCTCGACATGATAGTACGCTATCTGGTTGCTCTTTATCTTAACGTGTATACTTTTCGTCTCTCTGTTACATGTTGATAAAGCCCATAGGATGTGTACTCGACTTCCAAGACTATGATGCAGATCATACTAGCGGGGCCTGGATAGTCCATGAGTACATCCTTGAAATGTTCCTAGTCGAGGGAATATCGAGACGGGGCATCGATATTCCAGAGTAGACTAGCGTATATCTTCTCGACCCATGCGATGGGAGATGGATGATCCCATATCCATCGGTGTTTGACATCGGAGATGGTATGCGGGTGCTCAGTGGAGACTGGGTACACTGAACGGACTCGCCGAGAACTCCCAGATGGTATTATACCTCACGTCAGATGGCAGTTCTCTGGTGACACTGGTACAGCTTAGTCTGTTGACCCGAGATCGTCATAGAGTCTTGTGTGTCTCCCACTGTGCTTTGATTTCCACCCTACCACGGCTCTACTGAGTTGTGCAAACAGGTGGTTTTTGGGTACAGTCTCGATTCACATGGAGGCAATGAGCGATAGGAGGGTATTCGTCTCTCCCGGTATTGGGGGTTGATGTTGTGCTATGCTCGACTGGCCATAACAGAAAATCCCTGGCCAGGGTTGCAGTGATATACTGGTAAGAGTTATCAGTAGTTTCACGAATGTTATGGACTTCACGTCGGCATGACTTATCAAGCTATTGGGGTCTGACGTTTACCACCCCTAGGCGAGATATGCGACATATCAGACGAACAGACCGGACTGTACGGTAAGTGTTACTGGTTGGATTCACAGAAGTGTGAGCGGGCTTGCTCGTCGATCTTCTGATCGCTCAATACCCGGGTGGCCGTTACGTTTAGCAGACCGCTTGCGGCTTATGGATGCTTGATATGATCATCATCTGCTGCCGGCGTATTGACGAGTCTTTAGAGTCCTACACAGAGGTTTCCTGGCTCAAGCAAAACGAAATAGGAGCGCATATGAGATATGTGCGGGACCGAGAATAATACCAGTATGTGATACTGTATTCGATTCTCGCGATGTGACATTGATCGGTTGTATGCGATATAGCCGGGTTATCGGATCAAGTGTTGATTCGATAAGTTGTTACTAATGATACTAGTCGGTTATATGCGATATGACCGGATCGTTAAATCAAGTGTTGATTTAATGATTTAATGCATAATTATATATTTGATATATTACTTTGCATTAACTAGTATCGGTTCACTTTAAATGGATTTTCTCGCTCGGGTGTGCGCATTGCATATGCGATATGATTTTGTGCACATGCTTGTATCATGTTTGATGATACATGCCTTTTTAATTAAGTGTATAGAATTAAACCTTGGTTAATGGAATGGTTAGGGTTTACTATTTGCTTATTCATTTTATTCATTTATTTATTAATCTTTTTCTTATTGGAAAAAGGAAATGAAATGATAAAATGGTGGCATTTCTTTTGTTCATTCATGAAGCTTCATGAATGCTTTGACTTGATGACCATTTTGTTTTTAGCTTAACCCTAACCATTGCATTAAACCATGATTAGTTCTCTACACTTAACTATGGTCATGTTATGATAAGGATTGATTATTCTTTTCCTTTTTAATTAACTTATCATAACATAATTCTTCTTCTTCTTCCTTTCTTCACTTGAAGAAAGCAAGCTCCATCAATGGTGATTGATGGAAATGAGTGAGAAATCCAATTCTAAAGTCTACCCACTTTCTATTTCTTCATCCTCTACCTCTTGCCAAGTAGTAGAGTGTGTTTCCTTCACAAGTTTTCATGACTTGGTGAAGGTGGAGCTTGATTTAGCGATGCCTCGACGTAGATCATCTTCGGCATGGACATCGACGACCTAGCTCGCCATTTCTCCGACGAAGGCGATGCTAGAGCCCGGGAATTCATTTGGACAGCAAAGGGACTTCGTTGCGAAGCTATGGAGGTGGAGCACCGGATCTACAAAGGTTGTAGTCCCTTTCCTTTAGCATTAGACTCGTTTACTTGCTTGCTTCGCCTAGTTTATCTAGTTAACGATCCGTTCTAGGGTTTCTCGGCACAGTATTTTTTAGAAATTTGCATGGATGATGACTTGTGAGATCTCACTAGGGTGCCTAGGAACCCTACAGTGGTATCAGAGCCTAGCTAGAGCCTTAGGCGAAGTCCCGACGGAATCAGAAGTCCGATCGACCCAAAACCCGACTTGAAAAATGCTCTCTGGACTTTTTTGAAAAACGTGGTTTTTTGTAGATTAAAAATATTCAGAAAAATCAGCAGGATAATCTAAGAGTTACTGTGAATTTCGATGGACTAATTCCATCAATGAGCCGTGGATCCGCGGCACGAGCGTGGCTCGTGCGGCGGTTCCGCGGCGATTTTGTCGTTTTGTGTATTTAATTTTTCACAGTAATTCTCAGTTTTCTGTTCTGGTTTTCCTGGGAATTTTTAATATTTATTCCAGAGTTGTATTTTCTGAGTTGTATTGGGGACTCGGTGTATTCGATCGGACTGTCTAATTTTGTCGGTGTGCTTTTCCGGGTATTTTTAGAATATGTTAAAAAGTTCGACCGGATATAAATACCCACTTTTTCCCCTGCCGGGAAATTTCCAATTGTTGGATTTTTCCGTAGTTTAACGACGTTCTAAGTAGTGCAAGTAACGTGATGGACCCTCTAGAAGACAACAAACCTTAACTCGATTATATGACCGTCTTGAACTGCCCTTTGAACCTTCGGGTTTGGGGCAGTACGGCGTGCCACATGTGAGGCGTTGGCTTGACCCTTCTACGGCTGGACCGTTGGTACTGAGGCACGAACTGAATGTTGTTAGACTTATTTCATGTGTTGAGTTGTTTCGGGAAAACTTGGGTGTTCGATTGTTCGATCGGAAAGTTTAACATTTTCCATTTATCCGGAATGTTATACAATAATTGGAATTCGCAAATAGTTATGAGATAACGGAATGAATATTATAAACATAGCAGTTTAGTCTCACTTGATTGGTTGCCACGGAATTTTGATGTGATCAAAAGTCCGTCGCAATCACGTAGCGTACGCGGATACTCGCCGGGTAAACTTAATAGACAGCCTCACTCCATAGCCCCGACCAAGTGACTGTAGGAGAACCCCGTCGCCGAAAGCATCCGTTCGGGTGCTCGCGGCAGCGGTGTTCCGCCTTGGTGCACTTTGTCGACGGCGTCGGGGGTGCGGCCGTCTACTAAAGTTTGCGACGAGTATTCGATCAGAATGTCGGGAATCTTGTAGAATTGCCCGACTTGATATTGAAAAGTGTTTTCGTTAATGAGACCAAAATGCGGGGTTTATAATTGTTAGGTATGCGATGTCTAAAGAATTCATTTGGTCAGGCATGCGATGTCTGAGGTGGTTGTGGATTCCAACTGTTGTAGTTTTACACTTTCTTTTCTGTGACCGTAAGTGTAATATGTGATATCGCCGGTTTCGTTGCTATATGTCAACGACAATTGGGATGCGCATATTTACTTACGTTGATGACATGTGATATTATGTGTTGCTGGATATGTTATATTGGATCGTCGTGTTTGAATAGCCGGGGGGTTTTTATGTGAGATGAGTGTTTTTCATTTTTCATTCATGTAAAAACTTGTATGTAATATTCTTTTATTGGGGCACTTCCAGGTTGCGGAAGTTTTCACCGTTGTTGTATATTATTTACTTTTCTGCACTAGGATAGACCCAAGGAGGGGAGCACAAGTAACCGGGTTCTGGGGTCCAGTGGGAGACCAACAAAGTATGGACTTTGGTTGCTATATCTGAAGGGTTAAATCCCCATCAGGAGCAAGTATATCTTGAGAAGATTACTTGGTGTAGATGGAAAAGTTGAGACTTTCAAAGCTAGACTTGTTAAAGGTTTTCGTCATCGACCAGGCGTGGATAATGATGAAACCTTTTTCCAGTAGCTATGCTTAAGTCTATCCAGATCCTACTTACCACGGCTACATACCATGACTACGATATCTGGCGGTTGGGTGCCATGACTGCTTTTTTAAATACTGATTTAGAAGAGAACGTCTATAAGAACACAGCCAGAGGTCTTCGTAAAACAGTGGGAGCAGCGGAAACGTGTGCAAGTTGCTTTACATAATGAAGCAGGCATCGCGGAGTTGGAACGTCTGTTTTGATGTGATAGTCAAAGTGTTTGACTTCATCAAAATGGTAGACGAACCTTGTATATACAAAAGGGTAGTAGAGAGTAAGGTGGTCATCTTCGTATTGTACGTAGACAACATACTCTTGATAGGAAAAGATTTTCCTATACTACGATCGGTCAATCTCCTATTATCACAAGGATTCTCCAAATAGGATAAAGATGATACCTCCTAAATCCTGAGATTTGGACCTATGAGATAGATCTAAAGGGATATTAGGGTTCTCACTAGGTATAGTTAGATTGTATCAATCGATCCTGGGGAGAATCACTGGAAGTGTTCCAGGGTGATAAAGATGACTGAATGTCAGTCACAGGCACTGTCTTTACCCTCAGTAAAGGGACGGTATGTTGGAAGAGTTCCAAGCTAGATACCGTGGCAAACTAGACGATAAAGGCTGGTAACATCGCTATTGAAGATACTACCAAAGAGGAAGTTTGGGTGTATATTGGTTCATAAGATGAACTAGGTACCTGCCATTGTATGACAATGGAAATGTGGCTTTGGCCCTGGAACCCTGGTCCCATCAGTGACCTAGACAAATTCTGAGGAAGCATCACCTGATCATGGAGATAGTTGATCTCCGGGGTGATCGAGGTTAGGAGAGTAGACTCAGAGGACAACACGGTGGATCCACTCACGAAGGCCTTTTTCCCAAAGAGAGACTTTTGGGGGATGGTTGAATATGTGATACTGCAACCACTGCTACAGATGGCCCTAGTGCAAGTGGGAGATTGTTAGTTATATGTATGCCCTAGAGGCCATTACTGTACATTTGATGCATATTGTAGTGGATGCTGGGACATATATAGGAAGGACTTTCTTGCTCGACATGATAGTACGCTATCTGGTTGCTCTTTATCTTAACGTGTATACTTTTCGTCTCTCTGTTACATATTGATAAAGCCCATAGGATGTGTACTCGACTTCCAGGACTATGATGCAGATCATACTAGCGGGGCCTGGATAGTCCATGAGTACATCCTTGAAATGTTCCTAGTCGAGGGAATATCGAGACGGGGCATCGATATTCCAGAGTAGACTAGCGTATATCTTCTCGACCCATGCGATGGGCGATGGATGATCCCATATCCATCGGTGTTTGACATCGGAGATGGTATGCGGGTGCTCAGTGGAGACTGGGTACACTGAACGGACTCGCCGAGAACTCCCAGATGGTATTATACCTCACGTCAGATGGCAGTTCTCTGGTGACACTGGTACAGCTTAGTCTGTTGACCCGAGATCGTCATAGAGTCTTGTGTGTCTCCCACTGTGCTTTGATTTCCACCCTACCACGGCTCTACTGAGTTGTGCAAACAGGTGGTTTTTGGGTACAGTCTCGATTCACATGGAGGCAATGAGCGATAGGAGGGTATTCGTCTCTCCCGGTATTGGGGGTTGATGTTGTGCTATGCTCGACTGGCCATAACAGAAAATCCCTGGCCAGGGTTGCAGTGATATACTGGTAAGAGTTATCAGTAGTTTCACGAATGTTATGGACTTCACGTCTGTTGGTGATAGTGCCCTCATAGTAAATTATTGGATCGCAGGTACGTGATTGCAATGATTGCGGAGGACCTATACCGGTAGGACAGTCTTACTCGAGATGATAGTATGCTATCTGGTTTGCCTTTATCAGTCCTGTACATGTTCAGGTGACTGATTGCATGTTACACTTTGATAGAGCCCTTAGGATCTTGCTTTACTACCAACAGTATGATGGCGATCATATACGTGAGAGATGGGTAGTTTATATGCATATCCTTAATTGTGGTCCCTAGTCGTGGGAGTTTCGAGACAGGGCATCGATACTCCGGAGTAGACTAGTGTATACAGTCGAGACCCCGACGAGGGGCGGTGGCCGGTCTCACAAGCCACTGGTGTCAGTTGGATCACCTAAGATGTATATAGGTGCTCATTGGGTTATGAGTACACCGGACAGGACTCGCCGGGAATCTGCTAGTTAGTACTATACCTATCGTCAGATAGCAGTTCCCTGGTGACATGTGTACAGGTTAGTTCATCGACCTGAGGTCGTCATTTGTCTCGTGTGAGTTCCCACTGTGCTTTGATTTCTACCCTACCACGGCTCAAAGGAGTCGTGCAAACAGGTAGCTTTTGGGTACAGTCCCGAGCCATATGGAGGCACGTGAGCGGATCGGCAGGGGATTCGTCTCTCCCGGTATTGGGGGCGAGGTCGTGCTGTGTCTAGGAGAGCCATTACACAAAGTCAATGGCCATGGCAGGAGATTTACTGGTAGGTACTCCAGTAGTATCTCAGGGTGTTTTTGGGCTACACTCCGACACGACTTATACTGCTATTGGGGGTCTGACGTTACTAGCCCCCTAGGCGGATTTGCGATACTCATTGACGAACGGACCGGACTGTATATACATTGTCACTGTTAGGCTCAGTAGGGTTTCCGGATGAGTTCGCTCATCGGCCTCCCTTGAGGTCAGTCCATGGGCAGCCGTTACGCATAGCTAGTGCCGCTGACGGTTTGTGGTTAAAACCACTGCCAGGGTACTGACGAGTCATTAGAGTCCCCCACAGACAGTTTCCTAAGTTCGGGCGAAACGTTGTAGAGGCCGTATGGTTTTATGGCAGGGTTCGGAAAATGCACGTGCGTTTACGCACGTGTTATTTTTCGGGCAGATGATACTGGTCGGCTTTGGTTTAAGCCGGATCCGAGTATTATATTGAGTAGGTATAATATCTTTGTCTCAGTTGCATTTGTATTCGGTCGTAATACAAATGCGGGTATATTTATACAGTTACGGGGTTATCCTGAAAGTCGTTTCAGGATCACTTTTGGAAGTTGCCAGTTTCCAGTTTTCTATCAGCCGTCTTTTAACATTTGGTTAAAGACGGATTTATCTTTTCTTGGATGAGAGTGAGTCATGCTTCTAGAAGGTTCTAGAAGGTGATGACTTGGTTAATTGGTGTTGTGTTTTCATTGGTTGCATTAATGAATGGATGACTAGGTTTAGTGAGTCATTCATTTCATTAATGAGTTTTGTTTACTTAAAGATATTTGTTCTTGATCTTTTCTTCAAGATAAGCTTCATCCTCTTATGGTTACCTCCCCCTCCTCCTACACTCACCTCCCTCCACCTATATATGGCCGGCCCCTCCTCTCTCTCTCACTTGCTTGAGTTTTCACTTGCAAAAGATTATGATAGTATTTGGGGTGCATGGAATTTCACAGCTCATTTCATTCCATCACCCGATTCGAGTGGCAACTTCATTAACCGATCGTCCACGGACTTGGACGAAGTGAGACAAAGTCATCTACTCATTCTCTACATCATTCTTGGTCGTCTCTTCTAGCAAACTTGACGACCGAGTTGCCTCGAGTCAGAGGCGGGAGCCCGTTTAAAGAATCAGTGATGTGGTGCCACCTGGACGAGCAGATCGGAGATCGACGAGATCGGAGCACCCGCAACGGAGCGTGGGATGATGGTTAAAGAACGAAGGACTCGGATCGTTCGGTATAACTTTTCTACACTCTTTACAGTTTGTTAGTTTAGCAATAATGGAAGATCCGGGTTAAAGTATACGATAGCGCCAGTTAAAAGTTTTTTGTTCCGCATTCGGCGTCTGTAGACGGCCGGGGCGCTAGCGTAGACTTACAGTGGTATCAGAGCCTCACCATTTTGCTTTACTAACTTGTGCTAACGCGTTTAAAACATCGATCGAACCGGAAATCAAAAACTGCAAAATCCAAGCTTGACAGTTTCTGTTGTTTTTAAACGGTGTCCTAAAAATATTTCACACATCTCAGAAAACTGTGCAGGGTTTTGTAAGAGCAACGACAAAATTTGGGCACGTGATTCCACCAAACAGCCGCGGAAACGCGGCCAAACCCATGGTTTGGCCGCGCATCCGCGGCCAATTAGTGAGATCATGCTCCCAAATTTGTACAGTGTGCTCCCCTCTGGAAATTGTGGTTTTTGGTATATATCTTTTGGGACCAGGTTTTGTTACTGTTCTCCGGATTTGCGTGGGGCCCACTTTCTGATATTTAGTCGATCGAAATTTAAACATGTTAGTTTACAGTGCTTACATTATATCTCCGACCGGGAATGTCATTTGATCGGTAAACCGCGTCTGATTGCTATAGTTCTTTTAGACGGGTTTGCGAACGTGACATTCGCGTTGATGTTCTGTGTTGTGCTGTGATATTGCGGATTTGTCGTGGTGGATAGCAGTGTGCAATGGTAGTACAGTTTGAGTTTATTTGTACATTTGATATTGCGGGGCGAGCGTCCAACTTGTGGACTGCCGTCACTGCCTGTTGTATAATATTCTTTTGGGGCACGACCAGGTTGCGGTCGATGTACCTATTGTACTATTTTTCATTACTGTACTTGGTTTTACCCACGACGGAGTGCACGGATAGCCGGGTTCTGGAGGGCAACGGGTCGCATCTCATAGCTTTGAGAGGCAGAGGGGCCCCACTCTAAAATTGGCAGACTATTCGCCGCACTCGTAGGGGGGTACAGGTTGACCCAAGGAGGGGTGCTCAATTTACCGGATTCCGTGAAGTGCCGGGTGTTCCATTCACTATGCTGTGGGGACTACCTCGCTTCAGGTTTTGGCGGGTAACTTGCCGCACCCGTAGGGGTCTAGGTTTCATTGCACAGGCTATCCACACGACAGGGGAACGTCGGGTTTCAGCAGCGGCTCTGTGAAACCCGGGGATCCCAGATTATCTGTATTGTTATGTGATACTTATTACTTTTCTGTAATGTTGCATATTATCACGCCTGGAGCGATTATTGTATATTGGTTTATATACTATTAGATGTTGTATATGTTTTACACCCGCGCTAGTCCAGTCCCCGCTCTGTCGTTAGTTAAGTAACCTAACGGGTGATGACGGGACCCAGTGACGAATGTAGATGGCATATACGTACATTTTATTTTTCGTTCTTTTCTGGTGTGATCGATTGATGGGACTGCGTTGATTCTGATCAATGCAAAGTGAAAAAAACCTGTTTGATGTTGTGGGAACAAATTTAAAATGTGTTATTACAAAGATGTTTCCTTTTGTTTTGCATAGCGGTATTCGGTAGAATATCCTGCACCTCATTCGACGGGGCAAGGGCCGATATCCCTTCACCGGGACTGACCCCTTGGGCAGAAGTTTGCGTCAGGGTAATAAACTTCACTATAGCCGATTACATGTTGCTTTGCATAGCGGTATTCAGTGGAATATCCTGCACCTCATTCCACGAGGAAAGAGCCGAGATCCTTTCACCGGGAGTGACCTCTTTAGCAAAGGTTTTCGCCACTATATTTTAAAAAGCTATCAGGTTCCTTCAACGAGATCAAGTTCATTACGCTAAAGGTTTTTCGCCAAAAACTAGCCGTAACCCTCCGTCGTTTCTTATGGATGGTCAGTAATATTCAAGCTATGTTTGTTGGCTTTCGTCAAGGCATAGTGTTTGGTAGTTGCTGGGGTATTCATTTGTTGCATAGATAGATGTGTTGGTTTGGGACAGTCGTATTACCTTGTTGGCTTTCGTCAAGGGTATGTACGGGTGGGTTCAAATTAACAAGATAATGACGGGCAGAACTTGACATGTGACTTATGATTTGTTGACTTTCGCCAAGGTCATAAGAACATGGGGTAAAAATCACATTGGGAGTTTCTAAAGAAACTGAAACTTGCCAGGCATGCGCATACCTTCTGGAGTGTGATAACGCGAGTGGATTCCGTCACGTTATCATGCGATGAGAGTTGGATCCCGATTCCCACTGATGAGTTGGTTTACTCTTCGGGTGATCCCGATTAATTCTTCTTTCAGGTTTGGAGGAGAATTTGACAGGACAGTGGGAGGTTTCCGGATTAGATAAAGTGATAACCATTCTGATCTAGGTTAGAGTGCACGCAGAGTGTTTCTTTTCTCTCTCTCTTTGGCAGCGACCTTTGACCGACCCTAGACTATGACTCAGTGACCAGGTTGACCGAACCTTCTTAAAATACTGGTTTTCGGATTGTCTGAGTTGCATAAGTCATTGCCACTCCTTCTTTTACCCTTTGCATTTCTCAGAACACCCGTATTACTACGGATATCCACTTCCATTGGATAGATCCATCGTATGGTTATATACGAACTCGAAGGGACTTCTTCGAGGATGGATCCAGGTTCAGGAGAAATAGAATTGGTTTATTCGGTTGTCTTTTATTATCACCTTCTCTCAGGTTGCGAGGGCTCCTTGGTTTAGGAGAGTACACCTATTACGCTTATTGGATAGTCTTATTCCAAACCATAGGCAGGTGCCAAAAGGTAGGGAATGAAGAAAACCAATTAGCCTAAGTAGGGTGTGCAGAAGGTAATATGTAAAGACAAAATAAAGGGATTAGAAAGAGGGCAAAGTAAATTGCGACTGATATCATTCACGACCAAAACCGCGTACTTCATCGCCACTCCTATTTCACTTTTAAAAGAATAAGGTATTATTCAGTTGTCTTTTATCATCACCTTCTCTCGAGATGCGAGTGCTCCTTGGTTTAGGAGGGTACACCTATTATGCTTACTGGATAGTCTTCTTCCAAACCATAGCTGGTGCCGAACGGTAGGGAAGGAAGAAAACTATTTAGCCTAACGATGGTGTACAGAAGGTAACGACTAAAGACAAATAAAGGGATTTGGAGAGATGGCAATAAAATATACGGTTGAAGTCATGAATTGGATTATGGAAGAGGCATTGCTATGAATACCAGGATACCCCTACGAAACATTTTCATGTTTCAGTGCATTGTTAAAGAAAAACTGTTTTCCCGATTAGACACTTACTCCAAGGGTATGTATTTACCAGGTTTCATTCTCATATCTGTATGGTTTTACAGATGATGAGTGGGAGTAAGTTATTGGGAATTAGGTGATTATCCTCATTATATCGGAATTCGTTGTAATTGGTGATATTTGAGGAAATCACCAGGGTACAGTTTTCAACCTACGACGCACAGGTTTTGAGTTGTTCAACTCAGCGGACTTATACAGAGTATTGTATGTTGTCCAGTGTCCATCAGGACAAAGGGGTAGGTCCTCGTACTATGTTCTATTTACTTATAACCTCTCTAGTATTTGGACAAGTGTTTCGTAGAAATACAAGGTCTAAGTTTTGAGAAGTTATGGGTATAAGAATAAAGTAGAGAACCAGGTATCACAAGTATCGGGATTCTTCAAAGAGATCGAAGATGTAGATTCTTGTGATTGGTATTCAGATGATAGTGATGGTTTTGAGAAACGTGTTTCTCTTTCAGGTTACTCATAATTGGATGGATTCCTAAGTTGAGTAATGCTGATTAGCCTCTTTCCATTAAGATGATATGCACTGGAGACAGCTGCATGATTTGAATATGGTTCCAATTAAATAAGTGCCAAAGTTTCTATATTGGATATAGAATGGATCGTACCTTAAAAGATGTTAAGGTACGGGGAGTTGTCCAAAAAAAAATGCTTAAAACCAGACACTGGATAACTCAGGGCACGTTTCTGTAATGGCTGTTTGTGGGTTGACCCTGGCTATGTCGAGGGTTGATATTCTACCATTTGGAAGACCAATAGTGATATTGTTCTTGACTCGCCACAGTTTTAGTAAAATGGATTTTTTCAGAAAACAGTAGTGGGAGTATGGTAGAACTGGAAGTGATTCCAGAACCGCAGACGATTACGGAAAATTTAATAGGACCTATATATTCAATCGGGTTTGACATTCCATTAGCCACTCCGCAGATATGGTGGGTAACCTCAGACACCAGAGAGGTACTCCGGTAGCCTCAAGGACGGTAACAGGGAGGTTATTATCTACCCAGACTTGACACTACTGTTGTTCCAGGCTATGAGACCCGGTAGGAGGGTTGTCGTAGTCAGTGGGAGCATCGGAAGAATAGTGGGCAAGTAGCTTATGTCTATTTATAGACTAGAGCAGTTATAGCGGAGATAGATCATCTAATTTTGATGTGACAGTCATGGGTTTGACTTCAATCAGAATAGAGGATGGATCTGTTAAGAAGGTAGTAGGGTGTGATGTCATAGTATTTGGATGACATACACAAAGTAGGAAGTAAAATTCCTATACTACGATCGGTTGTACTGTGGTCGTCACACAGTTGTTTCTCCAGACAGGATATGGATATAATATTTGACATTCTGGTTTCTAGATCTATGGTTTTAGATCTAGATTTGGGTAGTTTCCCAATGTGGGTACTTTGACAGATATTCTAATGGTTTTTAGAATAGTTGACTCCTAGCATAGTAGTGTACCTGCAAGTGATGGAGTCACCCTCTCTAAAGGTGTCATACAGACTAAAGAGGAGAGGGATGTGCATGATTGGCAGATCACTTGCTTAGGCAATTGAGTCAATCATGAGATGTCAAGTACCACACCAGATGTTGTTTTTGCACTAGATGCAATGAGTTTGTATTAATCCAATCCTGGAGAGACATAAGGAAGCAGTTTTAGAACATAAGTGGATGTTCTACGGATTTGATGACGGCAGCCTCCTTCGGGAGACGATCATCATTCCAGGCTTCAAAGGTGACATGGATGACAGAGTGATTGTCAGAGTTTTAGTTTTTCCCTCTGACGAAGAGGGACAGTATTATGGACAGGTGGTCCAAGAGGATACTGTGGGAGGCATGGTGCCGGATACTGATTAGGTTCAGTGATCGATACAGTCTAAGAAGTTTGGATTTGGAGTTCATTTATGAACTAGGTCCCATCAGATATCCAGACATATTCTAAGACAGGTATTACTCGATTCGGGAGATGGATTTCTCCGCGAACTTGAGATTAAGAGAGATATAGAAAGAAACATCTAGGCGGATCCACTCACTGAGGCTATTTCTCGAACACAATAGTTTTACAAACGGGCTTTGTGAACTGATTAGTAGAGGAGTTGGATGTTCGGTTTCACACGGGCTGTGAGTAGTCGACATCGCAATATTAGCCTTGAGTGCAAGTGGGAGATTGTTGGTGATAGTGCCCTCATAGTAAATTATTGGATCGCAGGTACGTGATTGCAATGATTGCGGAGGACCTATACCGGTAGGACAGTCTTACTCGAGATGATAGTATGCTATCTGGTTTGCCTTTATCAGTTGTGTACATGTTCAGGTGACTGATTGCATGTTACACTTTGATAGAGCCCTTAGGATCTTGCTTTACTACCAACAGTATGATGGCGATCATATACGTGAGAGATGGGTAGTTTATATGCATATCCTTAATTGTGGTCCCTAGTCGTGGGAGTTTCGAGACAGGGCATCGATACTCCGGAGTAGACTAGTGTATACAGTCGAGACCCCGACGAGGGGCGGTGGCCGGTCTCACAAGCCACTGGTGTCAGTTGGATCACCTAAGATGTATACAGGTGCTCATTGGGTTATGAGTACACCGGACAGGACTCGCCGGGAATCTGCTAGTTAGTACTATACCTATCGTCAGATAGCAGTTCCCTGGTGACATGTGTACAGGTTAGTTCATCGACCTGAGGTCGTCATTTGTCTCGTGTGAGTTCCCACTGTGCTTTGATTTCTACCCTACCACGGCTCAAAGGAGTCGTGCAAACAGGTAGCTTTTGGGTACAGTCCCGAGCCATATGGAGGCACGTGAGCGGATCGGCAGGGGATTCGTCTCTCCCGGTATTGGGGGCGAGGTCGTGCTGTGTCTAGGAGAGCCATTACATAAAGTCCATGGCCATGGCAGGAGATTTACTGGTAGGTACTCCAGTAGTATCTCAGGGTGTTTTTGGGCTACACTCCGACACGACTTATACTGCTATTGGGGGTCTGACGTTACTAGCCCCCTAGGCGGATTTGCGATACTCATTGACGAACGGACCGGACTGTATATACATTGTCACTGTTAGGCTCAGTAGGGTTTCCGGATGAGTTCGCTCATCGGCCTCCTTTGAGGTCAGTCCATGGGCAGCCGTTACGCATAGCTAGTGCCGCTGACGGTTTGTGGTTAAACCCACTGCCAGGGTACTGACGAGTCATTAGAGTCCCCCACAGACAGTTTCCCAAGTTCGGGCGAAACGTTGTAGAGGCCGTATGGTTTTATGGCAGGGTTCGGAAAATGCACGTGCGTTTACGCACGTGTTATTTTTCGGGCAGATGATACTGGTCGGCTTTGGTTTAAGCCGGATCCGAGTATTATATTGAGTAGGTATAATATCTTTGTCTCAGTTGCATTTGTATTCGGTCGTAATACAAATGCGGGTATATTTATACAGTTACGGGGTTATCCTGAAAGTCGTTTCAGGATCACTTTTGGAAGTTGCCAGTTTCCAGTTTTCTATCAGCCGTCTTTTAACATTTGGTTAAAGACGGATTTATCTTTTCTTGGATGAGAGTGAGTCATGCTTCTAGAAGGTTCTAGAAGGTGATGACTTGGTTAATTGGTGTTGTGTTTTCATTGGTTGCATTAATGAATGGATGACTAGGTTTAGTGAGTCATTCATTTCATTAATGAGTTTTGTTTACTTAAAGATATTTGTTCTTGATCTTTTCTTCAAGATAAGCTTCATCCTCTTATGGTTACCTCCCCCTCCTCCTACACTCACCTCCCTCCACCTATATATGGCCGGCCCCTCCTCTCTCTCTCACTTGCTTGAGTTTTCACTTGCAAAAGATTATGATAGTATTTGGGGTGCATGGAATTTCACAGCTCATTTCATTCCATCACCCGATTCGAGTGGCAACTTCATTAACCGATCGTCCACGGACTTGGACGAAGTGAGACAAAGTCATCTACTCATTCTCTACATCATTCTTGGTCGTCTCTTCTAGCAAACTTGACGACCGAGTTGCCTCGAGTCAGAGGCGGGAGCCCGTTTAAAGAATCAGTGATGTGGTGCCACCTGGACGAGCAGATCGGAGATCGACGAGATCGGAGCACCCGCAACGGAGCGTGGGATGATGGTTAAAGAACGAAGGACTCGGATCGTTCGGTATAACTTTTCTACACTCTTTACAGTTTGTTAGTTTAGCAATAATGGAAGATCCGGGTTAAAGTATACGATAGCGCCAGTTAAAAGTTTTTTGTTCCGCATTCGGCGTCTGTAGACGGCCGGGGCGCTAGCGTAGACTTACAGTGGTATCAGAGCCTCACCATTTTGCTTTACTAACTTGTGCTAACGCGTTTAAAACATCGATCGAACCGGAAATCAAAAACTGCAAAATCCAAGCTTGACAGTTTCTGTTGTTTTTAAACGGTGTCCTAAAAATATTTCACACATCTCAGAAAACTGTGCAGGGTTTTGTAAGAGCAACGACAAAATTTGGGCACGTGATTCCACCAAACAGCCGCGGAAACGCGGCCAAACCCATGGTTTGGCCGCGCATCCGCGGCCAATTAGTGAGATCATGCTCCCAAATTTGTACAGTGTGCTCCCCTCTGGAAATTGTGGTTTTTGGTATATATCTTTTGGGACCAGGTTTTGTTACTGTTCTCCGGATTTGCGTGGGGCCCACTTTCTGATATTTAGTCGATCGAAATTTAAACATGTTAGTTTACAGTGCTTACATTATATCTCCGACCGGGAATGTCATTTGATCGGTAAACCGCGTCTGATTGCTATAGTTCTTTTAGACGGGTTTGCGAACGTGACATTCGCGTTGATGTTCTGTGTTGTGCTGTGATATTGCGGATTTGTCGTGGTGGATAGCAGTGTGCAATGGTAGTACAGTTTGAGTTTATTTGTACATTTGATATTGCGGGGCGAGCGTCCAACTTGTGGACTGCCGTCACTGCCTGTTGTATAATATTCTTTTGGGGCACGACCAGGTTGCGGTCGATGTACCTATTGTACTATTTTTCATTACTGTACTTGGTTTTACCCACGACGGAGTGCACGGATAGCCGGGTTCTGGAGGGCAACGGGTCCGCATCTCATAGCTTTGAGAGGCAGAGGGGCCCCACTCTAAAATTGGCAGACTATTCGCCGCACTCGTAGGGGGTACAGGTTGACCCAAGGAGGGGTGCTCAATTTACCGGATTCCGTGAAGTGCCGGGTGTTCCATTCACTATGCTGTGGGGACTACCTCGCTTCAGGTTTTGGCGGGTAACTTGCCGCACCCGTAGGGGTCTAGGTTTCATTGCACAGGCTATCCACACGACAGGGGAACGTCGGGTTTCAGCAGCGGCTCTGTGAAACCCGGGGATCCCAGATTATCTGTATTGTTATGTGATACTTATTACTTTTCTGTAATGTTGCATATTATCACGCCTGGAGCGATTATTGTATATTGGTTTATATACTATTAGATGTTGTATATGTTTTACACCCGCGCTAGTCCAGTCCCCGCTCTGTCGTTAGTTAAGTAACCTAACGGGTGATGACGGGACCCAGTGACGAATGTAGATGGCATATACGTACATTTTATTTTTCGTTCTTTTCTGGTGTGATCGATTGATGGGACTGCGTTGATTCTGATCAATGCAAAGTGAAAAAAACCTGTTTGATGTTGTTGGAACAAATTTAAAATGTGTTATTACAAAGATGTTTCCTTTTGTTTTGCATAGCGGTATTCGGTAGAATATCCTGCACCTCATTCGACGGGGCAAGGGCCGATATCCCTTCACCGGGACTGACCCCTTGGGCAGAAGTTTGCGTCAGGGTAATAAACTTCACTATAGCCGATTACATGTTGCTTTGCATAGCGGTATTCAGTGGAATATCCTGCACCTCATTCCACGAGGAAAGAGCCGAGATCCTTTCACCGGGAGTGACCTCTTTAGCAAAGGTTTTCGCCACTATATTTTAAAAAGCTATCAGGTTCCTTCAACGAGATCAAGTTCATTACGCTAAAGGTTTTTCGCCAAAAACTAGCCGTAACCCTCCGTCGTTTCTTATGGATGGTCAGTAATATTCAAGCTATGTTTGTTGGCTTTCGTCAAGGCATAGTGTTTGGTAGTTGCTGGGGTATTCATTTGTTGCATAGATAGATGTGTTGGTTTGGGACAGTCGTATTACCTTGTTGGCTTTCGTCAAGGGTATGTACGGGTGGGTTCAAATTAACAAGATAATGACGGGCAGAACTTGACATGTGACTTATGATTTGTTGACTTTCGCCAAGGTCATAAGAACATGGGGTAAAAATCACATCGGGAGTTTCTAAAGAAACTGAAACTTGCCAGGCATGCGCATACCTTCTGGAGTGTGATAACGCGAGTGGATTCCGTCACGTTATCATGCGATGAGAGTTGGATCCCGATTCCCACTGATGAGTTGGTTTACTCTTCGGGTGATCCCGATTAATTCTTCTTTCAGGTTTGGAGGAGAATTTGACAGGACAGTGGGAGGTTTCCGGATTAGATAAAGTGATAACCATTCTGATCTAGGTTAGAGTGCACGCAGAGTGTTTCTTTTCTCTCTCTCTTTGGCAGCGACCTTTGACCGACCCTAGACTATGACTCAGTGACCAGGTTGACCGAACCTTCTTAAAATACTGGTTTTCGGATTGTCTGAGTTGCATAAGTCATTGCCACTCCTTCTTTTACCCTTTGCATTTCTCAGAACACCCGTATTACTACGGATATCCACTTCCATTGGATAGATCCATCGTATGGTTATATACGAACTCGAAGGGACTTCTTCGAGGATGGATCCAGGTTCAGGAGAAATAGAATTGGTTTATTCGGTTGTCTTTTATTATCACCTTCTCTCAGGTTGCGAGGGCTCCTTGGTTTAGGAGAGTACACCTATTACGCTTATTGGATAGTCTTATTCCAAACCATAGGCAGGTGCCGAAAGGTAGGGAATGAAGAAAACCAATTAGCCTAAGTAGGGTGTGCAGAAGGTAATATGTAAAGACAAAATAAAGGGATTAGAAAGAGGGCAAAGTAAATTGCGACTGATATCATTCACGACCAAAACCGCGTACTTCATCGCCACTCCTATTTCACTTTTAAAAGAATAAGGTATTATTCAGTTGTCTTTTATCATCACCTTCTCTCGAGATGCGAGTGCTCCTTGGTTTAGGAGGGTACACCTATTATGCTTACTGGATAGTCTTCTTCCAAACCATAGGCTGGTGCCGAACGGTAGGGAAGGAAGAAAACTATTTAGCCTAACGATGGTGTACAGAAGGTAACGACTAAAGACAAATAAAGGGATTTGGAGAGATGGCAATAAAATATACGGTTGAAGTCATGAATTGGATTATGGAAGAGGCATTGCTATGAATACCAGGATACCCCTACGAAACATTTTCATGTTTCAGTGCATTGTTAAAGAAAAACTGTTTTCCCGATTAGACACTTACTCCAAGGGTATGTATTTACCAGGTTTCATTCTCATATCTGTATGGTTTTACAGATGATGAGTGGGAGTAAGTTATTGGGAATTAGGTGATTATCCTCATTATATCGGAATTCGTTGTAATTGGTGATATTTGAGGAAATCGCCAGGGTACAGTTTTCAACCTACGACGCACAGGTTTTGAGTTGTTCAACTCAGCGGACTTATACAGAGTATTGTATGTTGTCCAGTGTCCATCAGGACAAAGGGGTAGGTCCTCGTACTATGTTCTATTTACTTATAACCTCTCTAGTATTTGGACAAGTGTTTCGTAGAAATACAAGGTCTAAGTTTTGAGAAGTTATGGGTATAAGAATAAAGTAGAGAACCAGGTATCACAAGTATCGGGATTCTTCAAAGAGATCGAAGATGTAGATTCTTGTGATTGGTATTCAGATGATAGTGATGGTTTTGAGAAACGTGTTTCTCTTTCAGGTTACTCATAATTGGATGGATTCCTAAGTTGAGTAATGCTGATTAGCCTCTTTCCATTAAGATGATATGCACTGGAGACAGCTGCATGATTTGAATATGGTTCCAATTAAATAAGTGCCAAAGTTTCTATATTGGATATAGAATGGATCGTACCTTAAAAGATGTTAAGGTACGGGGAGTTGTCCAAAAAAAAATGCTTAAAACCAGACACTGGATAACTCAGGGCACGTTTCTGTAATGGCTGTTTGTGGGTTGACCCTGGCTATGTCGAGGGTTGATATTCTACCATTTGGAAGACCAATAGTGATATTGTTCTTGACTCGCCACAGTTTTAGTAAAATGGATTTTTTCAGAAAACAGTAGTGGGAGTATGGTAGAACTGGAAGTGATTCCAGAACCGCAGACGATTACGGAAAATTTAATAGGACCTATATATTCAATCGGGTTTGACATTCCATTAGCCACTCCGCAGATATGGTGGGTAACCTCAGACACCAGAGAGGTACTCCGGTAGCCTCAAGGACGGTAACAGGGAGGTTATTATCTACCCAGACTTGACACTACTGTTGTTCCAGGCTATGAGACCCGGTAGGAGGGTTGTCGTAGTCAGTGGGAGCATCGGAAGAATAGTGGGCAAGTAGCTTATGTCTATTTATAGACTAGAGCAGTTATAGCGGAGATAGATCATCTAATTTTGATGTGACAGTCATGGGTTTGACTTCAATCAGAATAGAGGATGGATCTGTTAAGAAGGTAGTAGGGTGTGATGTCATAGTATTTGGATGACATACACAAAGTAGGAAGTAAAATTCCTATACTACGATCGGTTGTACTGTGGTCGTCACACAGTTGTTTCTCCAGACAGGATATGGATATAATATTTGACATTCTGGTTTCTAGATCTATGGTTTTAGATCTAGATTTGGGTAGTTTCCCAATGTGGGTACTTTGACAGATATTCTAATGGTTTTTAGAATAGTTGACTCCTAGCATAGTAGTGTACCTGCAAGTGATGGAGTCACCCTCTCTAAAGGTGTCATACAGACTAAAGAGGAGAGGGATGTGCATGATTGGCAGATCACTTGCTTAGGCAATTGAGTCAATCATGAGATGTCAAGTACCACACCAGATGTTGTTTTTGCACTAGATGCAATGAGTTTGTATTAATCCAATCCTGGAGAGACATAAGGAAGCAGTTTTAGAACATAAGTGGATGTTCTACGGATTTGATGACGGCAGCCTCCTTCGGGAGACGATCATCATTCCAGGCTTCAAAGGTGACATGGATGACAGAGTGATTGTCAGAGTTTTAGTTTTTCCCTCTGACGAAGAGGGACAGTATTATGGACAGGCGGTCCAAGAGGATACTGTGGGAGGCATGGTGCCGGATACTGATTAGGTTCAGTGATCGATACAGTCTAAGAAGTTTGGATTTGGAGTTCATTTATGAACTAGGTCCCATCAGATATCCAGACATATTCTAAGACAGGTATTACTCGATTCGGGAGATGGATTTCTCCGCGAACTTGAGATTAAGAGAGATATAGAAAGAAACATCTAGGCGGATCCACTCACTGAGGCTATTTCTCGAACACAATAGTTTTACAAACGGGCTTTGTGAACTGATTAGTAGAGGAGTTGGATGTTCGGTTTCACACGGGCTGTGAGTAGTCGACATCGCAATATTAGCCTTGAGTGCAAGTGGGAGATTGTTGGTGATAGTGCCCTCATAGTAAATTATTGGATCGCAGGTACGTGATTGCAATGATTGCGGAGGACCTATACCGGTAGGACAGTCTTACTCGAGATGATAGTATGCTATCTGGTTTGCCTTTATCAGTTGTGTACATGTTCAGGTGACTGATTGCATGTTACACTTTGATAGAGCCCTTAGGATCTTGCTTTACTACCAACAGTATGATGGCGATCATATACGTGAGAGATGGGTAGTTTATATGCATATCCTTAATTGTGGTCCCTAGTCGTGGGAGTTTCGAGACAGGGCATCGATACTCCGGAGTAGACTAGTGTATACAGTCGAGACCCCGACGAGGGGCGGTGGCCGGTCTCACAAGCCACTGGTGTCAGTTGGATCACCTAAGATGTATACAGGTGCTCATTGGGTTATGAGTACACCGGACAGGACTCGCCAGGAATCTGCTAGTTAGTACTATACCTATCGTCAGATAGCAGTTCCCTGGTGACATGTGTACAGGTTAGTTCATCGACCTGAGGTCGTCATTTGTCTCGTGTGAGTTCCCACTGTGCTTTGATTTCTACCCTACCACGGCTCAAAGGAGTCGTGCAAACAGGTAGCTTTTGGGTACAGTCCCGAGCCATATGGAGGCACGTGAGCGGATCGGCAGGGGATTCGTCTCTCCCGGTATTGGGGGCGAGGTCGTGCTGTGTCTAGGAGAGCCATTACACAAAGTCCATGGCCATGGCAGGAGATTTACTGGTAGGTACTCCAGTAGTATCTCAGGGTGTTTTTGGGCTACACTCCGACACGACTTATACTGCTATTGGGGGTCTGACGTTACTAGCCCCCTAGGCGGATTTGCGATACTCATTGACGAACGGACCGGACTGTATATACATTGTCACTGTTAGGCTCAGTAGGGTTTCCGGATGAGTTCGCTCATCGGCCTCCCTTGAGGTCAGTCCATGGGCAGCCGTTACGCATAGCTAGTGCCGCTGACGGTTTGTGGTTAAACCCACTGCCAGGGTACTGACGAGTCATTAGAGTCCCCCACAGACAGTTTCCCAAGTTCGGGCGAAACGTTGTAGAGGCCGTATGGTTTTATGGCAGGGTTCGGAAAATGCACGTGCGTTTACGCACGTGTTATTTTTCGGGCAGATGATACTGGTCGGCTTTGGTTTAAGCCGGATCCGAGTATTATATTGAGTAGGTATAATATATTTGTCTCAGTTGCATTTGTATTCGGTCGTAATACAAATGCGGGTATATTTATACAGTTACGGGGTTATCCTGAAAGTCGTTTCAGGATCACTTTTGGAAGTTGCCAGTTTCCAGTTTTCTATCAGCCGTCTTTTAACATTTGGTTAAAGACGGATTTATCTTTTCTTGGATGAGAGTGAGTCATGCTTCTAGAAGGTTCTAGAAGGTGATGACTTGGTTAATTGGTGTTGTGTTTTCATTGGTTGCATTAATGAATGGATGACTAGGT
Organism: Agapanthus africanus; assembly: GCA_030015575.1. Lineage (NCBI taxonomy): Eukaryota > Viridiplantae > Streptophyta > Magnoliopsida > Asparagales > Amaryllidaceae > Agapanthus > Agapanthus africanus. The sequence goes on from JASDDO010000024.1 coordinate 723,059,697, forward strand.
TTAGTGAGTCATTCATTTCATTAATGAGTTTTGTTTACTTAAAGATATTTGTTCTTGATCTTTTCTTCAAGATAAGCTTCATCCTCTTATGGTTACCTCCCCCTCCTCCTACACTCACCTCCCTCCACCTATATATGGCCGGCCCCTCCTCTCTCTCTCACTTGCTTGAGTTTTCACTTGCAAAAGATTATGATAGTATTTGGGGTGCATGGAATTTCACAGCTCATTTCATTCCATCACCCGATTCGAGTGGCAACTTCATTAACCGATCATCCACGGACTTGGACGAAGTAAGGCAAAGTCATCTACTCATTCTCTACATCATTCTTGGTCGTCTCTTCTAGCAAACTTGACGACCGAGTTGCCTCGAGTCAGAGGCGGGAGCCCGTTTAAAGAATCAGTGATGTGGTGCCACCTGGACGAGCAGATCGGAGATCGACGAGATCGGAGCAGCCGCAACGGAGCGTGGGATGATGGTTAAAGAACGAAGGACTCGGATCGTTCGGTATAACTTTTCTACACTCTTTACAGTTTGTTAGTTTAGCAATAATGGAAGATCCGGGTTAAAGTATACGATAGCGCCAGTTAAAAGTTTTTTGTTCCGCATTCGGTGTCTGTAGACGGCCGGGGCGCTAGCGTAGACTTACAACGTCGGCATGACTTATCAAGCTATTGGGGTCTGACGTTTACCACCCCTAGGCGAGATATGCGACATATCAAACGAACAGACCGGACTGTACGGTAAGTGTTACTGGTTGGATTCACAGGAGTGTGAGCGGGCTTGCTCGTCGATCTTCTGATCGCTCAATACCTGGGTGGCCGTTACGTTTAGCAGACCGCTTGCGGCTTGTGGAAGCTTGATATGATCATCATCTGCTGCCGACGTATTGACGAGTATTTAGAATCCTACACAGAGGTTTCCTGGCTCAAGCAAAACGAAATAGGAGCGCATATGAGATATGTGCGGGACCGAGAATAATACCAGTATATGATACTGTATTCGATTCTCGCGATGTGACATTGATCGGTTGTATGCGATATAGCCGGGTTATCGGATCAAGTGTTGATTCGATAAGTTGTTACTAATGATACTAGTCGGTTATATGCGATATGACCGGATCGTTAAATCAAGTGTTGATTTAATGATTTAATGCATAATTATATATTTGATATATTACTTTGCATTAACTAGTATCGGTTCACTTTAAATGGATTTTCTCGCTCGGGTGTGCGCATTGCATAAGCGATATGATTTTGTGCACATGCTTGTATCATGTTTGATGATACATGCCTTTTTAATTAAGTGTATAGAATTAAACCTTGGTTAATGGAATGGTTAGGGTTTACTATTTGCTTATTCATTTTATTCATTTATTTATTAATCTTTTTCTTATTGGAAAAAGGAAATGAAATGATAAAATGGTGGCATTTCTTTTGTTCATTCATGAAGCTTCATGAATGCTTTGACTTGATGACCATTTTGTTTTTAGCTTAACCCTAACCATTGCATTAAACCATGATTAGTTCTCTACACTTAACTATGGTCATGTTATGATAAGGATTGATTATTCTTTTCCTTTTTAATTAACTTAACATAACATAATTCTTCTTCTTCTTCCTTTCTTCACTTGAAGAAAGCAAGCTCCATCAATGGTGATTGATGGAAATGAATGAGAAATCCAATTCTAAAGTCTACCCACTTCCTATTTCTTCATCCTCTACCTCTTGCCAAGTAGTAGAGTGTGTTTCCTTCACAAGTTTTCATGACTTGGTGAAGGTGGAGCTTGATTTAGCGATGCCTCGACGTAGATCATCTTCGGCATGGACATCGACGACCTAGCTCGCCATTTCTCCGACGAAGCCGACGCTAGAGCCCGAAAATTCATTTGGACAGCAAAGGGACTTCGTTGCGGAGCTATGGAGGTGGAGCACCGGATCTACAAAGGTTGTAGTCCCTTTCCTTTAGCATTAGACTCGTTTACTTGCTTGCTTCACCTAGTTTATCTAGTTAACGATCCGTTCTAGGGTTTCTCGGCACCGTATTTTTTAGAAATTTGCATGGATGATGACTTGTGAGATCTCACTAGGGTGCCTAGGAACCCTACAAACCAATACTAGTTAATGCAAAGTAATATATCAAATATATAATTATACATTGAATCATTAAATCAACACTTGATTCAATGATCCGGTCATGTCGCATATAACCGGCAAGTATCCAATGTATCGGCTTATCGAATCAATCCTTGATTCGATAACTAGGTTATATCGCATATAACCAATCGATACATTAATCGTAAGAATGGAATACGGTATCACATACACGCATTATTCTCGGTCCCGCACATATCTCATATGCGCTCCTATTTCGTTTCGCTTCAGCCAGGAAACCTCTGTGTAGGACTCTAAAGACTCGTCAATACGCCGGCAGCAGATGATGATCATATCAAGCACCCACAAGCCGCAAGCGGTCTGCTAAACGTAACGGCCACCCGGGTATTGAGCGATCAGAAGATCGACGAGCAAGCCCGCTCACACTCCTGTGAATCCAACCAGTAACACTTACCGTACAGTCCGGTCTGTTCGTCTGATATGTCGCATATCTCGCCTAGGGGTGGTAAACGTCAGACCAAAATAGCTTGATAAGTCATGCCGACGTAGGGTCCATAACATGCGTGAAACTACTGATAACACTTATCAGTAGGTCACTGCAACCCTGGCCAGGGATTTCCAGTTATGGCCAGTCGTGCATTGCGCAACATCAACCCCCAATACCGGGAGAGACGAATCCCCTCCTATCGCTCATTGCCTCCATGTGAATCGGGACTGTACCCAAAAACCACCTGTTTTCACGACTCAGTAGAGCCGTGGTAGGGTGGAAATCAAAGCACAGTGGGAGACACATAAGACTCTATGACGATCTCGGCTCAACAGACTAAGCTGTACCAGTGTCACTAGAGAACTGCCATCTGACGTGAGGTATAATACCATCTGGGAGTTCTCGGCGAGTCCGTTCAGTGTACCCAGTCTCCACTGAGCACCCGTATACCATCTCTGATGTCAAACACCAATGGATATGGGATCATCCATCGCCCATCGCATGGGTCGAGAAGATATACGCTAGTCTACTCTGGAATATCGATGCCCCGTCTCGATATTCCCATGACTAGGAACAATGAAGGATGTACTCATTGACTACCCAGGCCCCACTAGTATGATCTTCATCATAGTCCTGGAAGTCGAGTACACATCCTAAGGGCTTTATCAACATGTAATCAGAGAGACAGAAAGTATACATGTTAAGATAAAGAGCAACCAGATAGCGTACTATCATATCGAGCAAGAAAGTCCTACCTATATATGTCCCAGCATCCACTACAATATACATCCAATGTACAGTAATGGCCTCTAGGGCATACATATAACTAACAGGTTCTCCATGAAAGACCTGGGTGATGCCTCTTACATTCTGGGGATCCGGATCTATCGTGATAGATCCAAGAGGATGTTGGGACTTTCGCAGTCCAGGTATATCGACACTGTACTGAAAAGATTCAGTATGGAAGATTCTAAGCGCGGTAATCTACCGGCTTGTCACGGAATCACCCTCTCCAAAGAGATGTCTCCCAAGACTGATTTGGAAAGGGAACGCATGTCTATTATACCCTACGCTTCTGCGGTAGGCTCTATAATGTATGCGATGTTGTGCACCAGACCAGATGTAGCTTACGCACTGAGCGTGGTAAGCCGGTATCAGTCAGACCCAGGGGAGAAGCACTGGATAGCAGTAAAGAACATTCTCAAGTACCTGAGAAGGACTAAGGAGATGTTCTTGGTTTACGGCGGAAAAGACCTCAGGTTGGAGGCCTTTGCTGATTCCGGCTTCCAGAGTGATAAGGACGATTCCAAGTCCATGTCGGGTTATGTCTTTACCCTCAATGGAGGGGCGGTGTGCTGGAAGAGCTCCAAGAAGGACACCGTTGCTGACTCAACGATGGAAGCGGAGTATATAGCTGCTTGCGATGCCGCAAAAGAAGCAGTCTGGATGAAGAAGTACCTAACAGAACTTCAGGTGGTTCCTACCATAGTTGATCCAATACCTCTGTATTGCGACAACAACGGAACTATAGCTTTAGCGAAGGAACCAAGGTCCCATCAGAAATCTAGACACATCTTAAGGCGGTATCACCTGATCAGGGAGATCATTGATCGTCAGGAGATCGAGGTTCGGAGAGTTGCTTCTGAAGAGAACATTGCTGATCCATTCACAAAGGCCCTACCTCAGATTCAGTTCGAGAGGCTACTCGAAATCATCGGTCTTCGATACGCCAGTACATGGCCCTAGTGCAAGTGGGAGATTGTTAGTGTTTATGCCCTAGAAGGCCATTACTGTATCATACTAGTTTGTATATTACTTAATGGAAGCTTGGGATATTCACATGTATATAACAGTCTTGCTAAACATGGTAGTATGCTACTTGGTTTTTTCTATCTTAATATGTGATTATACGTATTAATAGAGCTCTTAGGATCTTGCTTGACTACCAGCGTTGTGATGGCAGTCACACTAGTGGGGGCTGGGTAGTCTACAAGCACATCCTTATTCAGGTCCCTAGTCGTTGGATTATCGAGATAGGGCATCGATACTCCGGAGTAGACTAGTGTGTACGCTTCTCATCCCTGTTGGGGAGATGGTCTGTCCCACAGCCGTCAGTACGTCGTACTGGAGATAGTATGCAGGTGCTCATTAGGTTACGGGTACACCGGACAGGACTCACAGGGAACTGTTGGTTGGTTTTATACCAGTCGTCAGTGAACAATTCCCAGGTGACATGAGTACAGCATAGTCCGCAGACTTGACACTGCTACTTCGCCTCGAGTGTGTCCCACTGTTCTTAGATTGCTACCCTACCACGACTCAAAGGAGTCGTGCAAACAGGTAGCAGTTGGGTGCAGTCCCGAGCACTTGGAGGCAGTGGCGGTTAGACAGGATTCGTCTCTCCCGGTATTGGGAGTTGATATCGCGCTGTGTCAGAGAGCCATTACGCAAAGTCCCTGGCCAGGGCAAGCGAGATTTGCTGGTAGGTTCCAGTAGTTTCTCAGGGTGTAATGGGCTTCCCTCCGACACGACTTATACCGCTATTAGGGGACTGACGCTTGCCGCCCCCCTAGGCCCGATATGCGATAGTCTAAGACGAACGGACCGGACTGTATGGAGATTGTCACAGCAGGCTCAGTAGGAGTTCGGATGGGTTTCCTCATCGGCCTTCTTATCGACATCTACCTGGGGACCGTTACGTACAGCTAGTGCCACTTGCGGTCTGTGGTTAAACCCACTGCCAGCGTAGTAGTCGAGTCTCTAGAGTCCCACATAGAGAGTTTCCCTATTCCAGGCGAAACGATATAGAGGTCGTATGGTTTTACGACAAGGGTTCGGACGCATACGTGTGTTTACGCACGTACGACTTTCGGACAGTTTTTACCAGTCGGCTTTGGTTTAAGCCAATTACTGGTATCCGGTTATTGGATTTATACAGTCTAAAGTTTTTCCGTATTTTTACGGAAAGGAGGGGCGTTCTCATAATTGCGCGAGAAGCTTCTAGAAGATGGTGACTAAGGAGGTTTAGGTGGCATATACAAAGAATGTGATTAGTGAGTCATATGGATGATTCATCCATGTCATTAATGCATCATAAATGCTTAATGACTCATGGATGTGAATCATCACTAGATATTATCAAGCATGGTTGTTAAATTCATTTCTTTTCTTTTCTTGATAAAAAAAATGCTTGATATATATTATGATAACTCATTATTCTCACTTCATTATTATCTTCACCTTCTCTCTCCTCAAGCTCTCCCTCTTCAAACCCTAATCCTCCCCTCTCATGTGTTGAGTACAAGGATTAGTTAGACTAATTAAACCATAACCCTCACTCTATATCACCTAGCTTCTTTGATTAGCACTTAAAGAAGGTTAGTTGCCTCAAGTTTAGAGGCTAAGCTTGGAGTAAAGCTCTCGGGTGGATCGTCTACTACTTCGAGAAGGCCGAGGAGGAGGAAGAGTTCGCAAAGACGAAGGACACGATTCGTTAGGTATAATCCCTAAACATAGTAGTATAGAACTTCTATGTTTCTTGTTAGTTATCGTTTAGCTTCGATTCGTGCGGTTAGTCGATGTTTAAGCAAAGAACAAGATCGTTTTTCATATTTCCGCCTCCCCGCAAGTCGTGGGGTGTTGTACATCGACTTACATCACATGTCACACAGATTAAGATTTTAGAGTGCTAAGTGAACTCACAAAGAATCAATCCTAGAAAATTAGGGTTTCATAACTTTAAACCACACCACAAGTAACAAAGGCTAGGGTTTTGAGAGTACAACCTTTGTAGCTCCCTATTCTAGACTCCTTGGCCACTTGAGAGTTGGAAAACGATTAGCTTGAGGTCTTCTAACGTTCACGACGATCCACCCGAAGCTCCTTTGTCCAAGCTTGCAACTTCACTTGATCATGAGAAGAGAATGAAGCTAACACTCTAAACAAGTGGGCAAGACTTGTGTAGAATGGTGTTGTGGTTCTTTTTCTCACTTCAAAATCCTATCTTGTTGAGTATTTTGCTCACTTGAGAGATGTAGAGAGCAAAAGAGCAAGGTTGAAGAAGATGATGGCTTTTTAAGAAGAAGAGAAAAAGATAATCTCACATGAAAGAAAATAGAAAATATATGTATATATATTTTCCACTTCTCATCTCAAACCATGGTTAAATGATAAAGATATTATTTAATTTGAGTTAAAACATAAAAGGAAAGTTAATCCATTGTTAAAAGTAGGTGAGCATGGTTAGGTCAAAGAAGAGTGTAGAAACAAACCATGAATTATCCTTTCCTTTTTCATTTTGTTTTAAAACAAATGCAATAATAATTCATATATATAAAACCATGGTTTGAGTCTTATATTGCCACCATTTTCTATGTATATACAACCATGATAGAATGATATATGTATGCATGTGTGCATGCACATCCATATGTGCATGAACAAGAATGAATGCATACATGCATGCATACATCTAAAAAGGACAAGAAAGGATTTCTAGTGAGAAGCTAATGGTTAAATGATAAATCAATACCTGATTTATCAACCCGGTCATATCACATACGACCCGACCAAAAGCAAGCCGCCCGATTAATATACAGTATCTTATACGCGCATTTTAACCGGGTCCATGCGCATATCGCATACGCGCACCACAACGTTTCGCCTGGACTAGGTAACTCCTTTGTGGGACTCTAAGACTCGTCAATACGCCGGCAATGGGTGATGATCATATCAAGCACCCCCAAGCCGCAAGCGGTCAGCTAAACGTAACGGCCACCCGGGTATTGAGCGATCAGAAGAAGACAAGCGAACCTGCTACAACTCCCGTCGAGCCAACCGGCAACACTACCGTACAGTCCGGTCTCTTCGTCAAATATGCTGCATATCGAGCCTAAGGATGGTCACGTCGACCCCAATAACTCAATAAGTCATGCCGGTGAATGGTCTATAACAGATCGAGAAACTACTGATAACACTTATTAGTAAATCTTAGCAGCCCTGGCCAGGGACTTACTGATATAACCAGTCGAGCACATCACAGCATCAACTCCCAATACCGGGAGAGACGAAACCCCTCCTATCGCTCATCGCCTTCGTATGCCTCGGGACTGTACCCAACGGCCACCTGTTTGCACGACTCAGTAGAGCCGTGGTAGGGTGGTAATCAAAGTACAGTGGGAGAAAACACAAGACTCTATGATGATCTCGGGTCTACAGACTAACCTGTACCAGTGTCACCTGATAACTGCTATCCGACGATAGATATAATTCCATATAGGAGTTCTCGGTGAGTCCGTCCAATGTACCCAGTCACCACTGAGCACCCGTATATGATCTTGATGTCAAACATCGATGAATGTGAGAACATCCATCGCCCATCATATGGGTCTAGTATCATATACGCTAGTCTACTCTGATATATCGATGCCCCGTCTCGATACACCTACGACTAGGGACATTTCAGGATGTGCTTATAAACTACAGATGTCCCACTAGTATGATCTCTATCATAATCACTGTAGTCAAGCCAATATTCTCAGGGCTTTATCAACATATATGAATGAGTAAAAGCATGATCAAATCAACATGTCAGATAAAGAAGAACCAGATAGCATACTATCATGTCGAGCAAGAATGTACACTGAATATATATATATATATATATACATGTATAAATACATCCACTATCACATAATGGCCTCTAGGGCATACATATATCCAACAATCTCCCACTTGCACTAAGGCCAGTTATTGGCGTATCTCATACCCAACATCTCAAAAAGTCGCTCATGCTGCGGCTGAGGGAGGGACTTGGTGAGTGGATCCGCGGCTTTATTCTTTGTGTCTACTCTCTTAATCTCGATCTCGCGGCGATCTACAATCTCCCGGATCAAATGGAAGCGCCTCAGGATGTGTCTGGAACGCTGATGGGACCTGGGCTCCTTGGCTAACGCCATAGCCCCATTATTATCACAATACAATGGTATTGGATCAATAATGGTTGGAACTACTCCTAGCTCCGAGACGAACTTCTTCATCCAGACGGCTTCCTTGGCGGCATCATTTGCAGCAATGTACTCAACCTCTATCGTAGAGTCTGCAACGATATCCTGTTTGGAACTCTTCCAACTTGCTGCCCCTCCATTGAGGGTAAATACAAACCCTGAGATAGATTTGCTGTCATCCTTATCGCTCTGGAAGCTCGAATCGGTAAAGGCCTCCATTTGGAAATCTCCATTACCATACACCAAGAACAATTCTTTAGTCCTTCGTAAGTACTTAAGAATGTTCTTCACAGCTGTCTAGTGATTCTCCCGTGGGTTGGATTGATACCTGCTTACAACACTAAGTGCATAAGCTACATCTGAGCGTGTACATAACATCGCATACATTATAGATCCTATTGCCGAAGCATAGGGTATAACGCTCATGCGAGCTCTCTCCTCATCGGTCTTTGGACAAGAATCCTTGGAGAGAGTGACCCCATGGCAAGCGGGTAAGGCACCCCGCTTGGAGTCTTCCATACTAAACCTTTTTAGGATGGTGTTGATGTACCTGGTTTGGGACAATCCCAATAACTTTTTGGATCTATCCCTATAGATCCTAATGCCCAGGATGTATGTGGCATCACCCAGGTCCTTCATGGAGAACCTTAGTGATAAGAAATATTTGACCGACTGTAGCATAGGAATATCATTTCCTATCAGAAGAATGTCGTCCACGTACACTACGAGGAATGTGACAGCTCTCCTTACAGCCTTCTTATAAACACAAGGTTCATCTGGATTTTTGATGAAATCAAACTCTTTGATGACATCATCGAAACAGATGTTCCAACTCCGTGAAGCCTGCTTTAACCCATATATGGATTTAAGCAATCTACATGCTTTCCCGCTGCTCCCACTGTTAATGAAGCCCTCTGGCTGATCCATATAAACGCATTCTTCTAAATCTCCATTTAGAAATGCTGTTTTAACGTCCATCTGCCAGATTTCATAGTCGTAGTGAGCAGCAATAGCAAGTAGGATCCGAATGGATTTAAGCATGGCTACGGGCGAAAAAGTTTCGTCATAGTCCAAACCTGGTCTTTGACGAAAACCCTTCGCCACAAGTCTTGCCTTATAGGTCTCTACCTGCCCATCTACACCAATCTTTCTTTTAAAGATCCATTTGCATCCCACAGGTTTTACCCCAAGGGTGTAGGGTTCCTAGGCACACTAGTGAGGTCACACAAGGCATCGAACATGCCAATTTCAAATTTTACGGTGCCGAGAAACCCTAAACTACGGATCGTCGGCTAGATGTCTAGGCGAAAAACTAACTAGTTAACACTTAACTAAAAGTTTAACGGAAATACAACCTTTGTAGATCCGGTGCTCCACCTCCATAGCTCCGCAACAGAAGTCCTCTCCCCTATCCAAATCAAATCCGGGCTCTAGCGTCGGCTTCGTCGGAGAATGGGCAAGCTAGGTCGTCGATGTCCATGCCGAAGATGATCTACGTCGAGGCATCGCTAAATCAAGCTCCGACTTCACCAAGTCAAGAAACTTGTGAAGAAAACACACTCTACTACTTGGCAAGAGGTAGAGGATGAAGAAATAGGAAGTGGGGTAGACTTAGAATTGGATTTCTCACTTGTTTCATCAATCCACCATTGATGAAGAAAGCTTTTCTTCTTTGAAGAAGATGAAGAAGAAGAAAGAAATTATGATAAGTTATTTAAAAATGAAAAGAATATCCAAACTTATCATAATCCTAACTATGGTTATGTGTAGAGAATTGACCATGGTAAATCATTGGTTAGGGTTAAGGATGAGATAAGAATGGTGGTCAAGGTCAAAGCTTCATGAAGCTTCAACTAAACTACAAATTAAGCCACCATTCTTTTCTCTTTTCCATTTATTTTCCAAAATATATAAACAAATAAATAAATGAATAAATAAGTAATGGAAAATAAAACCCTAATTATATGTTTAACCATGGTTTAATTCTTTATACTTAACCAAGTAAACATGCATCATCAAACATGATACAATCATGTGTACAAAAGTATATCACATATACAATGTGCACAAACCGAGTGAGAAAATCCATTTAAAGTGAACCAGTACTAGTTAATGCAAAGTAATATATCAAATATATAATCATGCATTAAATCATTAAATCAACACTTGATTTAACGATCCGGTCATATCGCATATAACCGGCTAGTATCATTAGTAACAACTTATCGAATCAACACTTGATCCGATAACCCGGCTATATCGCATATAACCGATCAATGTCACATATCGCGAGAATCGAATACAGTATCACATACTGGTATCATTCTCGGTCCCGCACATATCTCATATGCACTCCTATCTCGTTTCGCTTGAGCCAGGAAACCTCTGTGTAGGACTCTAAAGACTCGTCAATACGCCGGCAGCAGATGATGATCATATCAAACACCCACAAGCCGCAAGCGGTCTGCTAACGTAACGGCCACCCCGGGTATCGAGCGATCTGAAGATCGACGAGCAAGCCCGCTCACACTCCAGTGAATCCGACCAGTAACACTACCGTACAGTCCGGTCTGATCGTCTGATATGTCGCATATCTCGCCTAGGGGTGGTAAACGTCAGACCCCAATAGCTCGATAAGTCGTGTCGATATGAGGTCTATAACTATTCGAGAAACTACTGGTAACACTTACCAGTAAATCTCAGCAACCCTGGCCAGGGATATCCTGTTATAGCCAATCGAACACAGCGCAACATCAACACCCTATACCGGGAGAGACGAATCCCCTCCTATCGCTCATTGCCTCCATGTGACTCGGGACTGTACCCAAAAACCACCGTTTTGCACGCCCTCTTGGACGTGGTAAGATGGAAATCAAAGCACAGTGGGAACCACACAATACTCTATGACGATCTCGGGTCAACAGACTACTTTGTGTAAGTGCACGGCGGCGCCCCGGCCGTCGATCCGACGCCGGAATGCGGAAGCGGTGATAAACTTTAATTTTGCGGACTTAGCAAACCGGCACCACCGCGCACTAAACACCCGGATCGTAACCATTAACAAGTCTAAGCTAACTAGAAGATGGGTTAGAGATATACCGACGATCCAAGTCCTCCGGTCTTCTCGTCATGGTCCCGATCTCCTGCGGAAAAGTCCCGTCTCCTCCTCGTCGCCGGAAGTGCACCACATCGCCTACTTCTTTTACGGGCTCCCACCTCAATGCCGAGGCAACTCGGGCACGAAGCCGGCTACTCGACGTGCCCAAGGTTCGCTGTAGAATGTGTAGTGAAGAAGTCTCATTTGGGGTTCATGGAGATGCCATTTTGGTGGAAGAAAAAGAGAGCTTGGAGAGAGGTGGGGAAAAATGTAGCATACCAAAATGAGAGTAACATTTTTCCACCCAAAAATGAAATGAATCCCATTCCCCTTTGGAATGGCCGCCCCCCCCCCCCCCCACTTCACAAGTGTGATTGGAGAGAGAAAGAGAAAAGGTCAAGGGGGTGGGTGGAACAATAATGAAAAAGGGAATCATGAAAGAACATGATAACAAACAAAAACCACACACAACCACAACCATCAAGTCCACAAAGTCAATCCATCATGAGAAGGAGAAGTCAATGATGGTGCACATCATGAAAACCATCATGATGCCAAAAGATGCAAAGAACCCCCCTCCACAAATGCCTATTTGCAACAATGCAAATAAACCCTCCTCCACCAATCTTCGGTCAATGAACGGAACAAAGGAAATTGGCCGAAACGGAAAGCAAACTGGCAACTCCAGAAAACTGGTCCCGTAATAAATTACGGGAAAACCCCGATACTGTGCATACATGTTAGTTATATGTATGCCCTAGAGGCCATTACTGTACATAGGATGTATATTGTAGTGGATGCTGGGACATATATAGGGAGGACTTTCTTGCTCGACATGATAGTATGCTATCTGGTTACTCTTTACCTTAACGTGTATGCTGATTGTCTCTCTGTTACATGTTGGTAAAGCCCTTAGGATCTGTACTTGACTACCTGGACTGTGATGCGGATCATACTAGTGGGGACATGGTAGTCTATAAGTACATCCTTCAAAGTCCCTAGTCGAGGGTGTATCGAAACGGGGCATCGATACACCAGAGTAGACTAGCGTATACCTTCTCGACCCATACAGATGGGCGATGGATGATCCCATATCCATTGGTGTTTGACATCGGAGATGATATACGGGTGCTCAGTAGAGACTGGGTACACTGGACGGACTCGCCGAGAACTCCCAGATGGTATTATACCTCACGTCAGATGGCAGTTCTCTGGTGACACTGGTACAGAGTAGTCTGTTGACCCGAGATCGTCATAGAGTCTTGTGTGGTTCCCACTGTGCTTTGATTTCCATCTTACCACGTCCAAGAGGGCGTGCAAAACGGTGGTTTTTGGGTACAGTCCCGAGTCAAATGGAGGCAATGAACGATAGGAGGGGATTCGTCTCTCCCGGTATAGGGAGTTGATGTTGCGCTGTGTTCGATTGGCTATAACAGGAAATCCCTGGCCAGGGTTGCTGAGATTTACTGGTAAGTGTTACCAGTAGTTTCTCGAACAGTTATAGACCTCATATCGACACGACTTATCGAGCTATTGGGGTCTGACGTTTACCACCCCTAGGCGAGATATGCGACATATCAGACGATCAGACCGGACTGTACGGTAGTGTTACTGGTCGGATTCACTGGAGTGTGAGCGGGCTTGCTCGTCGATCTTCAGATCGCTCAATACCCGGGTGGCCGTTACGTTTAGCAGACCGCTTGCGGCTTGTGGGTGTTTGATATGATCATCACCTGCTGCCGGCGTATTGACGAGTCTTTAGAGTCCTACACAGAGGTTTCCTGGCTCAAGCAAAACGAAATAGGAGCGCATATGAGATATGTGCGGGACCGAGAATAATGCGTGTATGTGATACCGTATTCTATTCTCGCGATAAATATATCGAATGGTTGTATGCGATATAACCTAGATATCGATTCAAGCGTTGATTCGATAAGCCGATATATTGTATACTAGTCGGTTGTGTGCGACATAACCGGGTCATTGAATCAAGTGTTGATTTAATGATTTAATGTATAATTATATATTTGATATATTACTTTGCATTAACTAGTATTGGTTTACTTAAGATGGATTTTCTCACTCGGATTGTGCGCATTACATATGCGATATGATTTTGTGCACTTGATTGTATCATGTTTGATGATACATGATTACTTGGTTAAGTGCAAAGAATAAACCATGGTTAAAAGAATGATTAGGGTTTCATTTCCTTTATTTATTCATTTATTTAATTGTCCTTTTATTTTTGATAAATGAATAAAAAGAAAAGAGAAAAGAATGGTTGCTAGATTTGGAGTTTAGTTGAAGCTTCATGAAGCTTTGATAAAGTCAACCATACTTATCTCATCCTTAACCCTAACCATTCACACTAACCATGATTCATTCTCTACACTTGACCATGGTTAGAATTATGATAAGAATTCATTTTCTTTTCTTTTTCTATTAACTTATGATAATATCTTTCTTCTTCTTCTTCATTATTCAAGTGAAGAAGCTTAAGCTCCATCAATGGTGATTGTTGGAAATGAGTGAGAAATCCAATTCTAAAGTTAACCCACTTCCTATTTCTTCATCCTCTACCTCTTGCCAAGTAGTAGAGTGTGTTTACTTCACAAGTTTCATGACTTGGTGAAGTTGAGAGCTTGATCTTGCGATGCTTCGACGTAGATCATCTTCGGCATGGACATCGACGACCTAGCTTGCCCATTCTCCGACGAAGCCGACTCTAGAGCCCGGATTTGATTTGGACAGCGGAGACGACATCGTTGCGGAGCCGTGGAGGTGGACCACCGGATCTACAAAGGTTGTATTTCCGTATTCTCTTTAGCTAAGTTGTTAGCTAGCTTTCTTTTCGCCTAGACATCTAGTTATCGATCCGTACACTAGGGTTTGTAGGCACCATAATTTTTGAAATTGCCATGGTTGATGGCTTGGGAGACCTCACTAGCGTGCCTAGGAACCCTGCAATACACACCCGCATCTGTATTTCGACCGAAATACAAATGCAATGAGACAAAATCTACACTGTACTATACTAGGATCCGGCTTATACCAAAACCGGCTAGTAATATCCGTTCGATCCTGATCCGTGAAATACCGCACGTATCTGATCAAACCCTGCCATATATGCATACGGCCTATAGTACAGACTGTCCGATCCTGATCCGTGCAATACCGCACGTATCTGATCGGACCTTGCCATATCTCCATACGGCCTCTACAACTTTTCGCCCGAAAGCTGAGTAACTGAATGTGGGGGACTCTAAAGACTCGTCAACACCTTGGTTGTGGATTTAACCACTAGCACGTTAGAGGTATAAGCCAATAAATAACGGGCCACCAGGTATTGACCAAAAGGGATGTCTGTGAGCGAACTCAGCCTGACAACCCTACTGAGCCTGTCAGTGACAATATCCGTGCAGTCCGGTCCGTTCGTCTATGAGTATCTCATGGCGGGCCTAGGGGGTTGGTAAAAGTCAGACCCCCAAAAGCGGTACAAGTCGTGTCGGAGTGTAGCCCAGAACACCCTGAGATACTACTGGAATACCTACCAGTAAATCTCCTTGCCTTGGCCAAGGACTTTATGTAATGGCTCTCCTAGACACAGCACGACCTCACCCCCAATACCGGGAGAGACGAACCCCTGAAGATACGCTCACTGCCTCCATGTGGCTCGGGACTGTACCCAACTAAAACCTGTTTGCACGACTCCTTTGAGCCGTGGTAGGGTAGTAATCAAAGTACAGTGGGAACTCACACGAGACAAATGACGATCCCCAGGTCGATGAACTAACCTGCACACATGTCACCAGGGAACTGCCATCTGACGTCTGGTATATGACCAACTAGCATGTTCCCGGCGAGTCCTGTCCGGTGTACTCATAACCCAATGAGCACCTGTATACATCTTAGGTGATCCAACTGACACCAGTGGCTTGTGAGACCGGCCACCGCCCCTCGTCGGGGTCTCGACTGTATACACTAGTCTACTAATGGAGTATTGATGCCCAGTCTCGAAACTCCCACGACTAGGGACCTTTTAAGGATAAGCTTATAGACCCCCAGCTCCCACTTATATGATCGCCCTCATACTGCTGGTGGTCAAGCAAGAATCCTAGGGGCTCTATCAACGTGTAATAGCGACGTGTCAGGTCACCTAAAGCAGTACATGATGATAAAGGTAAACCAGATAGCATACTATCATCTCGAGTAAGACTGTCCTACCGGGATATGTCCTCCATCAATCATTGCAATCACGTACCTGTGACCTAATAATTGACTCTGAGGGCACTATCTCCAACAATCTCCCACTTGCACTCAAGGCTAATTATTGCGATGTCGCATACTCACAGCCCGTGTGATACCGAACACCCAACTCCTCTACTAGTCAGTCTCACAAAGCTCGTTTGCGAAACTATTGCGTTCGAGGAATAGCCTTAGTGAGTGGATCCGCTTTGTTGTTTCTTTCTATGTCTCTCTATATCTCAAGTTCGCGGAGAAAGCCATCTCCCGAAAAGAGCAATACCTGTCTCAGAATATGTCTGGATGTCTGATGGGACCTAGCTCATAAATGAACTCCAAATCCAAACTTCTTAGACTGTATCGTCAACTGAACTTAATCAGTATCCTGCGCGCCATGCCTCCCTCAGTATTGCCTTGGACCACCTGTCCAAAATACTGCCCCTCATCAGAAGGAAAACTATAACTCTGACAACCTCCTTGTCTCCATGTCACCATGGAAGCCTGGAATGATAACTGTTTCCTGAATGAGGCTGTCGTTATCATCTCCCTAGAACATCCATTTATGTTCTAAAACTGCTTCCTACGGTTTCTCCAGGATTGGATTAATGTCAACTTATTGCATCTAGTGCAAGAACAACATCTGGTGTGGTACTTGACATCTCATGATTGACTCAATTGCCTGAGCAAGTGATCTGCCAATCATGCACATCCCTCTCCCCTTTAGTCTGTAAGACACCTTTGGAGAGGGTGACTCCATTACCTGCAGGTACACTACCGTGCCAGGAGTCGTCCATCCTAAATACTCTTAGAATGCTGTCAAGTACCCTGATTGGGAAACCACCCAAATCTAGATCTAAGACCATAGATCTAGTAACCAGTATGTCTGATATAATGTCCAAGTCCATGTGGAGAAACCACTGTGTGACGACCAAAGTATAACCGATCGTAGTATAGGAGTTTCCTTTCCTACTTTGTGTATGTCATCCAAATACCAGGATATCACACCCTACTACCTTCTCAACAGATCCATCCCCTATTCTGATGAAGTCAAACCCATGACTGTCACGTCAGAAATAGATGATCTATCTCCGCTACATCTGCACTAGTCTATAAATAGACATAAGCAACCTGTCCACCAATGCTTCCGTTGCTCCCACTGACTACGACAACCCTCTGGCAGAGTCATATACACGTACACTTCTAAAACTGGTTTAGAACGACGCTATACTCATCCTCCCGTCGGGTCTCGTAACCTGGAACAACAGCAATGGCAATTGTGGTTAAACAAGAACTTCCCTGTCACCGTCCTTGAGGCTACCGTAGTGCCTCTCAGGTGCCTGAAGTTACCCACCTTATCTGCGGAGTGGCCAATGGAATGTCAATCCAGATTGAATCTTTAGGTTCCTCATCAAATCTTCAGTAATCGTTTGTGGTTCTGGAATCACTTCCAGTTCTACCATACTCCCACTACTGTTTTCTGAAAAAATCCATTTTTGTTAAAACTGTGGCGAGTCTAGAACAATATTGCTATTGTTCATCCAGATGGTAGAAAGTCAACCCGCGTCATAGCCTGGGTCAACCCACAAACAGCCATTACAGAAACGTGCCTTGAGTTGTCCAGTGTCTGGTTTTAAGCATAAACCGGACAACTCCCCGTACCTTAACATCGTTAAGATATGAACTGTTCTATATCCAATATAGAAACAGAGGCACTGATTTAATTGAACCAGATTCAAATCATGCAGCTGTCTCCAGTGCATGTCAACTAAATGGAAGGAGGCCGATCAGCGTTACTCAACTTAGGAATGCTTCCAATTATGAGTAACCTGAAAAAGAAGTAATTTCTCTTAATCACTACTATCAACTGAATACCATACACAAGTATCTACATCTTCGATCTCTTTGAAGAATCCCGATACTTGCTATACCTGGTTCTCTACTCTATTCAAATACCTATAACTTCTCCAAATTCGGACCCTGTGTTTCCACGAAACACCTGTCTAAAAACTAGAGAAGTCATAAGTAAACCGAATATAGTACGAGGACCAAGCCCTCTGTCCTGATGGACCCTGGACAACATACAATCCTTTGTATAAGTCCCTTGAGTCTGATAACTCATTCACTGTGTGTCGTAGGTTGAAAACTGTACTTATGGTTAAGAAGAATTACACCGCTGTTTAATGCTCCTTACCTAACCATCCACTGATATAGGTAAATGTCGTAGACATAATTTCAGAAAGGTATATCTCACTCTATGAAAATAGACGTACAGATATATCAATTTGAAATTGGTGCATAACAGCGGATATTCAAAACCAAATATTTGCCGACCGGCAAACAGCCCAGGTGATTTCCTCAAATATCACTGATTACAACGAATCCCGATATAATGAGGATAATCACCCAATTCCCAATAACTTACTCCCACTCATCATCTGTAAAACCATACAGATGTGAGAATCATACCTGGTAAATACATACCCTGGAGTAAGTATCTAATCGGGAAATCAGTTTTCCTTTAACATTACACAGTGAAACTGAAACATTGAAATGTTTCGATGGGGTATCCTGGTATTCCTAGTAATGCCTCTTCCAGATTCACGACTGTAACCGTATAATTCTTTGCCACCTCTCCAAATCCCTTCATATGTCTTTAGTCTTTACCTTCTGCACACCCCTTTAGGCCAAATGGTTTTCTTCCTTCCCTACCGTTCGGCACCAGCCTATGGTTTGGAAGAAGACTATCCAATAAGCATAATGGGTGTACTGTCCCAATCCTAGGAACACTCGCAATGAGAGAGGGTGAAGATAAAAGACAACCGAATAAACCTTATTCCTATTTCTCCTGAACCAGAATCCATCCCCGAACTGGAACAAGTTCCATTCGAGTTCGTATATAACCATACGATGGAGTATCCAAATAAACTGTGGATCTTCGTAGTGATACGGAGTGTCCTGGAGAAATACAAAGGTGATGTGGGAGTGGTAACGAAATATTTGGTTTGGTCGTGAAAATCTGTTGCAATTTACTTTGCCCTCTTACTAATCCCTTGCTTTGTCTGAACTTAATACCTTCTGCACACCATCGTTATGCTAATTGGTTTTCTTCATTCCCCACCGGTCAGCACCAGCCTAAGGTTTGGAAGAAGACAATCCAATTTGCGTAATAGGTGTACTACCCCTAAACCAAGGAGTACTCGTAACCTGAGAGAGGGTAAAAAGCAAAGACAACTGAATAATCCTATCCGTTTTCTCCAGAACCTGAAACCATCCTCGAATAAATTCTTTCGAGTTCGTATCTAACCATACGATGGTTTTGTCTAAAGGAAGTGGACGTTCGTAGTAATACGGGGTGTCCTGGAGAAAAGGGTAAAAGTAGGAGTGGCAATGAGGTTTGCAACTCTGACAATCCAAAAGCCGGTGTTTAAGAAGGTTCGGTCAACTTGGTCACTGAGTCAAAGTCTTAGGGTCGGGTCAATGGTCGCTGCCAAAGAGAGAGAGAAAAGAAAACACTCAGCGTGCACTCTAACCTAGATCAGAATGGTCACCAATTTATCTAATCTGGAAACCTCCCACTGTACCTCAAATTCTCCTCCAAACCTGAAAGAAGAATTAGTCGGGGTTACCCGAGGAGTAAACTAACTCATCAGTGGGAATCGGGATCCAACTATCATCGCATGATAACGTGACGGAATCTGCTCACGGTGTCACACTCCAGAAGGTATGCGCATACCTGGCAAGTTTCAGTTCTTTTGAAACTCCCGATGTGATTTCTGCCCCATGCTCTTATGACCTTGGCGTGAGGTCAAAATATCATAAGTCACATGTCAAGTTCTGCCCGTCATTATCCAGGTTAATTTGAACCCACCCGTACATACCCTTGACGTAGGCCAAAATAGTAGTACGACTGTCCCAAACCAACGCATCTATCTATGCAACAGATAAATACCCGGCAGCTACCAATCACTATGCCTTGGCGTGAGGTCAAAATACATAGCTTGAATACTACCGAATATTTAACTGAAATGACGGAGGGCTACGAATGGTTTCTGGCGAAAACCTTTACGTAAAGAACTTGATATCGTTGAAGGAACTGATAGCTTTTTAAAAATATAGTGACGAAAACCGTTGCTAAAGAGGTCACTCCCGGTGAAGGGATCTCGGCTCTTTCCCCGTAGAATGGGGTGCAGGATATTCCAACTGAATACCACGGTGCAAAGCAAAAGTAATCGGTTATAGTGAAGTTAATGCCCTGACGCAAACTTTTTGTCCAAGGGGTCACTCCCGGTGAAGGGATCTCGGCCCTTGCCTCGTCGACTGAGGAGCAGGATATTCCAAATGAATACCGCGATGCAAAACAAAAGTGAACGTCTTGCAATAACAGCTTTTTGAAAAGTGTTCCAACAACATCAGATTAGGTTTGTTTTTAACTTGCATTGATCCGAATCAACGCAGTCCCATCAATTGATCACACCAAAAAGAACGAAAATATACTGATGTACGTATATGCCATCCGCATTCGCCACTGGGTCCCGTAATTACCCGTTAGGTTAGCTTACTAACGACAGAGCGGGGACTGGACTAGCGCGGATGCAAAACATATACAGCATCTACTAATATATATACCAATATATTATATTTCGCTCAAGGCGTGAAAGAAATGCAACATCACAGAGAATGAACAGCATCACAGAAACAATACAGATATCTGGGATCCCCGGGTTTCACAGAGCCACTGCTGAAACCCGACGTTCCCCTGGTCGTGTGGATAGCCTGTGCAATGAGATCCTAGACCCCTACGGGCGCGGCAGAGTTACCCGCCAAAACCTGAAGCGAGGCAGTCCCCTTCAGCAACGTGAATGGACCACCCAGCA